>VWZT01016185.1:1149309-1278948 GCA_013397055.1 Pachycephala philippinensis
GACCGAGCTCGGCGGGCGCGGTGTGGGGCGCGGGTCGCTCCGGCCGCGGGGGTCGGCGCGCTGGGCCCAAGCCCGTAGCCGGGCAGGGGCTCGCTGCGGCCTCGGGCCAAGCAGCCCCGCTAAAGGAGCGTCACGGTGGGGCTTCCGCGGGTGGCATGAGTCGCTCTGCGGAGCCGCCGGGGCTCGAGTGGGCCGGGGCTGGGGCCTCTCTAGAGCAGCCTCGGCTGCTGCAGATAGCCCTGGAAACTCCCCGCACTTGTGCTCGCTTGGGCCGGCTTGTGCAATCGCTGTGGCCGTGCCAGGCCCTAGCGAGAAGGAAAAAGCACTCTTAGTGTCTTGCCGGGATGGTGCCTAAAAACTATGGTGGTGAGCTTTTTTCCAGGCAGCCTGCTTCAAGTCCCCTGCTTTACCTGACATCCGTACATTTTTAGCTGATACCCTTTTTGGTGCTTTCCTTTCAGACCCCCCTAAAGAAGACTAATGCTCTCATTGCGCAGATGGGAGTAACCTTCGTAAATGCAGTAAGTGTTTGCGTTAACGCTCTGAACTTCTGAGGTGTGTACGTTTATGTATTTTGTATCTTAGGTCATCTGAGATCTCAAAAAATGGTAATAGTTTTATGAAGCCTGTATATATGGATGTGGGGTTTTTAAAATTAAACCGCTACCTACTTTTAGGTGTCAAAATGAATATAACTGAAGGTCATGTTCAAAATCTGTAAAGTTTCAGTTTCTGAAAGCACTTCCTTAATCTGTAAAGTAAAACTGCGTAGTCTGAATATTCGTATTACAAACTGAGAAGCATTAAAAGAAGCTGCTCAAAACTTCCATCAGCTTCACGCACAATGAAAATTTCCTTCACTCTTTTCATACTCTAGTGTATCTTCTTGGCTAAAATAATGGAGTGAGTCAATGATCAAACGGTACTTTAGTGGATTCTTGCCCCATCTAAAAACCATGTCCAGTGACACGGTGAGAAGTTGAAGGGCATGTGCTGCAAGGACCCGAAACTGGCTTCATGTACAGTTTTTCACTAGTAAAAATACTTGGGACATAATTCTGGGTGTCCAGAAAGAAGTAGGTTTTGCTGTTGGTGAATATTTTAATCAACCTGTTAGCTGATACTTGAAAACTATAAATTTTGACATAAAATTGTTTTACTATGCTACTCTTAAATTTCCTCACTCTGTTTTTCCAGTATGTTCCCAGTGCACTTTGCTGTCCCAGTCGAGCTAGCATTTTAACAGGAAAGTATCCACATAATCATCATGTTGTCAATAACACTTTGGAAGGAAACTGTAGCAGCAAGTTATGGCAGAAGATTCAAGAACCATATACCTTTCCAGCGCTGCTCAAAGCTATGTGTGGTTATCAAACGTTCTTTGCTGGAAAGTATTTAAATGAGGTATTTGGTATCCTTTTTTTTTGTGTGTGTGTGTGTGGCTTGTTTTAAAAGTTAAGTGTCTACTGAGGCAAATTCATCGGGAGAACAGATATTTTCAGAACTCTTTTACTGCAGTTACTCAACACTTTATTATTGAGTCACTTGTATATGTGTGTTTCAGGTTTTTCATCTTTTTAACTAGGTTATGGTTTCTAATAGTGTATAGTAAGATGTAAAATTCAGCACCAAAAGCTGTAAGGTTAGGTGTTCCTCTTGTGGGATGGAATTGGATTTGGAGCTGGATGAGCTACAGGGTTCTTAACAGCACATTTTCTTTGTATCTCATGGTGGAAAATGTTGGTGGTATAATAGAACAATGGAACATGAATTATCATAGCCAGGCACGGATTTGTGTCTGCTGATGTTCCTGAGGCAGCAAGGGGAAGGGAAACTTAGCTGGCTTCCTGTGAGCATCCCTTGACTCAGCAGAGTCACTCATGCCTGCAGTTAGGCGAGCTGTGTAGATGGGAGAGGGCAGCCCTGAGAAAACCCATTGTGTTGCTCTAAGACACCCTCTGTTTTGAGTTTGGCACTGACTCAGCAGCTACTTTCCCTTTTTTGCTGTCTTAAAGGCCAGTTGTTGTAGATTATTTGGCAGTGAGGTGGCAAGAGGCTAGCATTACTTGAAGTTCCTACCCTGGTTGGGGGAGGATGAAGGAAGCTGTTGGTCTATGTGGAATTCTCTTTAGTATCTTGTGAACTGTTATCACAAAGCCTGCAAGTGTCTTGTCACATGGATGTTTTGATCACCTCTCATTATCTGATGATGTACACTATGTTCTTGAGGATCTCTGCATATTTTCACATGCAGAATAGAGCAGGGAATAATATTTAAATTTTACTGATGATTGCCAAGCTTTCAGTTACTGTCCAGTTATTGAACCCTGGTTTCTTTAACAGGCCCTACATGTGTTTTTATATGCATATGTATGTGGTTTTCCCCATTCTGAAACTGAATTTGGCTTAACATGGTTTCTGAGTAGTGTTGAATAAAGCACATGAATATGAAAGATAATGTCTAGCTTTGATTCATCATAATTGAAACTGAGAATCATGATCTGTCTTTTTTCAGTATGGAGCAGAGGATGCAGGGGGAGTAGGTCATGTCCCTCCTGGATGGAGTTTTTGGTATGCTTTGGTATGTGACTGTTCTTTTTTTTTTTTTTAAAGACTTAATTTTGGTTGCTTTGTAATCCAACTCATGTTCTAACTTTGCTGGTCATGAAAGAGCAGGAAAAAAGCATCTAACAATTTAATGCAAATTTTCTTCCCCTTTTTCCTTTATTGTACGTCAGATCTGTGGCTTTTAAAAATGCTACTCCTACTGAGTGCCTGGAGAAAAAATATTTGTTAAAAAAACTTGTAAAGCCAAAGCAGTGTGAGATAGCACTAAAACCAGTTTTGTTGATGGAGATCACTTGTGAGAATTTTTGCAGTATCCTTATGGCAAATGCTCATAACCTATTTGACAAATGCTCGTGAGTAATTAATTTGGATTATTTCAAGTAATCAATGTACATGTTGCTTTGCATAAGTGTCTGTGTCACCTTTCCTTTTCACAGGAGAAGAACTCAAAGTACTACAACTACACTCTCTCAGTAAATGGCAAGGCACGAAGGCATGGCGAGAACTACAGTGTAGATTATCTGACAGATGTACTGGTAAGAAATTTTGCAGTGCGTGTTATAGAAGCTGCTTATGACCAGATAATGCTTTGTGCTGGGGACTTGGGGAAGGGTGGGATAATTTGTTGGGCTGTATTAGTTCACAAATGGACAACTGTATTGTTGTGATGGTGGGTGGGCATTTATCAGCAAAGCAAGATTCTGAGTGTATACAGAAATGACAGGTTTATGTTTATGAGCTGTGGAGAGGAAAGGGATTCCAGCTGGCCATTTGCTAGCCAGTAGCCTCACTGAGGAGTTAATACTGACTGCTGTGCTGCAGGAGGAACAGGTAGGCAGAGAGTTAAATGACTTCGTAGAAGAATATGTTTCATTATAATATGCAACTTCTGTAACAGATTAACTGGGCCAAGATTTCAGTAGGAAGCAGGTAAAAATAAACTTCACACCACATTTTGTTTCTTAGGTATTATGATGTGTTAGTATCTTGTGGTCTCCAACTCCATCAGGCTGATAACTTGTAAATAGTAAAGACTAATCAATCCTTCGTAGTATGTGAGGGCAGCGTGCAGCTGACCAGGAGAGGTTGTAGCCTCTTTATCCGCGTAAAATAAAGAGAGGTAACAAAGATGTCAGATACTTTAAGGAAGGCTGGAAGAGTTACTTTAGCTCTCTTAAGGCGCTGTTTGGCAAGTAGCAGAGGCTGGCAGGGGATGGGGAATGTCCCCCTGTCTGCCAAGCTGGAGTCATAATTCAATGTGCTGTTACAGTGTATAGGTTGGTACTGCAGCACTCACAAAAATTCTTCTCTAGAGATGTCTCCTCATGTAGTCTTGTAGTGTTTCGTGGGCCCTGAGGAGTTTCATTCCACTGGGTGCTAGAACACAGACAACTGCTCACTAGCAACAGCACTGATTGATGTTTCTTAGGGTACTGAACAGCTGTCTGATTAAATTTAGATTTACATCGTCTAAAGCTAGATTGGAATTGATAAGCCAGAAGTGAGACTATCCTATTAATGGCATTGTACTGGGTTTTTTGATCCTTCAGCAGCTCGTAAGCATTTTGTTCAACAGGTCATTGTTGCATAAACTGCTCCTTTGTGGTATGTTACCTATTGATACAGCAGCATATTATGATTTTCAGTGTGTTGCATTCTACTTTCTTCCTGTAGTTACCAAACATGTATTCAGCATTTCAGAGACAGTGTTTAATTCACTTGCAGGGCAGTGCACAGGAGTAGATTGCTTATGCAAAGTTCCTGTGTTGCTTGATGTGATCCTCAAGCTTTCTTGTCCTGACTAAGGGCACCTGGATACTTGAGTCTGGTATTAAGAATCCAAACACTTGAATCTTTTTACTGCAGTTCCCACATGTTGCAGTTTAAGCTCCTAATGAAATAAAAGTTGACTACAGCTATGGGTTTCTGAATGGTTCTTATCCTTCCTTGACTCTGCTGTCACGTTAACTGAAGTTGAGCCCTACTTCCTTAGATGCTAAATTTAGAAGGAAGGAAGACGGAATTCCTGGTGTATTTTTTTTTCTAGAGAAAGAAAAGGATATCCAAAATGGGGTATACTAATCAGGCAAGAAAAAAAGGTTGCAAGATTTGAATACTGAAGAACTCATCTACATACACCTAATACCTTTGTAGCTTTAATTTTAAAGGCTGACCTAGGGGAGGTGAAAATGGAACTCACTGCTTGAAGTTGTGTATAGGCTGAAATGAAAATGAAAGTGCAGTGAAGTGGTATGAGTGAGTGCATTTTGGCACTGCTCTTCACCAGGCCTTCTGTCTTTACCCCTTGTAATCTTGCAGCTTGCTGTAGAATGAGCATAGGCTACAAACAGTGGGGCTGATTTTTTTTTTTTTCAGAACTATTGCTATTTCCAAAGAAAGTTGAAGCTCCTAAACTGGGGTCTGTCAGACAGAAGATGGCATCTGAAAGTGTCAGACTTGGACTATGTTGAAGAAAGCTCTGATTTTACTTGATTAAACCAGAGTATAGGTGGATTTTGTTGGTGCTTGGAACAGGCACAGACATCTGATGGCTTTCCAGGCCTAATTAATGCAAGGGTCTGAAGCAGAAAGTAGTTTGGAGATGTGGGAAAAATTGTTTGTTTAACATGAGCACTTGGGATTATTTTTATCATGAGCTGCTGTTCTAGACATTTGTAGATGAGCAAGCAGTAAGATTTTGAAATAGTTTAAATGTTCACAGTACTACCCAGCTCTAAATAAGTTATGAATGTCTAGTTTGGATTTGTCAAATACTTGCTGTTTTCCTTTGAGGCATGACTTTTCTTCTCCAACAACGCTGTTCACAGGCCAACATGTCATTGGACTTTTTGGAGTACAAATCTAATTTTGAACCATTCTTTATGATGATTGCAACCCCAGCACCACACTCCCCTTGGACACCTGCTCCACAGTATACAAAGAGCTTTCAGAATGTCAGTGCACCAAGAAACAGCAATTTTAATATTCATGGCAAGGTAAGCTAACTAGCAAGAGCCTGTGTAGGTTATTCGAGTTTGTGAGAGCAGAAGGCAGTGGCCTTGACTTGCGTGTTAGATTAGAATAGGCGAGTACTATGACTACTGGTTGTTTAATCATGTTAAATTGGTCTGTCAGGGTCAGATAAGTTCATTGTGACTTTGAGATATTTGCACACTAATGTCTTGTAAAGAAAAACAACACAGTGGCAAAAGTGCTATGGTAGTACAATGGAATTATGATGGATTAAGATAAAAAGTGAATTCTGTGTCCCATTTCTAGACTCTTCCGAAGCTCTTAAAAATTGCCCTCAGTATGTTCAGGGGAACACATAGGGAGTGTGCTACTCGAAGGCTTGGGTGAAGAATGGCAAGAGCCCTGTCTTCTAGACACATCTGCTTGTGGATGGGCAGTCCATTCCTTGAGCTCATGGCAAAGCTGCCCTGAGGTGAACAGCATGTCAGACTAATCAGAGGACTCTGGAATCATGAACCATAGGGCCCAGGGTCACTAAGTGCTTTGAGAACTTGCTTTTCATTTGCCAAAATAACCTGTAACCAGAATTGCTGGGCCTAATGTTACAAACTCAGACATCCTTGTGACAGGGCAGTACCTTCCATTGCCAGCAAATATGGCCAGATATGGTCTAGCTCCGATTAATCTGCTGCAATTTATTCTGCCAATAAGTGAATTTCACAAGCAGTTAATTAGGTGAAAACTTAGAGAAGTTTTGTATTTTTGATTCAAGTAGTTTAAAATGGAGAACCCACTGCTGTTCAGTGTTCAATTATTTCACTTCAAGGTTTGCTTCTAATCTTAAGGCTGAGATAACATTGCCTAAATGCCTATCAAGAGCCCAGTTGTACCTCAGGTCACTGTGACTCTTGTAGTACAGAATGAAACTTGTTTTTAGCTGAGGACTGTAGCTTGCAAAATGACCATGTGCTTATCAGTATGATAGAAAAACATGAATGAAAGGGGAGAAAAGGGCTGCAGGCAGTAACAAATACTTTAGCCCAAACTTTTTAAGTTTCAAACTAGGGAGTGGGAATCAGACTGAGTTTTTTTCTTCTGTGAAGGGATTCCAGATTTTGTCTTAAGACTCCATTACTATAGTAGAGTGCTTTTAAAATAGTGATTTAGAAGTAACTTGACCAGTAAAGCCAGCAGCTAGCAAAATATACACTTTGAAGTTCCCTTATGTGGTGTAGAAGCTCTGCATATGTCTGTGTAACACAGCAAAATGCTAGTCTTAATGTTTGGCAATTAATATCTTTGGATACAGCAGTTTTACTAGGGGAACAGACTAACATTACCTTCCTTCCTAGACACAGCTAATGTGCATTTCTGCAGTTTGCAGTGTTGTGGTCTTGAAGCCTAACTCTTCTTGGAGATTCAGTGTTTTCTAGAGCTTCACTGCTCTCTAGGCCAAGCATGATTCCTGCAGCAGCAGTGAACATGTACATAGGCTGAGACCCTCACGATGTAATGCTTGCTTGACAGTCTTGGATTGTACAGCCTTGACTCCTAAATGAATGTCACCTCACTTCCTTATACTGGATGTGGGCAAGGGCTACTAAGAGGAACCCTTGAGGCAGACTATCCACATGAAAAATAGGAATTAAGCTCTTGTGTACATCACTGGTCAGAGTCAGAGTTTAACTTCTGCTTTGGATTCTCAGCTATGAATATTATGAAATGATCAGCAGCTGTCTGGATTCCCAAGCAGAATTATTGATACTCCAGATGAGTTTTATCTAAACTGTTCTAAAAGAAAAGTTGATTAAGATATGTGTTGGGTATTTCCCTTGCATGCCTTGTTTTTCCTGCAAATTGAGAGCACAGCTGTGTTCTGATTCTGCCGGCAATATATTGTATATTGTCTCAATCTCCTAAAATTTCTGCAAGAATGGAGCATAGGGAGGCAGCAGGATTGGTGGACTGCTTTGTATGTAAGTGCTGAAAGAGACTTGACAGGGAAGCAGATTCAAGAACTCTGCGTCAGTGTGAAGTTTATTGAAATCCACAAAGGTGTTTGGGTGCTGCATGAAGTTTTTGAAACTTCAGAGAAAGGTAGGAAGAACAAAACATTCAAAGAGGAGGATTCTGCTGCACTAGGTTACTTACTTGCCTGGGTTGCCGGGTGTGGTTGTCCCTTATGAAGCTCCTCTCCTAAGCACACCTCTTGTGAAAGGTGGCTGGTGCATAGGTGATGTTGCCAGCTCCTTTGTTCTCTGAAGAACTTCTGCAGAGCTGAAGATAGGATTTGTGATGTATTTCCTCACTTTTTCCTCTCTCAGCTCAGATAGACTGTGTCTCTCCAGAGAATTGTTTTACAACTACTGTAAAAGAGACAGCTGAATACAACTGAATTAAAGTAAACTGGACATAGTATTAAGTCTCCATGCCAAAAATCTTTCCTTCAGTAGTCAAGAGGGGAGAACAGGGGAACTGAGTAATTGAAGGAGATGTGAGTCACTTTGTTGTGAGTCCCTGAAGCCTGAGCCCTTCAGTCATTCACTTGTGACAGGGGAAATTGCGTAACAAGAGGCTCTACAGAGAGGAGTGACCAGCTAAATACAGGCTCAAGCTGAGGGTGATGAGTGGGTCATCTCTGACCTACTAAATGAAAAAGCACTGACATGACTTTATTCTTGGTTCTGATCCCCACTAATACTAACCTTCAGGTTGTGCACAACAGACCTTCCCATGTATTTGTACAGCAACTGACCCAGCTCAGACTCCTTCGATGTGGGAGTATCACTTTTGATATGAACTACATCATCTCCATTACTTTGGGGGTGTAGGTAAGGAAAGAAAGAAAGGGACTGTTTCTGAAAGTTGGGGATACATATAGAAGAATCCATGATGCTGCAGCTAAAGAAATGCTCTTGTTTCAGAGTCAAAATCTAAATAAAATGGTAGTGTTCTGCTCCCCTCACTAGTGTCCAGCCCTGATTTCATAGACTGCTACAAATCTGATAGTGGCACTGTTACAGATATTTGAACTCACCTGTTTATAACTTAAGTGATTTTAATTGCTTTGGGTGCAGGAGCTTTTCCCCACCTTGCTACCTCTTGGGATACTCACCAATATTAGTCCCAAAAGTACCTCACTTTTGACAACCAAGTCCAATCTCACAATAATGCTTAATGCTTCAGATTGTTTTCCTCAGACCTGTCTTAGGCTATCACACTTTTATGTCTGAGAAAGTCTTCCCTAGATCGTTTCACAGTTTTCCTTCCTGAACTGCTTTGAAAAGATCCACATCTATTTTCTTCTCATCAGGGGCTGGGCATAATGGGGCTGTAATATAACCTGAACCTTAGGTTTTACATGAACCAACAGGGAAAACTGGAGCCAGTTTGATAGCATTGCCTGACTTTTTCACAGGAATCATTTTTATAATTGCTCTAAGAAAGGTTTAAAACCAGATACTTCTCTTGTACGCTAATCTTTGTTGGTTTTTTTTCTTTAGAACAAGCACTGGTTAATTCGACAAGCAAAGACTCCAATGACCAACTCTTCAATACAGTTTCTAGATGATGCTTATAGAAAGCGGTAAGAATTTTTTTGTTGCTTAAGGTTTCTAATCAGAATTTGTAATGTGTGGATTTTTTTTAAAAGTTGTAGTAAGTCTGACAATCAATGTCAGATTACCTCTAATAGTTCTCTGGCACCTGTCTCAGAAGACCTCCTGACTTTATTTAGGTTTTGCAAATAAACTTGTCATTGGCTTCAGAAATATTATATGCACAAATGCTGCCATTATTTGTCACAAAAAAGACCAATTGCACTTGATCACTCTACTGCTTTTCTTTCAGTGCACAACAGGTTTTTATTAAAAAATGGCCTTACCTTCTACTTCACTTAATTCCAGATTCTTACATGATGTACATCAAGTGTGGTTGATCTGTCTGCCAGCTGATTTATTAATCTTGACTCTCAGTCTATGTATGGGAATACCTGACTGGCCAGGGGAGGTGCTTGATTCCTTTTTATAAAGGGGATGTGGGAATAATGTGTCAACATGACTTGTTCCCTTTTTTAATAGAAAGCAAGGGTATTTGTTTACACTACAGATGTATTTCCTTTAAAAGTTTTAAAACAAACATTACCTTAAGTATTGAACTTCATTTTGAGCAGTTACCAGGCACTATCTTGTCACTTTGGAGATGGAAACCCAAGATTTTTCAGGCTCTTGCTTTATAAAACATGAAGGTAAAATTATGGAACAAAATCTTAAGTTAAGCCAAGAGACAACAGAATACAAAAACTGCATAGCTGTAGTTAATTCAGCATGATTGTAGTCTGTGGAGGCTAGTTGAAGCAGTCACTTTTCTCAACAGCAAACCCCAAAGAAAAGAACTTGTAGCTCGTGAAGGCTTTAGATGCACTGAAATAATGGACCATGACATTACATGAGTAATACAGAACAGCTGGTACAGTTTTCAAGCAGAAAGGATCCCATACAGACAACTAAAGTTATGGTTGTTTTGCATTTTAATATTAAACTACATATAAAGAACTAATAACAAGTGACCGTGCAGGAGATAACTGACTCTGTCGCCATGTTGCTTTAAAGTTGGTCTTCAGTGTCTCCAGATAAGAAGTAATCAGCATTTTGATGTCTTTTGCAGACAATACAGAATAAAATCAACAAGAACTAAGGACAAAGTCTATTTCTATCTCTAATTGCAGCCTTAAAATATCTGGTGTAGTAGTCTATGAAGTTTGTTTTCAGAATTTGTAAGCAAAATAATTCATTTACAGTGCATATACTGTTGACTGGAAAGGATATAAATGCCCTACTTGCAGTCAGAGTTATTCCAAAATTTTCACACTCTAATGTGAAGTACTTTGTTTCTGTATAGGTGGCAAACTCTGCTGTCAGTAGATGACCTGATAGAGAAACTAGTGAAGAAATTGGAAGTGAATGGAGAATTAGACAACACGTACATCTTTTACACATCAGACAATGGCTTCCACACTGGTAAAATTTTCACTGCTTATTTGTAGAAGATCCAGGAATTGCATAACCTTTCACCCTCATGACCACTCCAGAAAATGGGAACAGCAGCTGTGGAAAACTATAGACATGAGAAGTACTGATTTGAATTGCAAAACAATCTGGAGTTGCAGTGTGGTGTGTTTGGAGATTTTATTGTTGTTTTTTGTTCGGTTGTGGTTTTCAGCATTAATCTCTACCAGTGTATCCTGGTATACATAAAATTAGGACAGAAATGAAGGAAGGGTCTTCATGTTCTATAGGAAGAGCTGGTATAAGAGGATTAACCAGTAAAAATCTGTCAAAGACCTGTCTGTATCATGTTGTACAACTAAAAGTGCAGTATGTAAGCTGTTAAACTTTGTAAGATGGGGCTTATACTTTGAGGTTCTCTTCTGTCTTCCAATTTAATGTAGTTCAGAACCTCTCTTCTCTAAAAATTTACTGGTGGCAATTATATGCTCATAGCAGAGGGGGTGGAACTAGATGATCTTTGTAAGGTCGCTTCCAACCCCAACCACTCTATGGTAACACAAGGCTTATAATGTGAAAAAGAAGCCATTTAACTTTTTCCATCTTCTATTGTTTAGGCCAATTTTCTTTGCCAATAGACAAACGGCAGCTCTATGAGTTTGATATCAAAGTTCCATTGCTAGTTCGAGGACCAGGGATAAAACCAAATCAGACAAACAAGGTAAGAAAGAAGTGAAATCCCAGTACAGATTTATTTTTAATGTTGTTTCACCGTTACCACTTTAGCTACTAATTTATTGCCCTGCATACATATGTATCAATGAAATGAAATACACAGAGCAGTAGAAAGTGCAAAGACCTCATTATAAAAAGCTGTCTGTTCTCGCTTGAATCAAATGAAGCCATTGCAGGCCACAAAAGCAAATGAATTTTGAACTCACTTTCCAAGTTCCCTACCATTGCTTTTCAATGTTACAGGGTCCATTAGCCCATAAAGATGAAATTAGGTAGAGTTTAGATGCATCTAAAATTATGAGTATTTAAGATAGGTTCTGAACTTCTGAAGTTAAGTTCTTCTCACCCTGCAGATGCTTGTTGCAAACATTGATTTGGGTCCCACTATTCTGGATATTGCGGGGTATGACTTGAATAAGACCCAGATGGATGGGATGTCACTGTTGCCGCTGTTGGTAAGTAGGGACAGGGATAGTAACCAATGATTCTTGCAGGGGTAATTCTTCAAAGTCAGCGTTACTTCCGTTGATAGATTAGGTTGACTCATAACCCAGATTCTTCCTTTGATGTCGTTTTCGCATGGGATGGTCATAGCTGAGTGTAAAAAGTAGGTATGCTGTTTAAATGCAGATATATTTTCATAAGCACTACAACTTTGTGGTCATTTTATAATAGAAAATTGTGTCATCCTTTGGCTAGTTCTCACATTTGTAATAATTCCCGTTTTGAAGCCTGTATGTTGTTTCCGCCGTGCATTCTCCTTCCCCTTTTCCTTAGCATTTCTCAGCACAGGAATAGGAGAAAAGCAGATTGTTCTTATTAAATCTTTGGTTTCACTCCATTTTCAGTAGAACTAGTGTTTCCTGCCAAACTCTAGAAGAATGTGTGTGGTTTTATAAAGTAAACTTGACCTTTCTAATAGGTGAGCAGAAGCCTATTTAAATAAAGCTGCTTGCAGTTGATCTGTTTAGTTTTAATTAAATTTAGTCTATAAATAGAAGGCAGCTTACTTGGAAAGTAAGCTTGGAAAGATCATCCAGACTTAAAATGGTGCTTTGCTCTTAAAACCTTGTATCCAAACCTTAAGCTGTTCTTTAGACAGAAGCAGGTAAAAGGCACCTGTTTTAAACTGTGGTGGAATCAAATCTGAAACTCATTGTTTTGCTGCATATGCCTGTGATGGTGCTGTATAGTAACTGTAAACTTCCATCTCCCTCTGTCTTTTAAAATGCAGCTACAAATAGACCAGCTTTGTTTCTTAAAGCTGTTTCTTTTTTTGTTTGGTTAGGGTTTTTTTGCCAAGGGTATCTTTTTCCATCTGTTGTGGTAATGTGATACAAATCAAAGGGAAACAGCATTGTTACAGGGATCTTGTCTGTAGGATAGTAGTATCTGGCCGTGTGGCTCCTACTTTGTATTATTGCATGATCCTTTATAAATTGAAGATAGTATTTTAAACCCTCACAGGAGGGTGTACTAATATTTTTGGAGTTTAATCCTTGTCTTCCAGTTACACAAGACCTTCTAACCTAAAGCTAATTATTTAAGACTGATACTGTCTAGTAAGCAGTGGGCAGTGTTAGTGTTATTCCAAACACAGAGAATTTCTTCTGCTTTACAGTACAGTAGATACTAAGTTGTGTTACCCTCTTGTAGAGAGGAGAAAAAAATGTCACGTGGAGATCAGACTTCTTGGTGGAGTACCAAGGAGAAGGATACAATGGCAGTGATCCTACCTGTCCTGGCCTAGGACCTGGAGTCACGGTAAGTAAGACAAGATCTGTTAATATTAGGAAATAGCTGCTGAATTAAACCTGCTTGCTCTGTGGGCTAACCTGGTTCTGAATGCAAGCTCCCAGAGTGTTGGTAAATAGGAGCCAGCTCTGTAGGTTCTGTGCAGCCTTTGACAATTGGAAGGAGATGTCCAGCCATGTGGAACCGACATGTCCATATGAGCACAGAGATCACAAAAAGCCTTTCAGTGGGAATCTTTGGAGCCTCAGGGCTGGAGACTGATGCAGGAAGGTGTGGGCATGAATCAAGTGTGTGGCAGTGACGTGATGTTCTTTCTAAACTTTCAGTAACATTATTGCACTATTCTGGCTGTAACTATTTATTTTAGCAACTAGCTGCTCTCTAAATCAAAGCAGGTTTGCTTTGCTTTACTAAAGTAAAGCATCCCATTGGTGCTGTCTTTTTTAGTAGTGTGTTGTGCTGTTCTTTTCTGCGTATGTACCTTCACTTCCCAGACAAAATGCACTTAATCATGGTGAGTTTAATAACAACAGCAAGTTTTTGCTTAAAATCCCCAGTGGAAATTTGCATGTGTTAAATTAAGTCTGGGTGTTCATCAGTTAGCTGCAGTTAGGATGAGCTGCTACAGACTCTAGGAAAAGCTCATCTTCTGCCCTGAGGTTTTTGTTTGCTGCTTGCTTCACAGCACTGCTTCCCTGACTGCGTCTGTGAAGATTCCTATAACAACACGTATGCTTGCGTAAGGACACTGTCGGCTTCCTGGGATCTGCAGTACTGTGAATTTGATGACCGGG
This sequence comes from Pachycephala philippinensis, assembly GCA_013397055.1. Classification (NCBI taxonomy): domain Eukaryota; kingdom Metazoa; phylum Chordata; class Aves; order Passeriformes; genus Pachycephala; species Pachycephala philippinensis. The sequence continues at coordinate 1,163,141 of VWZT01016185.1, forward strand.
AGGTAAGTCTGTGTCTGACTAGCAGATGTCAACTGTCCACAACGGTGGGTCTGTCTGCACTCTTATCAGTTCTCAAGGTTTCCATGAAGTACTCTGAAAAGCAGACTGGTGTTGCTTGCAGGATAAACAGTGAAGTACTTATCTCCTAGTGAGAATGTTTGACCAAAACTGTTGTGGGCTTCTGGGAAGAAGGAAAAAAAAAAAAGGGTATGGGAGGGGAGTGAGGCCTAAACTATGATTATTACCTTCTAGTATCACCTAGCAGCCTCACAGGGAGCTGTGCTGGACTGATTTCAGTTCTCTCAGTCTAATTCCATGTGGCAGTCTCTTTTGAACAAGTATTTTCTGATAACATAAACACAGCAGAGGTACAGTGTTCAACTCTTTTACTTGGGAAGACCTGAAATTCCATGCTATTAATTTCTCATCTATTACTCGCTTGTTTGTCTGACAAAAATAGCAGTAAAGTTACAACTGTGAAGAAGGTCTCTGACCTTACCTGGAATTTTTTGGGTGTATGGGACATAATGTCCCCCCTTCAGAGGCTGCTCACTAGGGGAGCACAGGCTGTATGTACAAAAGATGGTGTGTTACAGGGCTGATCTTGAGCTGTGCTGGTTTGCACACAGCTGCTCCAGTGAGGATGTGGGGTTTGAGGCAGTTGGGTGGCAGATCTAACAAACTGTGCTGTCAGGAGCTGTGCAGTCACAGCATGAACAGCAGGTATGCCCAGTAATGTGCACCACACAACGTGTTTTCTGGTAGTCTACAGTGAGCAACTTAAGCTAGGGGAGTAAATCCCACAAGATGTTTTTGCAGTTAGATAGTGTGAAAAGCTGTACAGGAAACCAAAATATCAGTTAGCAGACCCTGCCCTCTGTTTTTCCCCTTTCTGACAAATTATGATCAAGTTAAACAAGTCCTGTGGATTTCCTTGTAAAAGTAGACTCCAAAGTTGACTCAATAATATGCTTCATGTCACTTTGGGATTTTTCTACTAAGAAGGTATGGCTGTGGCTTTTTTTGGGTCACTCTGTTTACCTGAGCTAGCTAAAATAAAACCAACAGTATGGGGGAGGTGCAACAATGTGGCTTCTATAACCTTGCAGTGAACCTTGTAAGAAAAAGGCCGAAGTCTGTCCAGATATGTCTTTTTTTAAAGTTAGACACAACTCAGCCAGTTTTTATCAGTATCATCTGCAGTCAGGCCTCCTACTCTAGGACAGACAAAACCACAGCTAAATTCTTGAGATACTTTTGACCAGTAGTTGTCCCACAACAGTGTCTAGAGATATAATGTACCAAAAAACAAATCTGCCCTAAAATCTTCCAGACAAACCTCAAAGCACATGCACACAGAATAAGCTGTTTCTGTTTGAGGCTGTAGCATACTTGTATTCAGCATATTCTGTACATGAAGTCAAGATACCTGTTTGGGTCTGACAGCTCTAAGTATCTGATGAGTATAGAACATTGATGTGATGGTCGTGAAATTACGTATTTTGAGATCCATAAGTGAAAAGACTGCCAGCTTAGCCAAGGCCTCTTACAGTGGTCTTACACTCATAATACAAGTTCCATGTATGTGTTGGAAAAGAATCTGCAGTAGCAGGTGAGTACTTCAGGTGAAAGTAAAAACTTTTCCAACAAAATGGTGCTACTGCAAAACTTTGCTTTGCTTGCACACTGACCTGTCTTAGACCACTTAGCTGCATGGCTGAACACAGCTTATGTGTGGGGCTGCTGCAGTGGAGTTCAAAATAACATCTGAGACTATGTGCTGCCGTAAAGCATTCTTCTCAAATAATATGACTGTTAATTAGCATTCAGGACTTAATACAGTGCAGGAACTTTCTTCTGCAGGTGTTTGTGGAAGTGTATAACTTGACTGCAGATCCACACCAGATCAATAACATTGCTAAAACAATTGATCAAGAAATTCTAGAAAAGATGAATTATCGACTAATGATGCTGCAGTCCTGCTCAGGAGCAACGTGCCGTACACCAGGTGTCTTTGATCCCGGGTAAACACTGATCCACTTCATTATTATAACACTTCTAAATATAACTACGTGTTTTTTAAATTTGGCTTTTATAGAGGGCATTTGTGATGGAGTATATGGTCATACATACTGTTGTTTAATAGAGGAGTTTTCTTGATGCTTCTATTTTTAACGCTTAATCTATATTTTAACTTACCAAGTGTAACTTTGATGGTATGAATGTTATTACTTTAATGGTGTCAGACATTGTTGACTTAGCTGTACACTTCAGCTGTTCTGAGTAGTCAAGAGACTGACCTCAGGTTTGCCTGCAAACCAGGAAAAGCTCTCCTGGTTTCTCTAGGCAGGCATTTTCCAAGTACTAGCTCTGATTGTTCTGGAGATGCTGTTAGCAAGAACTTTTCCTGCAGGACCTGAGCTGTATGTATTAGCTGTTGGAAGTAAATAGCACTTTGTGCCTCAAAACACAGTCACTAATCATTTATATCAAAGCTTTTTTAAGCAGTATTTAAAATGTCCTTACAGTGTCCTTGAAGTGCTACCTAAGTTTGTCATTTGGGACAGCAAAGCTTTCTGTTGGAATGTAGCTCCTGAATGCTTGATGCTATACATGCCCCTGTGCTGCTGGCACATTGTAGCTAGGATTTATTTCTTTGGAGACTCAGCTTTTTGGTTGCGTGTTGTTACAGTTTATCTGTTGTAATAGAGAGAAATTGTCACTGCTGCGTACTGCTGAGAAAGCAGCTTCTCACACAGCCCTGCACCAGAGCTCTTGTAGCACAAAGCTCTCTCAGAAGGGCTGGTCACTGCAGGCCAAGCAGCTCACACTGACTCTGTTCCTCTCTCCAGGTACAGGTTTGACCCACGGCTCATGTTCAGCAATCACGGCTTACGGGCTCGGAGATTTTCTGCACAGTTCTTGTAAGACCCATAAGAGCCTCTTGCAATGGGCTCCTACTGACCAGTTTCTCCAGTGACTGCAGCAGGTCTGTCTCTGTTAACTTTTGCTGATTACAGCTGGAAGACTTTTAATGGGCTTTTCAAACCCTGTTTGGAAGGAAACCCCTTGTCTTTAGCTGGTTGCCTTGTGCAATATATATATTTTACAGCTGAACTCTAACTGTAAATTGTTAGACACAGCTAATCTGTCTTGCTCAGATCGTTGATTACCACCTTTGTCTTTCAAGTACCTTTTCATATCACAGGCACAGAGGTGAACCTATGCCTATGAATCTGAACAGTTTATTTTGTTCTAAAAAATCAATAAATGTGTATTTGAGTCAGGTTAGATAGGCAGGTGCTATTGCACAGTAATGCTCACCCAGTGTCATTCAGTGTCACAGACCTTCTTAAAAGCTATGCTTAATTATAGGTTTCCTGTATTGAGCTCCAAGCTGTTAATGACAATAGCAAGCTAGCCCAGAAGAGAGTAAGAGGGCATTAGTCAAAAGTGTAGGATCTGACTAGCAAGTGTCTTGTGCAGAATTAAACCCATCTGCTAAACAGTCTCTTTCAATGAGACCCCTTTAGATGTTTTGAGTGATTTATGTAGGACAGCTTTGGTAGCTTGCAGAAAAGAATGTAATTTCAGCCTCCTGGTTTGAAATGCTGGGCTGGGTTACTATGTACTACTGAAAAACCTCTTAGGGTTTAAGATAGACTGACTTCCTAGTGAGTTAAGAGACTGTTGAGACTAACAAGTATTCAAGTAAGTGTGCCTGCTTTGAGCTAACTCTTAAGTCTATTTTTAATACACAAACAGAAGTAATACTAAAATAAACAAAATCCAACAACCAGGGCACCACAGTAGAGGTGATCTGTCTCTAACCTCCAAATGTCTTGAATTGTCTAACTTCTTATGTTGATTAGATTTTTGAAGGTAAATTAATTTGAAAGCAAATTAGCTAAAAATAAATCATAGAATCATTGCTCACTAGACATTAGACTAAGAGCTATTTTAGGCAGTTTAAGTGCTTCATAGAGTGTTGCTTTTCGGTTGAGACATTACTTGGAACCTGCAAAAAGTGGCCTTCACACCAAAGGTCTGCACGTCTGAAGTCACTTGGTTTCCCTCCAAAAGGGTGATGTCTTTTCAACCTCCTGATTAGGCTTATCTGAAATGCATCATGTGCACCCAAACTTGAGTATTTTTCTAAATCTTGAAAAACACACAAACTTGCATTACCATATAACTTCTGTATAGATTCACTGGCAAAACACCATCTGGAAACACTGAATTGTGGATCTTCTGCAAGACACATTTGCGGTGCTTGTGGGCAAATCAACTGTGTTTTCAGGCATGATAATCATTCCCTTGTCAAACAACCTGTGGCAAAACTATTTAGTGTTGGTATTTCACATCTCTTACCCCAGTAGAGAGCATGATTATTTCAACTAATCATTAAGTAGGCAATGAAGCAGGACTCAAAACTGTGAAGGTGCATACCCCAGTGTGCAGATCCACCAACTGGATACAAGCAATGCTACAATAAAATAAGTTGAACTTACTTGGCTTTTAATTCTGAGGCACAGAAGTTGTCCTTCATGTAGCTTAGAGCTGCAAACTTCTGTGGTGGTCTACAGGTTACATTTTTATAGAACTTTTGTTTCAAGTCTCTCAGAAGTGACCAAATATTTGGAGAAAAAAAATAGCTTGAAAGGTAACTTTTCAGCTGAAGCATCTGTATAAATGCAGAGGGTTTTGGATATTCAGACTACTTACTACATGCTTTCAAAAACTCAGGTTTTTTTTTCTCAACTACAACTGTAGCTTTATCCTGTTTTTTGTTTCTCAAGCTTTGGTATTGCTCTTCACTATCCTTCATACACTGTTTTGTCTCTAGAAACAAAACCAAAGTTGTCTTCATGCTCTCAAGGGTTTTCTTGCACACTGAGCTCATGTAGGTAGTGTTTTGCTTGGAGAATTCTATCAATTTAGACTTGTTCTTTGTTTAAGCTTCAGTGTGGTAGCTGTGTGGAGGCTAGTGTGAAATACATTGACTGTTGCACATCAAATCCTCATCAGTCCTATCAAATCTGGGTCGTACATCAAGCTTCTGCTTAAGTTTCAGTGCAAGTAATGTGCATTCTTAATAGAAAAAAACTTTGTTATGGGTACAGAAATATAACTCTAATACAATCTTTTCTTCAAGTGATTTTAAGCCCTAACAAGGACTCTTTCTTTTGAGTGATTTATTTTTGCCTATGTAGTAATATGAAAGTTGACAGAATTGATGCAGATTATTCAGTCTGAGTGGCCAGATGTTTTACCCAAATTAATGCTCTTGCTATCTGCACATACCTGTAAAGCATTTTGTAACAAGGCTCAGTAACTTCACGCACTCACTGTCAGAGAACCACACTATACCTGAAATCTGGCATAGGTAGTAAATGTTGTATTAAATTGAAATTCAGAATTAAATTAATCAGTCCTTACTTAGTGGTTCAGGAAAATATTTTATTTGCTCCCACTTTTGATAAAGACTTAAGAATTGTTAAGCATATAGTTGAAGGAAGAACAGGAACCAAGGGCTGCCTGCCTTCCATTGGTTTTGGAGCAGTTTAGCACTTGTGTCTGTTGCCATAAAGCAGTTAATTCTGAGTATTTTTACAGCCTCAAATGAACAGTGTTAATTCTTATCCTTGTAATTACAAAAATACTATGAAGGATCTTTGACTCTTATCCAGATCTAATTCCCAACTAAGTTATTTTAAAATTAAATGTTTTTTCTGGATATTCCATTTCATGTGCTATTTGACCACGGCTGTATCTGTACCTTGTTATCGAAGGCATTCATGTTAAATGTACAAAGTTTTAAATAAAGGGCCTTACTGGTACAGAGTTGAGTTTAGATAAAATGTGATCATGTTTTTTACTTTTTTAAAAAATCATTATTATCAAAAGCAGAGCTGTGAATTTTTAATTATCTGATCTGGTAAAGTAGAAACTATACAGGGAGAAATACAATTAATAACTTTATTATGTTACCCTAAAGCAAACCAATATTCATTATCATCACTTCAGCATAAGTGAATACAGCCAGAATAAGCCCCTGCTTACCCAGCACGGGCCCAGAAAACTGTGCTTCTTCATTTTGGGGAATGAAGCTGTAGCAGGGACATGTACATGGAAACACACACCCAAAGCAGGTATAACACCTTTTCAATCAAGTTAAATTTGAGACTGATTCATCAAACTGGTTACAGTATTTCAAGATAATGAAACAGCTGTCATTTATTGTGATTCAATTAAAAAGAGTTTTCTTTGTATGACTCTCTGTATGTGAGCATACTTTGCTGTAGCATGTTGTGAGCATATTTCTGCTGTTTTGAACGTCTGTTTAGAAAGTGCCCTTCCAGAGGACCCTGTTCACTGCTGCACTTTTGAAGAAAGAAAAAATAAACTGCCTATCAAACTTCCTATCTTTGTTACTGAGCTTGAGTTAAACCTTCCTACAGGAATAAGCTGTGTCACATGTCTAATGGCTGAATTCCTATTTTATAAGCCTTTAAAAGCCTCTGCTTTACTGCCCTGCTACCTAACAAGGGCTACTTCATATGGCCACAGGGACCCTTATTACAGTGTCTAGCAGGGCACCACCTGATTACTTTGCACCAGGAAGAAACCCTGAGGTGAGGGAACAAAGTGAAATGCAACCTGTACTTGCTTGCATTTCCTTGGAAACTGGTCTATTTGAATAGATGGAAAACAGCACAATGGAGAAACTGCTGTTCATAATTAAGACCAGTATGTGCTGCGCCAGGAAAGAGGAAGAATAAAATCCCTCATAAGGCTTTTACCAAAATGGGAACTGTGACCAACACTAAGATCTGTGCTACTTACTCACCTCAATCCCTGTTACAGAGTTGAATTTCTTTGATGATTCTGTTTAAATATACCACATAACTTTCCTGAACTATAGAAGGTGACTTGGTACACCTTTAACCTATTTAAGTCTGAGGCTTTCACAAGCTATTGAAACATGTATTTCTGCATTTTATTTGCACTTCTGCTTAACCATGTGGTATCAGTTTCCCTTCTCTCTCAGCAAGGAGGTAGCAGTGTTCCATTAAGTCGACAAAAATATTTAACAGCTGCCTGAAACATTGCTATCTTTCTTTTGATGTTCCAGCTTATGAAAACTATAAAGTTTCCTGTAGCACCACAAAAAAGGGCAGCTCTGTATTACTTTGATGGGAATGTCTATCTCTGACACGGTCATCAGGGTCATGGAAGGCTTGCCACATGTCCATGTTGTTAATTTCTAAGAACAAGCCCTGTTTGGGAAGGAAATTGCTGTTACAAGGCTAAAGGAATCACCTGTTTTAGAAAAAGACATACACAGCATTGATACTTCATTTAAGGGATGGGGCAGGGGAATTCCATGATTAGGAAGAAAGGGCAGTGCAATATATTACTCTCCAGATGCTGCTGTAGTCAGATTCAGCTGTCAGTATTTTGATAATATCCACCAGACTGTGTTTAAAGCTGTGGTCCAGTAATTGCTCACAAATCTCAAAGTAATCAGTGTCTGTTTTCTCAAGGTGTTTAAAGTAGTTTGAACTTACTCCAGCTGCCAAAATCCACCCATTTTGTAAAAACACGAATAAGAAGGAGTTGATAGAACACAACTGAATCACCCACTTCCTTGTTTTTCCTGTGCAAGTTCTAGGGAAAAGCCAGCTCCCTGACTCTTGTTGGCAAGAATGACTTTGTAGATTCCTATTGGCAGCAAAGGCATCAAGAATGAGACTGAAGAGTCATGGGGATATTGTCATGTTGTTGATGAAAATCAGTGAAAGCATCAGCAGAACTCCCATAATCCACCTTTCTGTCCTGAGGGTTCTGCCATGTTATCAGCTAACTGAAACGGGCAGTAGATGAAAGAAAAACATTACAGTGACTGATCCAAACCAAGAAAATAAACCTTCTCCTACAACATGAAAATCCTGAGCTAAATAAAAGTGTTGTGTGTTTGTTTGAGCTGTGATGTTTTAAAATAATACCAAAAACATGTAAGTTTTACACTAAAGGATTAACCATATTTTTTACTGGATACCTGCTTAGTGTTTTTCTCTTCTGCTTTTAAAGTGTTCAAATTAACAAGGCAAAAACCTCACAAAAGTATTTCAAGTCTTTTGAAATTGTATAGTAACTTCAAAAGCTTCTCTGTCGAGTATTACAGAAAAAACACCAGCAGCAATTAAGCCCCACCTTTAGAAAAGAGTGTCTTCCTACCTTTGGGCTGCTCCAGGCTCTGAAACAGCAGCAAAAGGCACATGACCCATCCCAGACCTATTGTTCAACAAAACACACTTTTAGTGTTAAGTCTGTTAACTTCCTGGAAACATTCCTCTGATACATCTTTTATTTACATAGACTGAACTAAAGTAGATATTGTGGTTTTTATGTGTGAACTGCATTTTCATTCAGCCTTGTTTACATTTAAAAATGAGTGCTGTTGCTTAGTGACAGGTGTTAAAAGATACTCTCTACAAGTTATGCTGCCCTTCTGTGCCAGTATTACTAAAAACCCACAGGTTCTGACTGTAAGTGCTCATCAGACAAACCAGAGCAGATAAAAATACAGAAGTGTCTAACATCTGCTCACTTACATCTATGGAAAAACGTTAGGAGCAAAGAGGGCAGATTCTGAAAGTATCAGCTGACAAGTTTAGATTAAAAGAACTGTCTAGGATTACTGGCATACAGAAAGCACCTGTTTATCTGAAGGGAGAGCTTCAGAGCCAGGGTTCTAATACAACAGCTAAGCCTGGGAAAAAAACCAAGAGACTGAACTTCACTGTCATAAAATATACTGGCATTCTAATTCCTCCTGAGACATGCTGGAAACAGCTGAAATGTCTGATCACATTCCAGATTCTGTATTTAAAGAGAGAAATCTTAGACTTGTAATGCTATTTTCTCTCATGCTATGTGCGAGGCCACAGTGCTATATTTAGGTTTACAGAGTTAGTGAAGGGGGTTTTGCACTCTACTTCTCTCATGGGTATCTGTGGTAAAGTGAAGGCAAAACAGAACTACCTTATCTGTAATATCCATCTTATTCGTATGGGAAATGCACTCAAAAAAGACAGAACCAAGGTAGTACTTTATACAGCATCATGAAAAGTTACATTAGGCAACACAAAGCATTTGCAGGATTAATCCTTGGATTTGAAAAAAACCTCTTCAAAATTCCTGTTGTGAACACTGCCCTTTCCAAAAGTTGGAGAGGGAGAGGTAGAGAACAGAAAGTGCAATAAAAAGACAAATTTTAAAAACCATCTTTGAGGAAAGCAGGCAGGAAGTGGCTTGAGAAGCCATTTGTTAGTACTGGGTGCCCCAGTGCAAGGTGTTGGGCTGGGTCCCTTTCAGGCCTACGCTGCTACAACTGAAAACATTTCTAATTTCAGCTTGCACAAGGGCAAACAAGAACAATCCAGAATTACCTCTCACCTTGCTAGCACATAACACAAGCAGCTGTTTTTCAGACAAACATGTCCTGGCCTATGCAGTATTTCCCTGAAAAACACAAAACCAGTGCCAGCAGCCAGGCTCGGTGTCTGAAGTGCTTGGTTCAAACTGCTCTGGATTGGGCGTTGCCTACTTCTCCACACTGGCTACTGCAGCAATCTCTTTTACCCACTCGCACATCAAGAGGAAAATAATTCCTCCAGAATAGCTAAGTCCTCACTTCACAGCACTAAACCTGTGTTCTCAACAGCAGATCACAGTGTGTCTCTGCTATCTGGCTTGAATTTTCACCACAGTCCCTGCTTCTTGACCAAGCAGATGTAGCAGATGCATAACTTTACCCATTTGAAAGTCATCCACTTGCCTTCGTCATCAGCAGGAAGAGACTCGGAACCTTTCAGTTGTCCTGTAAGGATTCTTTGTCCACTCTGCAGCTTTTTATTCAATTGATCCAGCTAAAGCAGGAGGTGACTTCTCAAAATGGCACCAAATTAATTATAAAGCAGATGTAAGAAACAAGACAACATTGGACTATGAAGTTAGTTGAAGTAATAGGACTTTATTCCAGAGATACTAGTAACAAAGTATTATCTTTTTTCTTTTTTAAAAGCAATTGTTAAAACTAGTACTTCAGACTAAATTAAGAATTCTGTGGAGCTTTCAGGCCCAAGCTAAAAGTATACAGACTTTTAGGAGTTTTTATTTTCTGAAACAAATACAAACACAGAATTGCCATAATCCTAGACAGTTTTATTCCTTATTAGTCTGAGGTATACTAACAATCTCCCTACGGGAATGCATGAATACTGCACTAGTCAGCATTGTTTTGCTCAAAATTCACTTGTTAAAAAAAGTGTTTCTATTTTCCAGTCTTATAGGAGAAACAATTTCTCCTGCATATGAACTTAAATAGTGTAATTTATATGCTCCTACAAGATGAGAAGTGCAGGAAAAGTTTTGAAAGCACAGTTATTTCCCAACAAATACAAGTATGCTATAGAACATTAAAATGAAGGAGGAGAAAGAACATACCTGAAAGGCTCTAGACCAATGGGAGATGGTAAAAAGTGAATGCTGACAGAACTTGCAAGGACTGCAGCTGGAAATCCCCATGCTGGGAACCTGGGAAGGAAAGAAAACCGTTCTATACTCACACACATACAGGAGGAGGGCAGGAAGGGGATGGAGTCTGGTGGGGTTTTTTGCAAGTGCTAAAAATTTGGCCTGCAGGAAGACAAAGCAGACTGACAATCTGTCCATCCCTGCCATGGAGAGGAGTGGCCCCACGGCTCCACAAACCGTGCTGCTGTCCTGCTCTGCCTCCACACTGAACTCGTCGGCCTCCGAATGGATGATTCTGCCCCCGAACCACCAAAATACACCAAGTTTCTTTTGCCAAGTTGTATTTGTAGTAGTACATTACTGGCACAGGGAGAGCCCAGTGGCTTGTGTGGTCAGCAGCTTCACTGACTCCAGTATCTTTAAGGCTTTTATCCATCCCATCCTGCCCGAGTGCTGAAGCATTTGCTATTTGCAGTCCTTACCAAGTGCAAAAGCAGCCGTAATGTGGTTGTGGCACACACCAAGCTGTGGGGTCTCACATGAACCAGCCTTCAAGGCACTGGCTGAGCCACCGCCATCTCCTCTGCTGCAGGGCCACAGTGCCCAGGGAAGTGCCACAGAGACCAACGCAAACAGCTCAGCAGCTCCCTCCTACCAATTCCATCAGGGAGGAATAAACCAGTTTTAAGAAACACAAAATAAGTAACCAGAAAATTAAACATGGATGCTACCAAAGGAAACCATAAAAAAGCCATGAAAGACAAAAAGGAGTGAAAAGCATTTCCTGGGGAGGGAGGGCCAGGGTATCACCTCCAGCCTTGGTGTATTGGCCTCGTTTCTGCAAGGTGTTTTGAACAGAAGGAACCCACTTGTCCCTGGGCTGTCCCACCCAGTGCCACTGTGCTCCCTGTATGGAGGGGTCAGCTCCGTGAGCCCCACCACCCTCGGCTCCCTCCCTCCCTCTCTCCCACGCAAACCTCAGTTTGTGCTAGAGGCCAGCTGTGTCTGCCCACAGGACTTACTGCTGCTTTACAAGGAAATCCATTTGGCCTCACAGTCATCACAACATCATTGTCAGGTAAAGGAAAACCAAACACACGTCACGTAACCAAGTATTGCCAACTTCAACTTTAATAATGGAACCATCACTTTTTTTGCCGTTTCAGTAATAACTTTAAAGGGGAATAAAAACTTCCCTACAAAAATAAAACTAAGCTTGTTAAAATTATAAATAGTTTAAATGTTTGTATTTAAAGACATACATTTTAATGTTTCCCTGCATTTCCCCTCCCTCATCATTTAGTCATTCTGGTACCATCATATAATGACAAGAAAACAGTTTTGCAACAAAAGCTTTGACAGTTCAATTTGATGCTAAAATTTTAAAAAGCTAAAACTGACCAGGCACAACCATTTATTTTAAATTAAAGCTCCTGTAACTGCCAGTGTGTAGAACAAAAAAGAAGAAAATTAACTCCACACACGACATCTTACAATAATTAACTGTGGACTAAGACAAAATATAAGTTTATTTTGGTCCCCCACCCCCATCCCCTTCACCCCAAATCAAGACTCATAGTGCATACAACACTGATTGAGGTTTTTGGCTAAAGTAAATGCAGATGTGCCTACTTAAAAAGACTGATAGTTTAGTTCAAGTAAAACCAAAATTCACATATTTTTATACTCAACTTTAGAACTCAAACAGTGTTTAAATCTGAGCAACAAATGGTTCAATATTGACAGCGATTATGCAATGATTACTTAGCTATGGGCAGATACATAAATTAAGATGTTAACAGAATACCCACCAACATGCTGCTGCATTCCTAGAAAAACAAATTGTAACAAAACACAAAAGCATTCCCTGAACCATTATAAAGTGTCTCACTTGAGGATAATGTTACTAACTCACACATGCACTAATGATGTTACATGTGAAATTAAACAAACAAACAAGATATGCCTCAGATATATTTTATAGTTAGTCCTACTCTTAATTTCTCTTAACCCTTTAAAACATTATGATTGTCTCATAAGCTTGCAAATTCTTTTTACCTAAAAAACTTGTGAAGAGTTTTAAAAAGAATCTTACTAAGGAAAGGAAACAAAGGCACAATTACATAAAATTAAGGGGAAGAACAGAAGCATCTTGGAGTTTCACACAGTATCCATTAGATGTCACCAAAGTTTTAACAATTCCTTGGGAATTTAAAACTACGACATTAAGAACAGAGGGGAAAAAACCCCACCATAACTTCTGCTGCTCTTCAATCCTTAGCACTCCTCCACTCCCCAACCCCCAGTATAGAACTCATTTCCTCTCTGGCATGATAATGACTATGGTATCAGTCACTCAAATCTGCCTCATGGCTTCCATGCTTCTATTGCACACCCACTTCTTTGGTTTCTTTTGAACATGCTTTTTAGATAAATAACTCTGAAAGAACAACAACTATATTTACACTAAAGTAAAAAGTTTTCTTGCTACATTTCTCCTACTTTTAAATCAAGTAAATCAGCAGTCTGCAGAATTTGGTAATCAGTTTTTCAATTAAGAGTTTAAAAACCGTAAGGAAAAAACCTTTTGAATTATTAAACGCAAGAGTTACTAAGCTCAGTCACCAACACAGACAATAAATGTTGACTTTCTGCTGGGCTGGAAATGTGAATAAGAAATTCTACTTTCTTTGCCTGACTGAGCCTTTAACAAAGAAAGAAGCAGAGGAAGCTGTTTCTGTCTTTCAGCTATGATAATTCAAGATTATCCAGCCTAAAAATGGATCACTGAGCCAAGGGAAGACCTGACTTACAATAAAAACCAAATACATCTGTAGTTGTAGCTTATGTCTGAACCCTCGCTTGACAGGTATTTCTCACAGAGTTAGCTGAGACATGGACCACTTTTCAGAATTCAAGTAAGCAGCTTTTTAGGTTTGCCACACTTTTCAAACCCCAACTATGCCTTTATGGAATCAGCTTCTCCAAAAGGGACCTGTATGTGCAGCTCCATTTCCATTCTTACTTAGCTTTTGCTTCTCATTCCTTCCCACTATTTCTATTATCTTTATTTCTTTTCCAGTGTGGATTTACGCAGTTAAAAACCATAAAACTTATTCACAATATTATAACATACTAAAACTTTAACCTTGTAGAATTAGTATTTCAACTTTCCTCTGTGTAAATACTATTTTCATTTAAAACCTCCTCTGTCAGCTATTAAGAGTTCTTCTCCCTCAACGCTTACCTTCTTTTCAACTTTCTCTTTACCTTCTTCAGAAAGACCACTTTAAAGCTTTCCACACATTTCACAGTACAAACCACAAGATCTCATATACCTTCCACCTATAACAGTTCTCTCACAAATTATACAGTAACGATTTGAAAACAGAAAGGTAGTGCAAATCAATTTCATCTCTAAGATAGTGCTCCAACTAATTCTCATCCAAATGGCTTTAATAATTTTTTTTTTAACCCATCAATTTGCACATCCTTACTTGTAAAGATACCATTAAGCAAAGAAGAAAAAACCATAAAATCTTATTTCATAGCATCCTAGGAAATTGCTTACAGTTTCACAGCTTGCACCAAGATAACTTGGGAAACTCTCTAGGCACACAGAGGGTTGCAAACTGATGTACAAACATGCAGAATCCCTTACTTGTGGGTGCAAGATGCTAAGTGACCTGGCTTATGGAACTAAGTCTACCCTGGCATCACAAAACAGTCTTCTGAATGAAGAAAACTACTCTCTGCTGCTCTTTGTACGCTGGGTTTGGCATGCTCTATTGAAATTTGGTAGCGCGCGTTTTCCTGAGAGTCCTTTGGCCTCCTTTTAACCAGGTTTCAACACCCCTCGAAGGGCTTCTTCAAGTTTGCCCCTGTAAGCTGCATAGCGGTTCTTCAAGATCTGCAGTTGGTCATTTTCCTCTTTGTCCAGTATGCGCAAGAAGTTTTGCAGTTCAGGAATACTAAAAGCTTCCCACTGGGAAGACAAAGAGAGCAAGGAATGGATGAGATTAACATAAAATACCCAAATCTTTTATATATACAGTATTTCTAAACAAAACCTCAGTCACTGTAGACAATTTCCAACTGAAACAGTATCAGGCACCTTCCTTGCAAATCTTAGGGCATCTGAAAATATTTTACTCTTTTAAACTGGTTTTTTCTTCTGTGAGTAACAACAGGTCAATCTAACCACAAATGAAAGGCACAAAGGAAATTAACACAAAGGCACAAAGGAAATTAACAGGGGAAAAAAGTCTGCTTCCAAAACATGAACTGTCTGGTCAGCACAGCTCAAACAGAAGCCCACTGCTCATCCATGAAGCTACACAAACACACTGACCCAGCACGGGTGTGACATACATACCATGACTTCTCCAGTTTCATGCTCACGTAGAACAAAACTGAGCATTTCTGTTTTGGGGCCTGCCACCAAGCGCAGGTAGAGGGGATGTTCTCTGTCTGACAGCTTGCATGTATAAACTGCAGGAGAAGGAAACCACAGTAATTATCATCTTTACCAACAATGTTTCAAACACTTGGAATGACTAACGCTATGACTAATGCTAGCTAATGCTAGAAGATTTCAGAAAGATGCATGTGTAGCCAAAATTTACACACTGTTAATCTATCAGTCTACATACTGGTTTTGAGTGGTGAGTTTTAGGGAGGAGCTGAGCATTGACTGATAGCGACAGTGCAACACTGCATTTACACAGGAATGAACACCAGCTGAATACATGCAGGGCTGAGGGGGAGGGGCTGGGAACCCACAAGAAAAAAATACAACACACAGATCCATTGCTCTATTTAAGTATTTAGGACAGCAGAGCTGTGTATCACTGTTCTGATACCTTTTCCCCTTGAAATTTCACACACACAAAGTCTAAAAGACAACTCCGCCTGCCTGACAGCCAGAAACATCTCAACTCCTGAAACTGCTCTCAGTGTCCATGGAAGGAAGGCGGGTTCTAAGTGCAAGAACACAACATTGGTAAAATGCACCTTTCCCTAAAAAACAATTTTCCGTCTTCTGGTGTTTCCATGACAACATACAACAAACTCCTAACAGCAGCCAGTGCCCAGGGAGAGCCTGCACTAACACATGTGAGCACAACACGTGCCCATGGTCATCACCTCGAGAGCAGTCTGCCAGTGCCAGTACCTCAGGCATCACAGACAACAGGGTTTATATTTTTAAAAACCTGTCCTGTAACTTAATCTCACAACTCCGCAGTGTATCAGGCCAGCTGAAATGTAGGGCCTGATGAGTGGGCATAAAATAAAACAGAATGGACTGCAAAGCACCGGAGATCTGTGTAAATGTTTTGGCAGGTGACTGTCTTGGATGAATTATCCTGAAATACCCCCAATCTTTTACTGTCTTACCATGCTACTTTGCATAAGAAAAAAAAAGACAAGGTAGGAAGATTGTCACCCTCATTTATCTGAGTTCTTCCACCTGGCTTATTTCAAGTATTACTATAGCACAACTTCCTCCCCAAACCCTTCCACTACCAAAACGCCGCAAGCTCAGCTTATACCTTGATCTTCCTTGTGACAGCGTTTATAAAGTGCAAACTTCGCAGGGTTGTCAGCCACAAAGAACTTCTTGAGCAAGGCCTCGATAACTTCCCGAACAGTGTTGGTGCTGCTGATGTGAAGGGTGTTCACGCAGCCGTCCGGCAAATAAAAAGCAGTTTCCGTACTGCTGGGAGCACACCTCCCCTGGCTCTGGGAGGACTGCACAGTGATGGGTCTGCATAGTTCCATCTGCACTTTGATGAAGCCAGTGTAAATCCCATTGGCATTCTGCAATGAAGGACAGGACTGAACTGTTAAAATCGTCAGCAGTGATCAGCTGTGACACAGCAGTGGAGCAGCCAGATGAAAATGCTCACAGTGAGCACAATTTAAATACCACTGCAATACATAACATCTTGCAGGAAAGGTATTGTTGTGGTAATACAGACAGTTATTCTTTCTGCTTGTATCTTCTGCATATTAATTTTGCTTATTAATAACTATTGAGTACTAATTGTTTTTTAATAATAACCATTGAATTCTAAGTATATTAGGACCTCATCAAGCAAAAGGTACAACATACCAGTGATACATTTTAACTTTGGGAGAGAACTGTGAAGTAAAAAAGACCACTAACCCCCATCTTTAGCAACAGATTTACTGCAAAAATACAGAAATTATCTCCCACATTTTAGCTGTCTTTGTAAACTTTGTAGGAGGCGTTTAGATGGTCAAATCATGTTGAAATAAACCCCAACCAACCAAACAAAAAAACAAAACAAAAAAACCCCACAAAACAAAACAAAACAAAACCCCAGACAAAACCCCAGAATAAACGCCAATCTAATCAACATCTGAAATTGTTTATTCCAGTTGCTTCTGAAGGACAAAACAGCAAAGCAAATCAAACCTTACTGAGCTAGAAAACTTTTGACAATCTGGTTTTAGGCATAGTAAGTCCTGATCCACATGCAAACACGTAACAAAGATCTTTCTAGTACATAGTCATACTTACATGGTTTAGGATATAACGGAATTTCAAAATTTCCATATACACCCACAGGAATATGTCATGTATTAGAAAAATTGGACAGCATAACAACTGAATAACAGCTTGCTAAGCAGACAGATGTGAATTTTGTTAGTATGGTCCTGAGTGGACTGGACTGAATATTAGATCTGGTTCACAATCCTTGGAAATTTTAAGTCTTACGTATTCCAGTTTGTATTGTCTGTGTTTCAGGGGCAGGGAAAAAAAAGTCTCTTCATGCTGAAAACCTACATGAGTACTCTTAAAGTTAAGTCCTATAATAAATATTGTGTGTTTTAACTTTCATCACTGGTTGAGCATCCTTATCAAAGAAATCTGGCAAAAATTTATCTGCAGAAACAAGAAAAATATACCTTCATTTTTACCATCTGAGCGTTTTCAGAATTTGTCAAAAAATTCTGACAAATTTACACCTCAGTGTCAGCTGACAGTTTACCTTAAACGCATTTCAAATTACATCTGTTTGTTTTTATAACAGTTTGTTTTGATCCATGTAAAAGAGTTACACAGATAAAAAGCATTTCAGACATGAGATTTGATTTGCAGATCTAAGGAAATGTCTCTTAGAAAATCATTAAAACAGAGACAGTTTCATATGTAAGATGCTGAGAATAGAACGATTCACAATGCACTACAAAGTTACAGCTCAACTTCTCCCATTAAAAATTACAAGAATCCTATCCAAAACTTACCAAGGTCATCTTTAATTTATCAGTGACTGATGAATTATAGCTTTGTATCTTCTCTTTAACTTCTTCTTTACTGAGATAAACATGAGGTTCTCTCTCCTTCTGAACATCCTTCAAGAACAAGACAGCAGTTTTAAAACACAAAAATAATTATTTCATGGTTTTGGATATGAACATTCTTAGTCCAAATGGTAATTATTCCTCAGAGGCTCAACATAACAGTAATTAGCTGTGCAGCAACAGAAAGGATTAACACATTAAGCAAATCAAACAGAGCACTCGGACTGAAGGGAGATGGTTTAATCAATACACCCAAAGACACCTGTGCCCTTTTGTGGCCAACTGTTTTCCTTCAAATATTTTGCAGCAGTATGCAAAACAGCTCAGTCCATGTTATGGCTTGATTTCCTCATGTCAGCACCATGCCATCCTGTTAAGAACATTTAAAATTTTCACAAAATATTACTGGGGGCACAAATAGGTATTTCTGAACAAATGAAGAGTACATCTGAAAATAGCAGCAGGTCCTAACAAGTAACCCCGACAATCCCAGCATGTGCCAACAATGTGACAGCATCCTTGCATTCCAGCGTGACAGACAGGATGTTACATACAGGGTCACTGCCTACTGCATGAACCATCACAAGTAACTCTCCAGATACATAATGTTACACCAATTGCATGTTTTTTTCCACGGGGAAGGCCCTATTAAGATTTTTCAACTGTTGCTTTTATGAGGTTGCTATGGATTTCACGTGCAGCAGTAAAAGAAGACCCTGGAATTGGATTTTTTCCAAACAAACATTTGTTCCCAATCTGTATTCCCGCAGCAAACCAGTGTTATAAATACACTCCAGTTTCTACCACTAGCACAAATGCCATATATAGTATGAAAGAGTTTCAGCGCTCAGCTTTGATGATTTAAGGCTTCAATTAGAAAAAGGAGATCCTTTGAAGAACCTCAGTGCTTTCAGAGAACACCTGAACACATTCACCCTGCAGACAAGCCAAGTCACAGTTCCATCTGTCCTCACAAACACATTCCAGTGGAGCATATCCTGGGAAAGGACTTCCCTGACTTCGGTGGCCTGTCCTGTATCCCAGTCTATGGGACACCACTCAGCACAACTCAGCACACACCTTTGCAGGCTCTTCAGTTTGCCAGACAGGACCCAAAGGACGAGCACATCTGCTGCAGCATTGTAAGCTTCCACTTGCCAGAAAGAATCTGCTGAACTTTTTCTATTTTTAGCTCTTTTAGGCTTAGTTTTGCTTTTCCTATATGGCATTTCACTAAATGACATGCTGGAGCAGACTTTTTTTCCCATAGCTATAAAAAGAAAGGTGTGGTCTGAATGGAGAACTTGAAGCCAGAAACCTTGAATTCTGATCTGGGCTCAGATACTGATTTCCTGCATACTACAGAGAACATACCTTTATTCCAAGATTAGGAAATTGAGGCAAAAAAGGAACACCAGTGAAAGACAACTCTGCCATTAGTTCCTTAAACACAATTCTAAGATTGTGTAGCATTTTGCACAGTTGCCAGACCCCACCTACTATGTTACAAATATCAAATCACTAAACATTTTCAGAATTCAAATCTCTATTCTCCCTAGAGAAATGAAGCCTTGTTGCCCTTCTATTATTCATCTTCCCTCTCCCCCAGACTGTCATAATAAAGATGGACACAGCTTCATCTAAACTGCCCCCTTCATGTCTCCAAAGGCTCTTTCAGCTTTATAGTGTTCTATGTGGGGGCAAACAAAGGAGACAGAAAGGAAAAAAAGTGGATACTACAGGGACAGGAAAGTCTGCAGGCCTCTATTTACATCTATAGGACACATTTCAAGAACCCAAGCTTTAACTTGCAGGGTTCCCTGTCAGTGTAAGTGCAGACAAACTCCTTCACAAGGATACCAGCCAAGACTCACCTCACACAAGCACAATGTGGAGTTCGTACCTCTCCGATCTACTCACAATAGTGATACTGAATTTCCAATACTAGACACCTCAGCTTTAATGTTTATTATTAATTCATTTCTGATTGTTCAAGCAAGTACCTACCCTGTTGGAGCTGACTGTCACCATGATTACTGAAGTCACCCACAACATCCATTATCATTAAGCAAAAACACTAGCCAGGAAAGAGGAAAAAGAACTCACCTTTCCTATGTTGAAACATCAACCTTTGTTTAAGAAAAAACAATAAACAAACAAACAACCACTCCACATTAACTTCTGTGCACCTCAACGTTTAATTTCACAAAAAAACCTTTTAGTAACTGTAGATGACAAAAAGAACCTATTGCCTTTAATGGCAATGGACAGCTCACAAGGCTAACGGCTAGGAAATTATCTGTATGTATTATTAAGAAGAAAAAAAGGACATGAAAAAAATCCTTGGTGAATTAGTAAGTATAAACAGACAGCAAGAAATTTTCTCCTATTTTCACAAAGGGGAGTTTTCATATATGTTTCTGTTCTCCCAAAATGACAGAACCTTGATCTGGTTAGAAAAGACACCACCCCACGGGATCACTCTAATCCTGGGGATTACCATGGAACCAGGCACGACAAGCAAAATCCAAGCACAGCACCCAAGCCAGCTGATTTCCCATAGACTTGCCCCGGTGATGCCCTTGTTCCGGCCTTCTCAGCAGCTCCACTACAGAGCTGTGGGCCACAAGGCATCAGTGGGGCAGCTGTCATTCCCTCAAATGAGTCAGACATGATTCCATACTTGAACATACCACAGGAATTTCTGGCTTCTTGCATTAGCACTACAGGCTGGACAATTCTAGCAAAGCTTAATTAAGCCCACAAAAAATACATCTGTGTGTTTATGCAAACGTGGGGATTACCTCCTTCTGTAGCGAGCATTCTGCCAACAAATATACCTCTCATTTTCTAAACAACCAAAGCCTGTGCCTCAATTAATTTTAACAGCATGCAGTTCATAGCAAACATCCGAACTGAATACAAAGAGGACTACTGGGATTAAAACAAACAAATGGACCCAGAATCATCCAATAATATGTATATGCTGTTTACTTCAGTCATCATTTTCACCCTACTCCACCATCTTTCACCATCAAGACCACAGGCAGTGAAAAGTGAAGACATGTCCCAGGAGAGGAAAGAACTCGATGCCGCTGGAAACCTAAGCCTGAGATCTTCATGAATTAATCTGGCGATACCATCCTGCACCCAAACAAAAGGCTCAGAACACTCTGACTACTCATTCATCAGGGCACAACTTCAACCAAGCAAACAAAACCTCCTCACTAGCTACACACCAGGACTTACAGAAAATCACATTGCTGTCACACAGACTGCAGAGACAGTAAATCCCACATGACTGCTGTCAATAGAAAGCCAACAAAGGAACAACTCACTGGGTTTATTATGAACAAGAAAGCCTCAGCCCACCATGATTCACTGGGTCAGCTGTACTCAGTGAGTATCATTAAGCAGAACATACAGATTTGAGGCACCTGTGTCTTTTAATTTTCCTAATTATACTTAACCAACATGCAAAGAGAAGCTGACAAGATGTTACATAAGGTTTTTTCCCTGGCTTTTTCCCCAACTTTCCTGAAGCTGAATTGCTCTCAGTATATGTTAGCACTTAAATTTTGCCATACAGCTTTGCTAGCCATGTTAGGAGTTAAAATAAGTGTTCTTTGACCAGCATACTGAGGTGGGTAGAGGAAGACTCGGCAAACTCATTTCCCACAGGAAATAACAGGTCCTTCATAACAGGATCCACTCAAAGCCATCCCCTGCTAAAACTCTGCTTCTATCTAGCAGATCAAATTCCACTTCGTTATCTCAGCAGGTAAATTTATTACCTGTGAAGACCTTGAGTAATCCAATGCAACAGCAGTACTTATCTCTGCCATGCTTTACAACGTGCTTCTGCCATCTTGCTCTTGAAATGGTCACTAAGTGGTTGAAGCCACACCTGCTCAGAGTGGGACTACTGGTAAAGCAATTGCTCCAAAGTCAGCTGTTTTAAACAAAGGAGCAAGAGCATTTTGGAGGTGAGATTGGGCACAGCTTCTCAAAGCCAGTGTGCTGCTGAGGCACAAGGAGAGCACGATTCATCTCCAGGCTGATTCAGATGCAGTTGATTCATCTCCCGACTCCCTACAAAATGCCCAGCACACACCTCAGAACAGCTGTGTGTCAGGAATTGTGAAACTGCCTTTCTTCAAAAGTTAGGCCTGGTCATGAGTTTCCTAACCACAGATCCTTGCATATGTCACAGCAGCAGAGTGAAGTATGAGCACAACCAGCAGAGCAGTTCACACTGGGTATTCTTCCATCAGCCAAGACCTAGATGTTGCTAGGCTTAACAGTATCACTTCTGGGTGCTAGTGTTCAAAAAATGAACCTCCTCTATAAAACAGTGCACAAACATTTCCATGCTATTTTTTGTAAAAATAAAATGAAATATATAGAATTGAACCTGAACTAGGTTCTCTTCCATCATGTAGCCAAATTATATTCTCGGTAATGTCTGCCATGTCCGCACCCCTTTCTCCTCCCAGCCCATTTAAGTGTTTTCCTCATCAGAGCTCCTGGTCTCCTTCCATTCCCTGATGCTAATGTGATCTGCTACTTCCTCAGACCAGCACAGACAGGAAAGATAAAAACTAGTCTCAAGGAGACAGCTGAATACATCAGAATCCATGCTGATTATATATCTGGGTCTAAACCACTGATTTTCTAGTCTGAGCTAGCAATTTTTCAGAAAATCACTCTGTCCTTCACAACACTTACAGTGCATACCACAGGTCAACTAAAGCAGGATTTCATTCTCACATGAAATTCCTAAGCAACAGCTGCCCCTAAGAGGGAAGTGAGGCAAGTGCTTTAGTTTTCCCAAGGGGAATAGCTGGTCTTTCACTAGAGCTCATGATGCAATGCTTCTTCACAGTTGAGCTTCCTCCCAACAAGAAGAGCAGAAAATATTTTTTCTTTATCACCTCCACCCCCCATGCTCATCTCATTTATTGTAGCACAGATGTTTAGAGAAGAAGCACTCTCTTTGTAACATTTATGCTGAGTGCAAAGTCCTAGCTGAGACTAGCTCAGCATGAATCCTCAAGAAACAAAACTAAAACTGCACAAACTACAATTAAAGTGAACTGCAAATCAAGTTGTGGTCCTGAAAAAGGAGAATCACATCACATCAGAGGCTTTATGGAAGTCTAAGTCTCACAGTTGCTGCCAAACCCTAGTCTTGTATGCATAAACTCAACAGCTACAAGCTGCTATGGGACGAGGCTGAGAAAAAGTTTCACAGACAAAGAAAACTCCAAAACCATGAAGTCTGTATCCTCACGATCCTTGCCTTGAGTCAAATGCCTGGCTTCCCCAAACTGCTACTGCAGCCTTCTATTCATGGAGAGATACAAGAGGTCTCTCTCTTCTATCCAACTTGCTATTTTCACAAAACTTCAAGAAATTAGCATTTCTTGAGGAATGGGGAACTAAGCTCCTCTTAGTACTTCAGCCTGAAAGACATAGGAAAATATAATGGACAAAAGGTTAAACCTATCCCATCAACATATATAAAGTATTTTTATGAGAAATCTGAGGAACCAAAGACCTGCAGGAACTCAAGCAATCTTTTAAGACATGTTAGTCCCTATCTCAGCTCAAATGTTCCACATAAATCCCACACATACAGTGACCATGATTCAGTCAGATGAATGAAGATGTCCTGATCTTGCTGTAAATTGTGGCTGGAAATTTTTGAAATAAAGTACTGAGGGTCTGAAAATGAGAAATCCAGCCTAATCTACATTAAAAATTAGAAGTCTTGTTTAGTCATAAAAATTTCAGCTAGTGCATCCTATTTACATTACATTTACATTAAAGAAAGGATTTAACTAACAGTGCTATCATACAACAAAAAAAAAGCCCAACACAGAATACAGGAAACAAAATAAAGGGAATTCTGATCTCAGTTGTTACTCCTTCTACAAGCAAGAACACTCTTTCCCCTACAGCCTGCCAGCACTCCTACAGGAAAGAAAGAAACTGAAACCTTGCAATTAAACTATTTTGAAACAAGCATCTTACTTCTCCCTCATCCTAACTCTTCTGAGAGCAGAGCAGCTTTCCAAGTGACAGCAATCTGAACTCAGGATATGTGCTCACACACACCACTAGCCAAAAAGGTGTGAAGAAGACCAGCTGGGGGCAGGGTGGCCAGGAGGAAACCTTAACATCCAAGCATCTCCAGGCATCGACATTATTATATAGCTGAACCCTGATATGTTTGCATCCTCCTGAACAGGATGAGGTTGCTTTCTGGGTCAGGGAAAGGGGAATTTTTCTCACAGGATGGACGTGGGCAGAATAATCTATTTTCTTGTAATACCTTTCGCTTTCTGCATTCATGGAGATCCAATTCTCACAGTGGCACACAGGGCAAGGAAGCAGTCTCTTTTTTAGGAAAAGATTTTGTTTTTCTAAGCAGGTTTGGCCGACCTGAGTCTTGAACAATTATTCTGACAGTCAGAGAGTTCAAGAACAGCCCACACCACGAACTCCTGACAGAGCAAGAGAAGTGGCACCCTCCCAGGTCAGGTGTACAGGGCATCCAGCCTGATATTCTGCCTTCGACAGCAGCAAAAACAAAGGCTATTTCGAGCAAGCACGTGAGCCTTGTCTGCAGCCTCTCTGCTGGCATCCACAAGTGTGGAAGCAGGAATTCAGAGGGCACCTCCCTTCCGAGTCTGTTCAGTGTCCATTTATGGGCCTGGTGCCTATGCATGCACAAAAGCCCTTTTTGAACCTGCCAACACTGCCTGTCTCTACACCTCCTGTGGCAGCAAGTTCCAGAAATTCATGACTGCAGTGTGAAGAGGAACTGCCATCTGCTTTAAGTTGATCTTCTACTAAGATACAAGATAACTTCTTTTAAAAACACTGAGTGCCCTTCCTAATGTGGCAGGACCTGGTAAACCCGTGCTTCACACTCAGCTTATGTATCACCTTTGTGATTTTGTAAACCACAATCGCACATACCTTCTTTTTCCTTCTCCAAAGTGAGGAGCCTTGAACTCCTTAGTCTTTCCTAAGGTAATTGCTCCATCCTCTCAATCATTTTGCAGCAGGGTGACTAACCACAAAAATGGGATGTGGCAACCAGACCTGCACAGAATTTGTGACATAGGTGCACCAAAGCTTAGACGCTCTTTGTTTATAAATCTGTATGCTACAGGTCTATGAAAAATCTTTACTTTTATCCATGATGCAATGTGTTCTCCCTTCCATAGTGGTTAAAGAAATCCCCATGCAACACCACAGTTTATAATTTTATCATAATTTTACACGGTACAGGCATTACAGTTAATAAATACTTGTTACTTTCTGACTATTTTCAGTTTTTCCCAAGTACTACCATGTGGTCTGGCATGCTAACGAAAGCAATGAATGACAAAGTAAAACATTATGGCTCCTGTCTGCCCCCTCTGATGTAAACACTCAGATGTTTATATGGGGAATATTTTTAAGTACCAGAGAAACAAAACAAAAGTTGTAACTTCCCTTTATTCCTTTTAACAAATTCTTTTCCTTCAAACAGAGGCAACATAAACACAGTTTATATTCAGGCATTGTGAAAGTAAGGCTAGAAAACCGAATATATTTGTTGGTGACATTAACACTGCTGCTTAAGTTTCATTTAAGTTCATCATGACCTCACCTCTGAAAACCCCTAGTTACAAGCCCTGTCGTACCCTACATGGTTGTACTTTTAACTACTGGCATGCAACCCAGTTTCAAAAAAGCCGTCATCTGTTTAAAGTGAAAACCAACTGTACAAATAATAGCAACTCAGGCTTAGCATTAGATTTTGTCCCTAAAGACACAACAGATTTTACACAGGTTTGTACATTTTCCGCTCTCCATACTGTGACATATTTTTAAAGAAATATATTACATGATTTAAATAACAGTTAACAGATGTTTCAGTTTTGCAAATTTCAGTAAAACTAGATGTAAGAAATATCACAGACAGTAAATCATTTCCTTCAGGTCTCTTCTTCAGAAAGTGTGAGTTTTAACTGCTGGCTATTTAAGCACATAAGATGTTTAATGAACTAAAATGGATTACCAGCCTCTGTGACCTGTACAACAAAATCAAGCTTTTAAAAGACAATTAGGAAATGAGCTTATACAAGGTATTGTATTGAAAACTCGCTAGTATATCTTGAAGGTTAAGTATGGTCTGAAGCCCAGGGTACTAACACAAGGAGAGATCAAACAACTCAGTAACATTAGGGCTCTGGGTTATTACACCACAGTATTTGCACATGACCCTGCAATGCAAGAATCCAACATGTTCCATCCAACACAAGGTAGGAAGAAGTTGTTTACAATGACAACCTCCCCGGTCTTCAAATGCAACTATCTACATTTTACTTTAAAACTGACATTGGAATCCAACCAGCCATTCCCAGGGCAGCAAGCCCCGTGCCAGGCCAAGGCACAGTGTCTTCTCCCCGTGCTTACTGCCAGCACTTTCCAGTCTGAAGCAAGCTCAGTTGTGGGCCTTGTCTCAGCAGAAGCTGGGTGAAGTGCTAGCTTTTGCCAAGTGTGTCAAGCACCATTTTATCTTTAGAGCAACATTCCCTTCCTGGGTTTGGTTGGGTAGTTCTAAGATTGTGTCACCAAATTACTTTTAAAACCTTCTGACAAAACCTGCCTGTGTTGAGAAAAGACAACAACTTCATAACCAAGTCAAGTCTTAGGGCTGGTGTTAAGACAGAAATGGTGAGCCTGCACATGGTCACAACAGTCCCACCAACCAAGTCATTTTTGTTTGGGTTTGTTCCACTTAAAAGAAAAAACACAAACCTCAAAAATGCACACTAACAATTCTCATCTAGGAAACATTACACACTGGCTCTTTGGATATAGAACAACCCTGACAGTTTTCCCTTATCATAGACACTACAGTGAAAAAAATGTTCAGAAAGATGGAACGGCCTTCTCAAAGAAATGCCATGGTCATGGGGAGGATGTAGTACTTTGTTTGAAGAACATACAGTTCTGCAAATTCAAAAAGTTATTGTTACTGTCTCTATCAATCTGGTGCTGAACTCCTACTTGAAACCTTTCTGAAGGAAAAATGCCCTTCTCTACCACACATGCATCTCAAACCCCCACAAAATTAAGGAAGTACAACTATCTATTTTTCAAATGAAGTGTGCATTTGAAAGGCCTCAAAAGCTCATAACAATAACCTGGGGGGGGCTGGGAGAATGCTCAAACTTGTAAGCAATCACTGGTATCTTCAGTAAAATACACAATCTCTAATTAAAGTAGCAGAAGCATCTTCTTAGTATGTTAAATATGATCATGATAAAACCATCACATGCATTTACAGTCAACTTATGTAACTGCTGCTTTACATATATATATATACACAAAACAAACAGAGCTAAAAACCAACCCCATCTAAAACGTAATAAAGTTCACATTGACTGTAGCTCTACTTCAAAACAAGTTAGGTTTTCATGAAGTAAATCCATAGGAAATACTTTTACAACAACACTACTTCTCTCACTGCAATTTGTGCAATTAAATTGCTACACAGCTTCCACAGAAATATTAAAAACCAGTCTCTCCAAAGAGACATCCAAATTAGATATTTCACAGTGCAGACAAAAGGACGCACCCCTGCAGTCTGGCCTGCATGAAAAACTTCCTCCTTCTTTCACACTTCAGAAAATTTATTCCACCTGACATTTCATTAACAGTTAAAACTGTAATGACTGTACCCTTCTGTACAGCCTTCACATTACCACATTTTATTAAAAATCAGATAGTATCCAAAAGACATTTCTAAAGCAGCATACTATAATCATCAGCTTTACCTAATACTGCCTGAACTGATCTTGCAAAAATTCAAGAAAGAAAAATGGATGGGGGCAAAGTAGGCGACCACGTAACACTGTAGTGTAAACTTACATTGACCTTAATGATAGGATTTTACCTCTATTTTGTATCCCCAGCCTTAAGAGGTCAAATGTTGAAAAATGAAAACCAAAACCCCTTAGGCAATTATCTCAAGGCTCCAGCAAACAGGAACTTTTCAGTTCTTTCTCAACCTTCATTCAATTTGACTGGAATTCCAGTTTGAACATATCAAGACTTCAGAGCTCAGATTTGACTGCTGTTCCAGTAAGAGAAAATAAAAGGCTTGAACCAGTCTTGGATTCAACTTTGCTGCAACTCCCCAGTTTAAGTTACTCCTCTCATCTTGCGGATGAGGGATGCAGTAGAGCATTCCTGGCTTAGCTGAGAACAAACTGGCAAAGCCAGTTGGCTGCTGGACTTTCGCCATCCAGCCCCATGCCACCACCCACTAAAGGCAATGTCCTAGTGACCTCAAGATCACACTGGTAAGATGGTACTCAACCCTCGGATCTCTGCATTGTGAGGAAACCAACCAATTGATTCAGCAAGATTATGCCTTGAATAAACTCATCAGCATGGTAATGATAACCCGTTTCTGAGGGGTTTCAATCTCTTGTTTTTCTACCACCCGGATTTTATCACTCACACACATTTAGAGCTACCAAGAACTTCAGTTGCAAGCAGAATGGGACTGACAAAAGGACAAGTTCCTTCAGAATTCCTACATTCTCTAGAAAGAAAGACAAAACATACTATTACCATTATAAAAATTGAAAACTGCCACCATCTTGTGTCTCAACACTTTTTCCAAAAATACACTTGCTGCCTAGTTTCAGTATGAATTTGTTTTCCAGAATACACACACACACATTAATTTCTTACAAATCAATTCAGGTGCCTCTAATGCTGAGACAATTTAAAAGATGAGTGCTTTTAGCCATATGCCCACTTCTCTGCTAGATGCTACCATTGTCTGAGAAACCAGTGTCAGCTGTCACAGCCCTCACCCAGTAACAGAATCATTACAAGGCTGCAGATGACTTCCACAAATCCAGGAGGCTCCTTTCTTAAATAGGATGAACAAGGTATTTTTTTCTTTTTATAGGTGAAAACAGAATAAACAAACTGAAAACAGAAGAACTAACAAAGGAAAGCCAGATTTTTATTTTTGTACAGGTTAAAAAAAAGACCAGAGATAATATAAAAGAGCATTAGCCAAGTCTGCAGCATGAGAGAACTACAGTGCAATAAACACCTCATGGCACAGGTCCCAACTTACCCAAACACTGTACTAGCCTGGTGCCATGTATCAGCAGACAGTTTACACCACCAACATCTCCAGTGCTTTTGTGAGCATGCTAATCCCTTCTCATCAACTCACAATTTCTGTATCTGGGCAGACAATTCTGTAGTAGTGAATCGCTTCAGAATTACAGGACAGTTGTTACACTTAGACATTTTTTTAATAACATCAATAAAAGAACAGGGTGATACCAGTGCTATTTAGATCGATACTGGCAGGACACAGTGGAGAAAGAACAGAGTCGGAGGCCACAACCAGTAGGCGTTCAAGGGAGGTGTGAACAGAAAACTTCAGAACATGGTTAATGAATATCCCACTGGAAAAGCTGGATAAACAAACTCTTCATCTGAAGAAAGGTCAGGAGAACAGTAATTAGGCTGCACTGGAGAACAGGGCTTGCTTGCTTACAACCTGGTGCTATGGCCCGACTCCAAACACAAGTTATTTTGCCATGCTGGAGAATGGCCACCAGGAAACCAGAGAAGAGGGAAAATGATTACATGCTTTGTTCTTAAGCAGCAAATGGGAGAATGTGTTGACTTTACAACAGAAAGTTCAAAAAGTTGTTCTTTTTTCCTTTCCAAACAGCTATTTCCCTGCTTTTATGGGCAGGATGTTACAGGCACAAGGAAGCGCTGCTGCTACTCCACCTTTCCTTAAGCCTGACTTCTGCTTCAGGAAATGTAATTATGAAGCTTATGAAGGTATGAGATCTGCTAGAGCTGATAGGCATTTCAGGTGGAAGCAGAAGAGTCTAGTAGAATTTTTCATTTAAAAAAAAATCCTTGTTAATGTTAGAGGGAATAAGGATAATCAGTACGACCACACCCTCTGAGAAAACACTCAGAAGACAGAACACATTGAAAAGGATGGGTCACCTTATGGGCAAGCATCAGATAAGCTGAAACCAGTACAATCAAAATTTCCTCAAATAAACAACAAATTCTGCAAAGCAAAATCACAATGGCCTTTTTATTAAAAGTATCTGAAATATTTTGTTAACATTTCCTGTACTTTAACAGAAAATACTGAGAACTCATGGTTTTAGCCAATAAAATGAAGCATGCAACCAGATACCACCACCATTTTAAAAGGAGATCAAAATAAAAGTTAAAAAACCCCAAAAACCAAACCAAAAAACCCAACTGGAAACAAAGCATTTGCCTATGTCTTTAAACTTACAGTTGTTAAGTTACTAAGTTATACCACTATCTTATTAGAAGTTTATAGATCATAGGACCCATTCTTAGCTTACAAAAACACACATGCACACTTCAAACTATACAGTAAAGTAATGTCTTTTTGAGAGCTGGAAAAATTAAGACTATATCTGGAACCTGTGATACACACAAAAGCATTAGTCCTGTAATTAGACCAGTCAGTTCACATCCACTCTTCCACTGAGCATATATAATACAGGTCCGCTAACAAGACCTCTCTAATTGCCATATGTGAAGGGCCTCAGCTTTTACACCTCAATCAAACATGTAATTAATTAAAAGTTTGGTATTTCTTCTGTTCCAAACTGGTAAGGGCAATTTTGCAAGAACACCGAAATTCAGACTAATTTCTACCTTTGCATAATGTGATAGCAAAAACTTGTCAAATCGACAAACATTGAGCGTTCACATAAAAAGTTATTCTGTAACGCCTGGTTGCAGGGGTTAAGGAAGGGGGAGAACACGTGGGTGTTTCCCCTATGCAGCATCCTAGCAAGCACTACCATATTATAATGCAAGGAGCAGACCTGGAAACTACAGACAGCAGAACAGTGCAGAGAAAGCACTCAATTTTTAAAATGCATTAATTTAGCATCCGAACCACTTCTGAGCCACACGATGCATGTTGGAAGTTACAGTAGCATAGTAGTAAGTGTCACTTTTACACAGAAACTACAAGGCGCACCAAGTATAAGGAAGTTCTCTCAAAATGGCAGAGCACAGTCCTTGATTCATCAGGAAATCCTAATGAAATCAGCAGAATTCTTCCTTTATTAATTAGTAAAAATTAACAAAAATCAGTGTAGTTACTTACATAGGCTGACTAAGGTGAGACACTGATGCCCACATATGCACACATGCAGGAACAATACGTTTTCAAAAAAAATGGCATGGCACCATTGAAGCGTAGAAACACGAGGAACAAGGACAAAGGAAGCTTACTACACGCTTTTAATCAAATAGTTTTTATGGTGCAAAGTGGGAAGAAGCCAGCTACAGCTTTTCAGCATTTCAGAAAAAGAGCCCAGGCAATATAAACAAGCAAACTACAAAGGATGCAAGTGAACCTAAAAAAAGATAATGCTGCAGGGTATACAACTTGAGGTGCCACCACACCTTCCAGTTTTGCTTCAGTAAGCTGCCTTTTGTTTGCAATTTCTCAATCTAACTAATTTACATTATTGAAAAATTAACAAGACATCTTATAGGCTGAACCAGACTAGGAAATACCACCTTTCTAGTGAGTCAGAAGTCTAGTTCTGTCCTGAGGAAAGAGTGATCAAAACCAGCAACATCTTGATGTTACTGCTAACATAAGGAGAGAGTGCTCTCCCCTCTTTGTACTCCTAAGCAGTAGGAGTAATTATACTAGAAATTATAATTATATAATTATACTAGAAATGAAGCACACATGCTTCTAGCCACCCTCCCAGTGAGACGTGGTGGTTTGGGTCGCACAGCCCATACACAGGATAGCCAAAAAGCCTGCTCTGGGATGAGGCTTTCCAAAGTACCCTCTGCATCTGACAGGGGGGCAGACACTGTGCAGACCCTGCACTGTGTTCTCCTCCTGCGACCAGAGTCACAACTCCATGCTTCAAGACATAAAGGATGAACCTGGCCTGGAAATAATCTACTTTTTCCAACAGAACTAACCCCCCACTGCCCCTCCTCTCCTGCTTGCCACATCTCAGGAGACCACCAGCCAACACTAGGTGTTTTTCCTGCCCACCAGAGCACCTGTGCCCAACCTGATCTCAAAATGCTTTGAAGGGAATTCGTGTGCATGTAAACCAGCAGATGTAATATCACATGGGGTCGTGCTCTTGTTTTAGCTAGTTCAGGTGTTGTCACTAAAACGGGAAACAGAGTAATTTTCACCACAGAAGCAGAGTCTTTTATAAATTAATAATAGATAATAGGTAGATGACCAACTTACTGCTATAGCTGGTGACAGGGCCAGGGGGTGGAGAGCGGGTCCCTTCTGGTAGGCTGTGGATTGCCAGGCCTTTGCAGTCACTTGCCCATGAACTGGGAGCATCACACACGCTCCTGTGTTAGGACTGGTCATAACTACACTCCTACTCCCTCTGGGATCTCTTTGCAAACTACTACTGGTTAAGAAAATAATTTGCCAGCACAACTGTACATTCCTGGGAATATTTTGCAAATCAGCTGTAAACAGTAGGCTTAGCAAACATTTTCTAAACTTTACACAGAATAAGGAAACATTATCCCTGCACCCATAACCTCAGCACTCTTGTGTTTCAGTTTACCGTGAGTCCCATACATCTATTTAATGGGATGTTTTGAAATACCAAGTTATCAGGAATGCTGGCACTAGACTACTGATTCTCACACTAACTTTCCTAACATTACAAGATCTTCCAGATCAGACTGCTCCAGTTCACAAAGACTACTCCCACTGAAAGGGCTACCGCCACCCTCCACCACAACAGCTGTCTGCAGAACGTGATCTCTGTTTCTGTCCAAACCCTTGCTGATATTTGCTGTCTTGACTCAAGCTGTTTAAGTGACTGCATAGTTCTGAAGTAAAAAAGCACTGAACAAATCCAGTTGAACAAGATTAAAAACCAAAGATTAACATAAGAAAGAGCAGCCAAAGGAGCACAGCAATGCTCCTTTAGATTTATAAATAACAGAATGCAACTCTCCCCATAGCCAGACTGATTCAGAAACTCCCAATATCCAGCTTGCTTATAAGAAACGAGAGACATCAAAATGCTGCCAAGGGACACCTGGCCCCTTAAGAGGCCTCTAATTTACTGTCTCTGCAGCTGGATAATGGGGAAAGTCCGTACTTTTCACTCCAGCACTCAAACCAGGAATGAAGAGCCTGTTTAGATTTTGCATTAATACACATGTAGTTTTAAAATGAGGTTTAATCTAGGAGTTTTTAATTGTGTGCCCCTTGGAAGTGAAGTACTGCGTAGGCTATAAGCTTTACTATGAACTTGAACACAACCACTAAGTAATGGGTTTAAATACATTTCACTGAAAATAAAGCTAGGGAAAGGTACTAAAAATGCTCTCAGACGATAAATACAGCATGCATCCAAGTGTCAAATTTGCAATAATAATTTAAGAAAAGATTATTTTAAAAGAACACAAACCATTACCTCTGTCGTACATATGCATATATTGACTGAAATTGCACAGATGGCAAGTCATTTTTTAGTTTATTCCAACTGCAACTAATGTTAAAAAGGTTGAGCCAAGGTTCACAACTTTACATATTAAGAAGACATTTATCCCCTCTCTCCAAACTCGAGCCAAACAGCTCCATTGCAGCAGAGGGAGAAGCTGCAGGGAAACGGTGGGTTTGTCCATGACAGGAATTCATCTGAGTGTCCCTGGAGCAGCTGTAACTGCAAAGGGAAAGCTGTGGAGTCCAGGAGGATGATAGGGAACCAGCAGGGAAAGCTAGCAGAGGCACAGCAAGTCAGGACCATGTGCTGAAAGAGATGCATTTAGCGCTGTTCCAGAATTGTTGCTCAATTCAAGGTCCACCTATTCTTTAAATAAATGCATCCATCTTTTTGAGCAGCATTGTTAGACTTGTCCTCATCAACAACTAAACAGAATTACAGAACAAGCTAATTGTTTATGGATTACCATCAGTATATTATTCTCCACAGTACACGTAGCACTATTTTCCTCATACACTTGCAAACACAAGCTTCCTTAGGTGTTCTGTGGCAATATTTTCATCAAGCAACTGTAACCATGAGGCTGAGTCTATAAGAGCCCTTGCTGCAGATACTGGAAGAAGCCCAGCAAAGAAGGAAGGAACAGAGGGAGGAACCTCTCAAGTGAATTTGGCTTGGCAGGAACAGGTTCTACCCCTGCCCTGAAAAGGAGTTTAAAGTGCAAAAATATCCACAGATGATCACTAATGGCAGGTTGTCTCCTTTTAGGGGAGCTGACTTGAGACCTGATAGTTATTAGGATTTGCTGAGTCATGAACATTCACATCTGCAAGCAAAGCAAACACAAGCAATGTGTGACACATGCAGAAGTCTGTCACAGCCATAGATCTAACCAGATCAGAAGCAGAGGACAATTCTTACTACACAGAGGAGGGCGCAGAGCGGGAGACAGGACAGGACATGAGACACTGATCTGATCAAAATGCCTGAACAGTTTAATTCCCCTGCCAGGTGATGCAGTAAGACAAAGGAGCCAATTCCACCACATAAACACAAGTGCCATACGTGAGAAATCCTAGCACGTCCAAGATGCCTGCACAGGGCTGGCAGATACGTCAGAGGTTTAGCTGGATGCCTGCAACCTACCAAGTGGCAACAGGAGACTGGGTAGGATACACATCAAACAGCACCCAAGACAACATTAGATACCTCTGGTTTAAGCAACTGAGTCCCAAACCACAGGCTGACTTGGTGGTGAGCTGAATTGCTCTCAGCTGTACTGCCAACATTGTCAGTGAGACACTCACACACACCTGCATATGGGTGTTCACTCCAGAGCTGAATCCAATGACATTAACAAGAGACAGACTTAAAAAACATAGAAAGGCAGAGTGGTTTTTGCAAGTGGATCTGTGGAATTCCATGTCACAGGACTCTGGGGATGCTACAAGTCTACATGGGTGCAAACGCAACCAGGTAACTCCCAGGAAAAAAACAACCTAGCCTGCAAATCGAAGAGACTAGGAGAGTGTTCCATCAGGACACCACTGCATAATTGCCCCATTTCTCTTACTCCTCCCCAGCACGTACTATTAGCAATTGCCAGACACTGCTCTAGACAGATCTTGCTTTTGACTTCATATGGGTATCCACACGTTTCTTATGTTTCAGCTTCCATATGAAATGGGAATATCATCACCACTGTGCATGAGAGAAACAGCAGGTCCCAAAGGGAGGCTGGCCAGCCAAGGTGACTGTCAGATGAGGCATGCACAGAGCCCGAGGTGAAGCAGCTAGGGATCACACATTCAACCACAACACAAAACACACTTTAACTTAAAGCCAAAAATATGAGCAGTGGTGTACTTGCAGAAGGGAAGAAGCTGTTGTTAATATGTTACTATTGGAAGGCACATTCACAAACATTTGTGGAATATCATAGGGGAAAAAAATCCCTGCTGAAATGATTAATTCTTCTTTTAAAGCAAGCTTTGAGTACCATGCAGGGAATTTATGGCCTTATGCCACATACTCCACAATAAGGAGAAGGGGAAAGACTCATCAAGATTAGCAGCATATATTCTGTGTGCTGGATGAGGCAAAGAGTGTGTGGGAGGGATGCTGGCAAGTGATAATGTAATTAAAAGTTGTAACTTAACCCAGAGAGTCAAGGAGGAATAATAACGCTGGCTTTCCCAAGCTTAGCTATCGAGTGTTTTTAAAAATAAACACACAAACACTTTAATGTGGTCATTTATAAAAGAATTATTTTATTACCTAGAAAGCACAATCCAGAATTGGACTACCACAGAACTAAGATTCATTAAGTATCTATGAAGACTATGACAAGACTTTACACTTAAGGGCAATGAGATGTCTTCAGATGAAACAATTACACTTAACTTTACAATACTAAGCCTTGGCATGCATATATATATATATATACACATATATATATATACACACACACATATTTACACATTGACAAGAATTCTGCTAAACAACTATTTATTTTTACAAGATTTGTGATAGACTAAAAGATGTGGAAGTTGAACCCGAATGGAAAAGTAAGCTCATGAACAGATGAAACGCTGCAAAAAGGAAACATGTTTTCTCGCTTACTTTCTTATTAAAATAGACTGCAGGATAGGTAACTCTTAAAAAGACCTTTTTCAAGAGCTCCTCTCTTGGGGGAAGAATCTATTTAGCTTTTTGTACAAATGATCTTTGAAACATTTTCTTGCTTTAGATGTTTTAGTTATCACTTACATTGCTGCTTCCAATTGAAACATAGTAATTGCTTTCTCCTTGTTAGTAATGCTCTCCTCTCTTCTATCTCAGCATCATGTTAGTGCATTGTCCAGCCTCCTGACAAGATGGGAGCTACCTCAAGTTTAGCAAGACCGTAACACTCTTTTCTCACTTGTTCAAGTTGCAGCTTTCAAGCACAAGTCTTGAATCTGAAGTCAGTGTTTTAGTATTAACAACACCTTCAGCTTATTTCAGAGCTCTATTTGATGCCCACAGAAAGAGCAGTAGTACAAGTTTTCTGCTGCCCCATCCTGGAAAAAGTATGGTCAACCCACCACACATACAGAAGGCACTACAGAGTAGCTGTTCCAAGGTCTCAGCTGAGGGGAAAAAAAATCTGCCAAAGAAATTTCCACTCTCTCAAAGAAAGCCTGGCATTCCAAACAGCAGGACAAACTTTAGAGAACCCAGCTCTTGTTTCAACTCACAAGACAGATTTCAAATTGTTACAGCTGGCTTTCATTTTGACAGGTTAAGAGTGATCTGCAAATCCTACACACTTAAGGCACATGAGAACTAATCTATCTGGCCACGGCAAAACAAAAAGAAAGAATTACCCCCTCTGTTTACAACCTTTTAGAACAGAGACCCATACTTTGTAATATCTGCCTTTCAATCGCAGTAAGCATTGATAGCCTGCTATAAAGGACAAAATTAAAAAAAAAAAAAACCCAACAAAACTAAAAAAAAAACCACTAAAAAAAAAGGGAACAATTTCCATTTCTGCCTGAATATAGGCAGACAAAGAAATAAGGAGAAATATGGGAAGTAAAGCCCATAATATGTATGATCTAATCTAAGTAGGGATACCAAGTAAAGAGTAACTAAAAGAAAAATCAGTTGAACTACCATTTGTCTTGCTGCAAAGGATATCAAATAAAAATAAAATTTCAAAAAACTGTGAACAACAACAACAAAACCACTTAAAAGGATAATAAAGAAAAGTGTGAGCAGATAGGGTATCTGGTCAAGAGTTCAAGACCACATTCACATTTCATGGGGTAACCAGATACTGTATGGAAGTCAACGTAACAGGATGTCCTCCCTGAGCAAATTAAAAATTAGCAGCTGGAAACTAATAGAACAGCTTCTGTGTTCCTGGGTACTGGGGGGACCAAACCCAGTGTGCCAGGCAACCCTTCAACAAATATGGTACGCATTAAAAATACATAGAGACACTGTAAAACCCCACTTGCACACTTGTTTACAGTTCCCTAATCTGAGTAATATGCAGAGTGGCACTGGTAGAGGACAAAGAGCTATGTCTGGCACCACAGAAAAAGGAAACTAAAGGTCCTACAGTGTCTTCCTTGCAGCTGCAAAACAAAAACCAAAGTCAACCTTCCCGTGTTCACTTTCACACCTTTTCCAAAAACTTGCACTGATAAGCAATCAGAGGAGGTGGTGGGGAGGGGGGTGGGATAGCTGTTTGAAAGTTATGTTCGAATAAAAATCTACCTCAAAGAATCCCACCACCATCTGTTGCCATTTATAGCAGGGGTGTATTTTAAACCATACAATCCCCTGAGGCAATGCTGCTCCTCACACTGGCCTCTCTTGTACGATTCAGAGAATTCTGCCCTGAGTAGCACCAACACACAGCTACAGCCCAGGGAATTAGAATATAAAGACAAGTATCTTCCATTTTATCTGAAGTCAGCAAGTTTCTCTCAACACTTTGTAAATTCTGCTACTACCCTGATGTTACAACTTTCTGTCAGAAAATCCTTGGGCCGAGGCATGCATGGAGAGATAGATAATGGAACATTAGCTTTTTGTGAAGTCAAGAGCAGGCTACACATCAGGATAGGGTTGCTGCAAGCAGCTGCCAGCAGATCAGAAGGGCAATATATACTACCTGGGGCCAGGGTAAACGGAAAAACCACCCCAGTGAGGGCAGCTACAGAAAGAAATGGATGAGGAATTCACAACACCCCTCCACTCCCACAGCAGGAAGGGAGTGGAAGTCTCTTTGACAGCCTCCCTGCACGAAAGGCTTTTCATGCCCCATCTTGTTTTTAGCAGCAGACCTCTGAAGGCCAGCTCACAGCCACCCACAGAGCAATTGGCTCAGCACCCACCTGCTCTGAGCACATCTGGGGAAGCCCAAGTGTGGCTGTCTCAACCTGTGATGTGGCTGCACTGACACAGGGGGTGCAGGCTCCTGCAAATTCATCTGGTTGAAAAAACACAGTGGCCTCCTACACAGAGCTTCTGAACGGCACAGACTTGAGGAATGTAAATTAGATAGTTGTACCAAACTAGAGTGGGTTAGGAAGAAAGTGCAAATGATCATCTGACCTATCCCACAGGGATTAAAACAAACATTGGCATTTGGGGAAGGAAACAGCTAGAGAGAGTAAATACTGAGGGCTCCAAGCACCTGCATGGAGAGCAGGTTAGTAGCTGTGGTATCTTACAAAGGAAAGAAATGGCTCTAGGAGGTACCAGAGATCAAAGAAAAGTAAGCAGTAGAGCAGGGAGGAGATTAAAGGCTCAAGGTGCAGACACCCACCCAACCCAGGCTGAGTCAGTATAATAGCTTGGAAAATACATGGGAGTGAGTACTCAAACCGTGGTGGAAAAGGGAATCCTGCTGCACCCAGGAGATGTGCAAGCAGAAGTCATCACAGGGAGCAAAAAAAAAACCAGCTAAGGTAGGGCTGGGGAAGAGGAATCAAAAATAGATGCATGCCACTAGTGGAAGGCAAACACAGTCACTGTTCCTACATCATGAGCACTTCCCTGCACCGCAAATGCCTCAGAACCAGGGTGCTCTTTGGACATGGCAATGGTTTGCCATGACAAACAAAACTGTCTTCTAGTAAAGTCACACCACCACAGCCTCCATGCCCAGGGAGGAAACACTTCGGAGAAGCATTTGGGAAGCTATTTATATTGTATCCCAGTATAAATGTTCAATGGTCCAGGACATACAGATACTTCTCCTCAGCTCCGGTTAAGGATTTGCTTTAGAAGGCCAGGAAACAGACTGCTACAATTCTGACTTCCAGCTCTCCAGAAGTTAATACCATGCCCAGGAAGGCTCAGCCTTGGTTTACAGTTTACCCTACATCTGGTTTAGTACAACAAATGGGATTTGATCTCCCTGCAGCAGGTGCTGTCTTCCTGCCTTTCCTGGGCCACTCTCAGAGGGCACAAATGAAGGTGAGCTATAGCAGCCTGGCCTGCACAAACATCACTTCAATTCCTCCTTTCCCTAAAGATACTATTCACACTACACAGCAAGCAAAAAAGGAAATGGAGATAAAGAACCGACTGCAACTAGTCAGCAGATTTGTAAGTTAAGTAGTATAGCTTCCTTGGTCATACAAGAGAGTAAGTAAGAAAAAGCAATGGAGGCAGTACAGTTTGGTGATCTAGAGGTACCAAAAAGAGGAGCAATGTTGGTTGCTGCTAACTAATAATTGAGATCAGCCTGTCTCTACTCGCTGTGAAAGCCAAGGAAAAAGGAAGCAGCACTTTACTTTTCAACAGTTAAAAAAGCTGAAGGGATTTAAAACGCATGTTAAAAAGGAAAGGGAAAGCCAGTTCTTCTCCTACAGAGGTGAACTTTAATGCACCAAATGTCCTCATGTATCTGGAGGCAGCCATCGCTGCACCCACTGCATGTCTGGGAGGAAGCTGCTGGGTGTCACTGACTAACTTCAAATTATTGAAGCCTAAATCAAAAGGCAAGGTTGCTCCTATTGCTACATGTAAAGCAAGCTTCTGAGGAAGCATTGTTGCCAAGTCCTGGGTTTTTTTCCTGTAAAAGTACCTGTCACAACAGCTAGGCCATTTTAGGAAGTGTTTATAAAAGAGTAAGCTAAATGTAGTGCTTTTAAATTTGAGGCTTACGGATCTCGAGTCTTTTTCCAAATTACCTTTCATTTCAATATCACATTTAACAGGTCAGGAGATTGAAAGGCTTTTCCAAACTTCAAGAGTTTGAAGTCTGATTTTCACAGGTGTCAAGTGCTTGCAGTTGTCATCAAGTATTCTGAAGGTGTAGGGCAAAGAGCTGTCAGTAGCATTAAAGACAAAAATCCTTTAATTCTTTCCATAGCAATCAAACCAGTAACAACAAAACTTATTTGCACAGTAAAGTCCAAAACAACTATGAATTTAAAAATTAATGCTTAGTCTTGTCTTTACATTTAATACCATGGTTTGTCTGCAGTAACATAGGAAACAAAACATCCCTCAACACTTGCTGCAAGCTTGATATTACTGCATATTTGGTCTTTCTCAAAAGGCATTTAAGCTAACTTTGGCAGACAGATTCAGTACGTTTACAAATCACTTCTGAATAGAGCAGGTTACCTGCCTAAGTATTTTCTAAGTACTAAGCAATAAATGGTTAGACTTCAACAAAATTAGCTTCCATTTGCAGCAGCAAAAGTGAAATATGAATATATGGGAAAAGACTACATGGTAGTTTTACCTCATTTTTTTTTCTTTAAAACAAAATAGATAAATTTTTCTGCCATTTTTGACACCTTCTCTTGCCAATTTAACAAAGCTGAAGGAAGAGTCTTCTAACCAAGAGAAAAAATGGAGAGCGCTTACAAGAGCTGTTTATGAGACGACAAAATGCATCAAAGAAGCTATTAGTTATACACTGTAAGATCAATTCAGACTAACAACGAAAGGTAGTTCTGGAAAAAAGACACTCTTCATTAGGTCTCTCCAAAAGACAGATAACATCTTCAGACTTGAAGCCTGTGCATCCAGTTTTAGATTTCCCAACAGCAAGTAACTTAAAATTGTAGCTACCACATATTTTCTTAATGATCAAGACTTATGAGCAGTAGGTGGCACTGCATGGTGTAGTGTGTCACTTTAAATCAGCATTAAAGAAAGGCATTTATTTTAAAAAAACCAGCATTGTCTAGTCAACCATCTACTGTGGGGAGCTGGGAGAATAATGAGAAGAGAGGCAAGCACGAGCACCATTCACGAGTGAATGGTATGATGCAGAAAACCCCCACGCAAGCTCCCTGTGTTCTGACACGGCTAGTACCAAGCTACTGCCCATAACTCTGCTGAACCTCAACTGGCTCCTCCTCAAACACCAGGGCACCTCTGCAGCATGCACCACTGCAAGAACTACAGTGCAGGACCCAGTCCATGCATTGCAAAACTCTCCACACCCCAATCATCCTTCTCACATCCCAGGCATCTTGACTGGCAAGGTCACAGCTCTGAACAGAGACAGACTCTCTTCTGCTGGCACACGTACTCAAACAGCCCCACTCCCTCTTCTTCCTAGATGAGTCATGGTACTGGAGTTCCCTGATCTCACACACTACAGCCCCACCAAAAGCTGTATCAGCTTAAGCAAGGGATAGATGGAACCAGTGTTACACTGGGCAACACAGCCACCAATTCATGTCGCACAATAGTCCTAACAACTTTTATTTGCTCTGTGGAGCAAACGCCACGGCATTATCACCCGGACTTGGTCAAACATGAGTGTTAGGTTTCCCTAGGTGTGACATAACCCAGCAACTTGCTGCTCTCAAGGACAAATGGAGTACTTCCCTTCCCCCTACAGCTGTGGGGGCTCACCTCCTTCCCTGGCTCTCAGAATTTCATCAAACCCTTGATGAGTGAAACTCAGCTCACTACTGCGTCAGGAAACTAACCCTAGAAGAAAAACTAAGCTAGCAAACAAGGTGCATGCAGTACAGGAGGCAATACACAGAGTACCTTAAGATTCTTCTCCAGCAGCTTCAGGCTGCTCCACTCAACCATTTCCTGACCCACTCCCACCATGCGTGC
Organism: Pachycephala philippinensis; assembly: GCA_013397055.1. Taxonomy (NCBI): domain Eukaryota; kingdom Metazoa; phylum Chordata; class Aves; order Passeriformes; genus Pachycephala; species Pachycephala philippinensis. Next base: position 1,205,191 of record VWZT01016185.1, read on the forward strand.
CAAATGCTTTATTAACAAGTTTCCTAGGGTTTGGGTTGGTTGCTTCTTTAATGCAAGAAATTATAAAAGCATTTCTACACAAACCTCGAGATAACATGCCCTAGTCTTTGCTGGAATCCTTTACATTGCCTTACTCTTAAAAGAGTCTTTCCTCCCCAACTGGAGAAGCATTCAAAATGCTCCCTGAGTAAACAGTATAGGCAAAAACTCAGTATGTAAAAGTTCAAGTCTAAGGCTCTGGACCCATCAGATCTAGAAGAAACCCAGACTTCAGGAGTATTAACACGGGTTTTAAAAGAAAATTTGTTCACCACCAGAGAAGCTATTTGAAAAAGTGCATCAAATTAACTACACATGCAAATTTTTTTCCTTCCTATTTTTATTTTATTCTTCATTTTGGAGAGACTAAAGGCCTTAAAGAGCAGATCTCGTAGGAAAGTATGACACCAAGACTGCAGATGCTTGCCTCATCAACAGAAATAGCCCAAGAGCCCAAATAATAATGGAAGAGTGCATCGACTGCAACAGTCCCTGTGCGTGGACAATCCTTTTCCAGAACTGCAAGCAAAAAACTGTAGAAGAAATTGTAATATTGATGGCAGAGCCATTAGGCACACTTAAGCAGACAACTGACAGCCAGCCATAGAAATTCACCATGTGCCTTTAAACTTGGCAAGCCCCTCATCGCCAGCTGAATTTTTTTCCACTGGGAGCTAAGGGACAACCTCACAGGTTACCTCTGTGCCAGAGCAGAGTCACGCCTGTGTGGTTTTGCCCACTCCAGACTGTAATAGTTATTCAGTCAGATGATGCATTTCCTCTGCACCCCGAATGAACTGTCAGCTCTAAAGCAAGGCACAGCTGTGAGGTTTATTAGATAAAGCACCATTCAAATTTTGACTTAGGGCCTGTAGTGAAGAGAATTAGTATGGGAAAATGCTGCTTGAAATGACGCAAATCACCACGTGCCCTTTATGGTATTACAGGGTCACTGAGACACGTTTCATGCATGCCAAAATTTTCACACACTCACTTAGAAGGATATACATTTAATTAATGTAAATGCGAATCTCTTATGTCCAGTACTTGACTATTAACATTAGAAACAATGGCTACTGGAAACAAATAATGGGAAAAGTTTATCCAGAAACTATTTTTAAATTACAGAACTGCAAATGTCACACTGTCCTTCTTCAGGCATCACTTCCGCATTCAGAAGTGTTTCCTTTATTAATATTTCTAATCAGACTTAATGTTTAAAAAGTTTCCTACTGTGCTTCATGATTTCCTTATAAATCACTTGCTTATAACCCACCCTGCAGAATGAACCATCTTTCTTCAAAGCCATGTTATGCAGTTACTGAGGTGGGGCAAGGAAGCAAGACACCCTCAAGAGGAAAGGAAGCAACTCTATAAAAGGCAGACATGCAAAAGATACTGAAATTTAGCCTTCAGATGACAAACATGAATATTCTGTTATTTTATTAAAACCATTTTCCTGATTTAAGGTATTTTTACTAAAACTACAAATATTCCAGCTTTCCTCAACAGCCTATCACTTTACTGACATCCCAGAGTACAATTAAGAGTAAGGTAAGAATTCAACATACTTCCTATCAACTTGCTGCTAAGGACAGAGTCATTTGCATGTTCCAGCTAAGGCATGTAATCAGCTGCTTATAATAACAAAGAACTCCAAAGGAATCCCGCTTTCCAAAGATGGAAGTGGTAAAAGCAGCAAAGAGATTAAGAAAACATAGCATCCTCTGTTCTGACATATAGTGCCTATCATATATGACTAAATTCCATGTCCTATATGAACTGCAAAATGAAAACTTTTTTTTCCTGTTTCAAAATACAAAAGATTGTATCGAATGGAAGAATGTTTTGCTTAGAAACCACAAAGTTGTCAACCCTGTCCCTCTTACATCAACTGTTGGTTAAGGAAAAAAAAAACAAACCTAAAACACCACAAACAAACTTATTCAGGTCAGAGAATTGCAAAGACCAAAACATGCCGTTCCCTTTGCTTTATTCTAAAAAACACAGATATGATTAGTATGAAGACATATTTGATCTGTTTTTCCTAATACAAGATTTTCCAGTGTTTGCCTCATCTGGGAGAAACTAGACTGTTGAAGAGCCCTTCAGCCTCTGCCATACAACGCAGAATGGATCCAGAAGCAGATTTTTCACAAAAGGTATCTTGGGTTGTTTAGAGTACCAATGACAGATTTAAGCTGTTCTAGAAAATTCCTTCTGCAGAAATAAGCCACATCCCTTCTAAAAATCATTCCTAAATCCCACTCATCATTGGAAATCATCTACAATAAATACCTGCAAAAGGAGAGAGTCAGGATGCACCACACAGGGATTTTCAAGTAACCAAGGGAAAACAAAGTACGAAATGCAAAGCTAGATGCCTGCTTTAAAAGAAAGCCAAATCCTTTGAGGTTTATAAATGCATTAAAGATGCATCTGTCCATTTTCATCTGTGTCTCATGATAAGAATGGTTAGGGGAAAGCACACATTCATAACCTGCCAGAATCCAGAACAGGGCCACTGCTGAGCACAGCTACCTCAGGAACTTCCCAGCTAAAAACACCCTTTGAAGGAAGTCCTGCAGCACTTTATTCCAGAAGAGGAGGCACTGAGAGGCAGAACTGGGGGATGGGAAGGATGCTCAAGTATCCACAACTCCAAAGGGAAAGGGGATAATGGGATAACCTCTGTACTGCAGTAAATACACAGAAGTCCAGGGAAAAGGTAATACAAAGTCTCCTTTACTGGCAGCATTCACAGCTCTCCACGGTTTTGAGACAAAAGCAGATTGCCTTCTCTAACTAGGCAGCCCCTGGACTGTCTAGGGCACAAACTGGACTATGCCAAACACCATGTAAGAGAGTAAACATGCTTAAGATGCTGACTATTCTCTAGATAAACACACAGAACTGACAACACAGCCACAGTCAGCAGCAGTGGACACATTTCCAACACTGAGCACTCACAGAGTGCCACCATTGCCAGAGGGAGAGCCAGGACAGAAATGTGGAACAAAGCTCCTGCTATACTCCCTGCCATAAAGAATCCAGGCTGCTACAGGCCATACAAACACACTGTTATTTATCCAACTTTTCAAAACTTCTCAGTCCTCCTTTGTTCTAAAAAAGCAAGGCTGTTCTAAAAACATGTTCTGATTCAAATGACCCAAGGTCAGGGACAGCATCAGCTCCCCTCAATACTAAAAATTCTTCCAGTAGCCTCTGAAAAGGCAACAAGAAACCCCCAAGTGGTTTGCATGCAAAGGAACTAATAAAGCCCCATTTGCCTTGATCTTGCATACAAGCTACTCGTGAACTAAACTACATGACACTTCCACACGGATGCCTCCAAAGAGGCAAGCTGTGATTCAAGTTGTTCTTCCCTTGTATGAATTGTACAACTTGCCTTTTGAACTGTTGCTCTGATGTCTCAAATGGCATTTGCTGACCTTCTGGCTGGAGCACCAGCAGGGTTTGTTCCTCTGTAAATCCTTCTTAGGGCTCAGCTAAAGATCTGTAGAACCTTCAATACCTGCTTGTTTCCAGACCTTTTTGAGTTCTAGTCAACGCATTATCTAAGCTTAAGAGAGGGAATGGAAGTGTCACTCCTGCAGGAAACAGAGCTAAAAATTAGCTAAAAAGTAGCCAGGACAGTTTTGAGATCCTACCACAAGCAGCAAATCAGGAAAGGTTTTGTGTTAAGCTATACCTCCTCCAGAACAACAACTGATTCTGAAACAGCTACATACTATGTTGAGAGGCAGCACAAACCCACTCATAATTCTGCCACTCAAGTTTCTACTTATGCCATGCATGAAGAGCTTTCAGCCTCCCCAGGCACCAGCCAGGGGCTCTGCATGAACACCATAGATCTTTTATGCCAACATGACTCTCTCGCAGCAATGAAAAGGGAGTTTAAGAGTTTCAGAAACACCATTCTCGTAAGCAGCTTCTTGCAAGAGGCTACTGTTACATCAGTAACGTGGATGCAAAAGCAAAGATTCTTCATGCACTTATGTTAATTGTGCAACTATTCAAATAAAAACAGAAGATAACTTGTTTTGCTCACAAAATTAATTTTGCCTCCAGAGATGAATGTAAAATGACAGGTCACCTTGAAAATAAGCCATAAGATTAACTAAGAACATTTTCAAACTAAGAGAAAAAAAGAGACACTATCAAGGTTCAAGGGAAAAGAACAAACTGGAACTGAAGAACAAGACCTTAAAATGCATAGCCTTGGTGAGGCAGGAGGAGAATTTGAAATGGGACACAGAGCTGTAATTGCATGGGCATTTGCTAAGTAGATCTCCATTTGCTAAGCAGGTCTGTGTATTCTGTTGTGCAAAAGAAAAGAAAACACTTAAGAGATAAGCACTTCAGCCTGCATAGGGCTTGGATAGCTTCCCAGAATTCAGGTCATAAGCAAAGACTCTCATAAGCAATGAAGGGTGCCAGAGCAAACACTTCCACGAAACTGGTCTGCATTTGCCTGTCTAGCCAAAAATTAAATGATGCACTTTTTTCTTTTTACTGGCAAACACGCAATACGTAAGTGCAATTAGTGGACAGCATCTTTACAAATTTCAGTCTCTCACCCACTTTCACTGTCTGCCAACACCCAAATTTTAAATATTGTTATATTTACTATATATTTCATTTATTTGTTAACTCAAGAGAAAAAAATTATGCTTTCTACATTTACTTCCAAACAAGTTCTCCGAAGAACAGCCAAAGCATCCTGAAGGCTGTTGGAGAAAGCCAGTTCAATTTCCAGCACAGTCACATTCTGACAAAAGGACTTTCATTTTTAAACTACATCTAAACTCTTAAGTATATCCACCTAATACTGCAAAGGAAGTCAACGGACTAGTATTAGGCTGTGGTTGCTGGACTTCTGCATGGACATTTAACCACCTGTCTACTATTAGCAACTATCCTCAAGCCTCCAAGCAGCAAACAGGAGGGATTTACAGTTAGCAATTACCCAACATACCCATGCTTATAAATAGGTTTGCTTAAGAGATGTCTGGTAAGTGGTAGTGATAAAAATCACCTGAAAAGCATTTGCATCCAGCCAGGTATTGTTTTATGACCTCCCCAGGCATCACAGCCACCAAGGAAGAGGTTTAAAAGACCACACAAAAGTTAAGTTGATGGTATCACCATAGAGCTAGTCCAGCCAGTCCTGACACACAACGAAAGTCACTGGAAGAAAAGATGACAAGAACACCCTGCACACCTTTCCCCACACATAAGCTGCTATCATAAACATCACTGTTTGTATAGCACAGACTAGACTCATCATTCCTTTCAGATCAGGTCACAATCTTCAGAGCTTCCACCAACCCAACACCTGCACTGCTGCAACACAGACCACCATCTCCACCTGGCCACCAGCCCCACTGAGGTCACCCACAGCACCCAGCATGTGAGCAAATCTCCACTCCAGTGGCCAGCAGGAGCTCCCTGAGACATCCTCCTTGCCGTTCAGCTCTCTGGACTCCTCTCTCTTTGGGTAAGGGGCCCAGCTTGCTGGCTCTCCAGCTTCCTGCACTGCTAACTGGAATGAATTGAACACTCAAACTACAGGGCTCACAGCCTCCTCCCAACTCCAGCATCCTCACCTGCACAGAAGCTGACCCAGAGCTCTCCCTTTCTTTCCAGGCAGCATGGTCGCCCAGACACCTTATCCTGTACCCAGGTCATGGTAAAGGTCTTTGGAGAGCAGAAGGGCCTTTTCCCCAAGGCCATTGCAGGAACCCCCCATCAAAGCCAGCACACTGCACTGACAGGAGGGAAGAGCCCATTGGGAGCAGAGACTCAGTCACAACAGTGAGCTGGAGCACTCCCAGGGGTTCTCATACCTGCTCACATCAGCCCTTTGCCCAGAGGACATAGGTGCTACATACAGAGAACCTTTGGGCCAGGGAAGAAGGAAGAGACAGAGGCCATGCACTGTCACCTGGTCTCCTCACCCTGACTAGGACACTCCATCTCTCCTGAGGGCTAGACACACACATGCTCTTTGGGTCCAATGGGTCCTTTTTCCAGCTCTCAATAAAATAAAACAAAACAGACTTTGCAATTACTTCCTAAAAAATATTACTAATTGGCAGAACCAAAACTCATTATGCACAAATCTATGTATTTACACAGATTTCTCAGTGTCCCAGTACACTGCATTCATCTAAGGGCTGAGTTCAGAGACTATTACGAAATGAGACTGCCTCCAAAAAACCATTAAATGCTTTCAGGTCTTGGCAATGTCCATCAGGTTTTGGTCCTTCTGCTCCCCAGTCTGCTGGTAGCCGTCCATACTCGTTCCTTGTTTGTTTTAACAAAGTACCTGAAGCAGATTCACACATTTGTACGAGAAAGATCTAAGAGAACAAGGAAGGGAGGGAACATCTTGTGTCTCATACAATAAAAACAACCAAGGTAAAAAAATAGACCTAATCTGCCATGTAATGAGGTATCATTTTAAGTATTTTTAAACTTCATACTTTTCTTACATTAATAGCATACACAGCTCTGCTATTTACCATGATCCTGACAACACTAGTGCCTTACTCATCTGAATTCTGTCCTATTTGTTATCATCAGTCTTGTGGGGGAGAAGAAAAAAGAAAAAGAAAAAAAAGAGAGAGAAAAAAAGAATCATGATGTGGCCTTCTTACAGTTTGTCCAGAAGCTAATCAAGTGATTTTTTTCCTCCTAAAACAAGCAAATTAAATTATCAAACAGTCAGAAGTCAAGGTGCTCAAATGTCCCCATTCTGTGCTTAAAGAAAGGCAGAAGGAGTGCACAGGCCTGCTTTCTCTTCCTCCAGTGGTCCACCAGCAGAGCAAGACCACCTGCTGAGAGCAGCCGCCTCCTTCCCTTGCTGCAGCTTCTTCACCTGCATTTTTGTCTTTCATCCACCAAAAGAAACCTTCTTCCTCTCCAGCAGTTATGCCCAAAAACCTGCTCATATTTACACTTGTGAAAACAGCAGTAACTGTTCATGCTATAACCAATAAAGCCCAAAACAACAAAACAAAATCATGGCAAAAGGTTGATTACAGCAACCATTACCACAGGCAGATAGTTTCAGCTGTGAAACTTCTTATGAAGTGGCATGAAAATAGATACTGATGATACATTTGTCAAACATTAATAAATCCCTTCCAACCTTCCCTCAAAACTGGCAAGCAAAGCAACAAGCAAAAGACTAACACCCGATTTCCATTAACAGGCTCACACTTGCAGTGGAAAAATCTTCTAACAGCTGGAGATTGAAGTTGGTCAAGGCACAGGAGAGAGTGCAGTTACTTTTTGGTATGGCATAATGTTTAAAATACATTTCAATATGTTTAAAATAGTGCCCTTAACTTTATTCTCTAAATGGATGAGCTGGCCTGTTAAACCTGTTACAGGGAACAATTAATGGAAGATTCTAAAGCCACAGAAAATACAAAGAGCTAGAAATACACAAATGCATGTATTTTGAAAACCAAGAACCTGCAAGTAAATCCAAGGTTTACATTGCAATCCTATTTGCCACGCTACTTTGTGTCAGATACCAAAGCATAAACCATATTCTCCATTCAAGAAGTTCTACTGCTTTCTTTCAGAACCATTATTCATTAAAAGAATAAAAACAAACGACAAAAAAAAGTGCCAAACCGAAACCACACAAAACCAAGAAGCCCAGACTACTCCACCTTCTGCCTACCTGCATCATGTGTATCCAGTTAAGAAATCTGTCCAAACACTTTAAGGCATGTCTTCAACGCGTAAAGACTAGTGCACAGACTCAGATCAGCAGGGAATCACAAACCCTTATTCAGAGAAACAAGCTAGTTTTATACACTTCTTCAAGACCCACTATTTGCTCATATGGTATTTTTCACTAAGCTACCTATCACACGCTGCCATGTCAGTAACACACTTTCTTAATATCCTTATATGGGGTGATCACACGCTGTCCCCCAGTCCAGCAGCTTTGGGCAGGCTCCTCTCTGTAGGGGTCTGCTGTGTGAAACCTCGTCCCGCCAGGGTCCTGCGGAGACAAGCCTCTCTGGGCCGCCAGGTGCTCCTTTGCACTGCCACGCGCTCCTCTGTGCTGCCATGCGCTTCTGCAGGCACGTCCCTGTAACCCGCAGCCTGTAACCCAGTTCTATCTTATCTCTCCCCACAACGGAGAGATCTGATTCAAGGAAGACATCTGAAAAAAACCTACCTTTATTAATTTAAACTGAAGCTTCAGTGGAACCACACCCTGTGCTCAAGTGTTGGCAGCCACACTGAAACAGCCTTCAACCTGCGGCATCCACCTTGTAGGTGTGTGGCTGAGATATGACAGGGCGTGACCAACAGACGTAGGATGCACAGCTCCGTGATGATACCTTTGTGTTCTGCCTTGTGAGACATCACTTGTTCCCCTTGGTTCACAGGATAAATCTAGGAGACTGGAAACCTGGCTGTATTTGGCACCCTTCTACAAAACACCCAAACAAAACGAGTGCTGTAAGTTGCACCAGGCCCGTGTTTTGACCTTTTACATCTTAGAACAACTTACATTTAACATTTAGTTTACCATGTTTTCACCAAAATGTTTTGCTAACATCTGCTTCACCAAAAGTGAAGTATGGTGAAGTTATGAACTATTTAAGGATAACCTGTATGGATTAGCAATCCAATTACTACTGCAGGTTAGAAGATCTCCCTGTGAGCATGCAGCCATGGAACTGCACAGAAACCATGAGAACAACAAAGAGGGAACAGAGCAAGTGCTGCCCATGAAAGTTATGTTCTGGTGTTACACATCTGAAAGAGAATGGGATCCAATTCCAGCTCAGTTTCAGCATGGCATCCCCACCATATTTCAGACTTTTTTGCTTGTCTCTTGGGAACAGCCAGAACAAAGGCTGGATTCTACGGAAGGGCAATACTGAGGTTCATTTAGAAGCACATAGCAAGGGGACAGGGAAGAATCACAGAATGGGTGAGGTTGGAAGGGACCACTGGAGTCCAACCTCCTCACTCAAGCAGGGTCTCCCAGAGCACATTACTCAGGAGTGTGTCCAGAATGAAAAAGTATCTCTGCAAGTACCTAAAAAACGCGGCTCCCTCCCACATCCAGGGAATGGCACTACATTTCTAATGATTGCCCTAAGCACACTGTAATGCCCATACCTACAACATAAAATACCAATGCTAGTATTAATAATCCTTGTAATAAAAAATACTCCTCTCTGCTGCCTTTTGTTTCTGACACAATCACTACCAAATGTGAAATGCCTTCTGAAAGGTTTGTTTTCCACTCTTATCTTCCAGATAGATCTCTGAAGATGAAAACATATAGGTTACTACTTGTTACATCCAGACAAGTAGCATGGAGCTCCCATCCTACATCCTCCACGTAACATCTTCAAAACTACTTAGTGCAGTAAATCTGTATTACATAGTACATGATTTTTCCAGCATTGGCCATAAAGGCTGATTTAAAATCAAACTCATTTTAAAACAGGACCCTTCACTAGAATTCAAGGGGGAGGAGAGGAGACAAAAGAAGAAAAAAGTGGAAAAAGCAAGGGTAGCATGCCAGCATTCCATACCATGCACTTCACCAAGCTGCTTCAGGAGCTAGTTTAAGCTATAAATCATTAAAATATGTGTATCATGAACTTTGGCTGCTAGAGGAAAAATCACTAGGTTGATGAATTTATTTTTTTAATACCAAGCTATTTCCACAGAACATGTCATTTTACTGTCTTAGGAGGCAAACACCTACTGCACTAATAATCTATTATCACTGCAACTCAAAGCTACATCTTTATATGGCAGTGACAAGTTAAAAAAAGCCTCAGGGAGGAAATCACCAAATCATTAAAACCAAATATGCTTTGAAGAATATTTGGGGTCTGCATTCAGGGGTGGGGAAAGATGTGCCTTTAATTATTTTTTAATTAAATTAACTGTGAGTTTTAAAGTTCAGAGCATTAGACACTGCTTTGATGTTTCACTTCACGTATCAACCTTTTAGCACAATATAAACAGTCATGTTCCCCCATCCTGAGATAAGCTTCCCACCATGTGAACATGTAATCAATTCAAAAGCAGCTGTCAGTGTAGACAAACCCACAAACTCTAGCCATAAAACAAAACCTGTGATATAACTCTATTAACCACTCTTGCCCATGACTGGGAAAACGCAGAAGATCTTTAGAAGGATACTTCTAAATATGTAATTTCTGTTCTATTGGAATAATCTGTAAGTTATTTAAATCCTTCAAGATTTGTTTTAAGGTACATCTTATCACCCCTCAGTCACAGGAACATGTGGAACAATGGAACAATAGTTTGGATATTCGAATTGCCAACTGCTATGACCATCAAAGCAGAGATTTCCGCTATAAGAGTACCTAAAGCTCTCCTTGCTTGCAAGTGGGATGACCCCTTCCAGGGGAGCATTGTAAGACAAGAAAATTGATTCGTCTGTAGGATTCAGCTCATCAGGTGTAAGACTCCTCCGAAAAGTTCCCCTGCCCGCTGCTGTCATTGGGTAACAGCAACTGGAAAACCAAGGACACCCACCAGGAGTGAGCCAAAACAAGGGGGTGCAGCCAATAACTTTGCCGCCTAAAAACACGCTTCAGAAGTTCATCTCAGGCACAGGTGAGCACAAAGTGGCTTTTTGGCGACAAAACATAGAATTAAACTCCCAGGAACCTCACTATGATTTGGTGATCATAAAGAAGTCAAACAAATTTGCATTACACAACCTGCCATGTTTCAAGCTAACTTACTTGATCTTCTGATAGCTGGACACTTCTTTAGAGTTGCTGTTTTACAGACAGTTCCATTCTTATACAGAACTCAAGAAAGGTGTGTATCAGGAATTATTTCCGTATTTTATAACAAACCTTCTATCCCAGTATCAAGGCAATCACAAGTGCCCTATGGTTTAACAAACCAAAAGAGAAACCCTGATGGAATATGCCCTGCTAGCAACAGAGCCACTTTGATTTACAAAGTGTTACTGGTTCTCCACCTTGCCTAAATACTTGGCATTTATTTGGGATAATGTTATATAGGCTGTGATCAGGTCTAAGATGTAGGAACTGTCTACACTGTGAAGGGCAGACAGTGGCTGGCTAATTAGCACCCAGCCTAATCCTGAATATAAAAATCTCACCGTACTAAGCACAGGAACTGTCTGCTTTATTTTACAGATCAAGAAATCTGACCAGAGCAACAAAAAGCCAGAAACGCACAGTTTAATCTACTTCATGAAGTCCTGTTGCTCACAGGTTTGAGTTAGCAAAGAGAACATTCTCCCAATTATTATACTCTTTGACAACAGAGTCTACTGAATATTCGTTCAAGAAAAAAGTTGTAATTTACAGCACAGAATTAAAAGTCTTACAGAAGATATTTTCTTTAACATACTTTAATTAAAACATGGTGGTTTTAGTTAAGCTGAATATTATTTTGCTAATATTATACTATTTTTAAAGCAGTAAAAATACCTTCTAGGCAAGCAAGGAAACAACAAAAGTTCAGAGTAGATCACATGGTCAGCTGAACACTAATACCATTTTTCAATTTCTATGAAAACAAACTTGTTCCCATGAAGCCAAAATCAGACCCCAAAGCAATACTGTGCAGCTTATATAGAGAATGTTTAGAGAAGGTATTTAGATTTATCAGCAATTCTTGTTATAATTGTTATAAGCCACAGCAGTGTGAGTCAGTCTCAGACTTAAAGAAGAAGGGAAAGTAATTTGTACCCAAGGAATAAAACAAATTCTTGTTTGGCTAGGACCTTGAAGAAAAAATAAGGAGGGCAGGGACAGAGGGTGGTAGGAAGTTTTTCAGGAATAATTTTTTACATAGTCATAGAGCCCAAAGAAAAAACTTAAGAAAGGCAACTCATCACATAAATTAATTCAACTTTATATTCAATGAGAATAGAAAAATGAAACTTAAAATAATGTGATGATCTGATTCAGAGGTTTATCTGACTGATGTCCAGAAGCTTTGCTGTTTATCTGACTGATGTCCAGAAGCTTTGCTGTCTCCTCTGACATCCATATGCATATGCAGTAGTCGCTTACCACTACAGTGAATCAAAAGGTAATTAAAGCAATTCAGTATTTTAAGAGTCACTTCCCCAAGGAAATTACTAAATTATATCACCAAATACAACAAAAGATCTTCCAGTCTTGGAACTGTACAACAGCCCCACTCCATAAGACTATCTTAACTAGCTACTGTGAATCCATTTACTTAGATACTGAGATCCACATACTGGGCTCTCTAAAAGCAGCTAAATGATTTTCATTACAGACGCAGTTGATTAAGACTCCTGTTGTTAGTCATCACCCTGTATCACATATTCTTGGAAGAGGAAAAAGGCATTCCCTTAATTCAACAACTAAAGCACAACTAAAGAATATCATGTTAAATACTCCCAGTTCATCTTCAGATGATCTGCTAACTCATGCAAAAACTGCAAACTCTCCTTAATATTACATTTTACATCAAAATTAACTCGAAGATCTGGATACATTTCTAAATACAGAAAATCAGACTTTAGAGTAACAGATATATGTAGACACTGCATTAGAAAAGTAACACTGTGCTAAGTTAGGCTCCATGAAAGCTGTGAGTATGATGAGCAGAAGATTTCTTTAATGAAAGATCAAGTTCCCCTTAATAAAGCAGATTTCTCTCGTGCAGATTACATGGGAGTCTGGTTACTGCTTGCATCAGGTTGCCTGCACAACTAATGTTCCCCTGACTCTGCTGTTCCTACACTGCCAGTACTTGTATGTGGGTACCTAATGGAGCAACTGCCTCAAGCATGAACTTTTGATTAAGCTGTAGATTTTTCCACAGGACATAAGACATCTCTCCTACGTGCAGAAATCTGAAAAGGCAATTTTTCAGCCTGCCTGTACAGCAGGACAGATACAATACTTGATCTTCTTTCCATCACAGCTCCTAAAAGACAACAGTCACAAATCAATTCCCCATCTCAAATTACTTTTACCATGCCTCACATGCATGCAGGATAATTTAGTCCAATTTGCTCTCAGCAGTTGATAAGCGCTCGTATAATCATCCTGCAAGAGATGGAACAAGTCTTACACACGAAGATTCCTTCCTTCTCCTCCTCCTTCACTCCTTAACTATCAAATGTAAGTTATACCTACTTCTAGTTTTCAGCTGCCAGGTCCATGCCACACATACAGTTAGGGATTTATTTTAGTAGTTTTCAGGAGCACCCCCTCGTTACACCATTTACCCCTGGCTATATCACAGCCATCACATGGGTCTTATTTTTGAATCAAGGTACTCCTGGTGATGGAAACGGGGAGCCTGTATGTTTCACAGGATTAAAAAGAACTTTCCTCCTGCTCACATTTCTGTTCCTTGGTCTTCAACACTTAGGTTCAACAGTAGACTGTTTATCCTGACACATCCAGAAATGCTTCTGCAGAAACTCTCTCTTTCCACTGCTTTTCAAAGTTAAACACACATGCGTGGTAGCAAAAAAGGGGCTGACCATTCGTTAAGTCACCAGTCTGGAAAGCTGGGGGATCAGTTCCTGCAGCAGGCTACAGCACATACCTCTGTGCACTTCAGGCGCAACCTAGGTCACTTGCCACGTCAACTTTTCTACTACTTGCAAGCTAATCAAAGATGCAAAAAAATGGGGTTGGAGGTTTTTTTACACATTTTATCATAAAGGGTAACATAAGATACCTGTTTATGCCTATACTACATAACCTTTCCACACATCAATAACATAATAAAAAATTCTAATATAGTAGTTCAAATTACATCTATTGTGAAAATTTGCACTGACTGCTGTGCTAATCTTAATAATACTGAACCTTGAACTTACTCATTTCAAACATGAGGATAAACAATGCAGGCCAATTCTCCCTCTATGCAATACACAACCACCAAATTCTTAATCTTTCAGGCAGTGCCAAAGAATATGCCAGTTTCTGTACACACAATCACAATGGGTCAAGCTGAAATCCCTAGTGCAGTTGCTGGAGTTTATATGGCTTTACCAGATGCTTCTCAGATGAACTATGAAAATATTTTACAATTAAACGAGCAGCTCTGAACAAAAGGACCTCCATAATCTCAGCTTATGTATCTAAGTGAACACACTAAATCAAGCTGCTGGTGGACTGAACAGCAAGACAAGCAGGCTTTGATCTTGAGAAGACCAGTTCTTCAGAAGAAGGGAACCCACTAAGAGAAAAGTAATGCTCTAAATGAAACCTCTGAACTAAACTCTTCCAAGTTTACAGGCTAGTGTGATCTAGGCACAAATGTACATAAGAAGTCACCGAGAGGAAGTCCTCTACAACAGAGGTTACTAGCCGTCAATAAAAGTGTTAAGCTACTTGTGACGTATTAACAAATTTGTTCTATTACAAACTTTACTTCAAGGGGGACAAGTCAAATCATGGGATTCCTGCTTCAGCAGAAATAAAATTAAGCACTTAGGTATTTGGCAAACTATCATCTTCAGTCAGAGCAGAACTTGATACTCAGTTTTTACTATTACCAATCAGGCTTTAGGGAGACTGTATTGATTGTGTACGGCAAACACAGGATACAAGGACTGTGCACTATGAGGAAGAGTATAGCATGGTTAGACTGCATCCATGGACTTGACCACACCTTGGATCAGTAAGGAGACAGATCACAATACAAGCAGTCCTAATCATGGACAACAGAAATACTTATAAAAAATTAGAGACAACTGCCTTTGTAATTTGCCCCAGTATATTATTTTATACAATTTCTGAAAGAAACACACTTGCAAACAGCATTTTCTACTATTACTTAGTGCGTAAAGAGTGAGACAGAGAAGCTGACAACCGGCACACCAAGTACTACATAGCCAACATCAACGTTTGATGCATCCTCTGAGGCAGATGAACCATTGCTGCTTTTACAACCATTTTCAGCACAGCACAGATTCCTCTCCATACAGGAACACAAATTCCTCTCCAGCACACACACAGATGAGTAACTAGAAAGCATTCTTAATTGCTACATAAATCACATGTGGCTACTTAGCATAGCCAAATACATGTCTGCATAGGAAGCACTCTCCTCAAAACTGTCTGCAGTATTTCATCAACCTCACAGAAAAGCAAGCATGCCAAAAGGAAAGCAGCGATTACTCACTCCAAGTCAATTCATACCTGTCTACAGAAACGTGAGTGCTTTGTTCCAGGAACCTGAACCCATACAAAAGCCTGACAACACTGTAGTCAGGTAAGTGCTGCACTGAAACTGGGGCAATGACAGCTGGGCTAGCTTCAGTACCATCGGGGCACACCTCTAACATCTGTGGGACTGCTGGTTTTAAGACCTTTCCTGAATGTTGGTCTCAAAAGGTACAAATCCATATGTGTGCATGTTAGATTTATACATATAAATCTAAATATTTTGTATCTATATATAGATAATATATAATTATTTTTTTAAAATATGAACATGCATCTATAACAGCCCTACTATTTCAGGATATACTGAATAGCCTGGCCCCATGTGCTGCCTGCAGAAGCCCCAAAGGCCTTATCTGCCTATCCATGAAGAGAGCTGGACAAGAGACCTGTCACTCTCACGTCTCTCTTCATGAAGCTTAGCTACTGTACTTCAATACTCTGAGAGGTGAATCAAAGCCTTTTTTTCTCCACCAAAAGGAAAAAATCAGTGTTTCTCTGGTGATATTTAAATAAATGTCAACAGCAATGGTAATAACACATTATTTGTGCTCCCCGAGTTTATAGAGAAGTAACTGCCTGCGATGCACTTAATGTAGTACTAATACAATAGACTAAAGAAAACAGTGGAAAGGTTAAGAGTTACTCATCTAGTCTGAATACTACTTGCCGCTGGTGCTGCACTCATGACACTTGAATTGTTGAATGTAACAGCACTCATTAATATATTTTAGTGACTTGAACTCTGCTTAGGACAGTGCGTTAATCCATCTCTCCTAAATCTGTTCCTTAAATTTTTGTGTAGCAGTTACCATTTCATATAGTTAAGTCCTCAAAATTTAAACCAATGACTCCAAGAACCAACTGGGATGATAAACCAGCATGTGGCAATCAGCATCCTCTGCACAGAGCATAAATCTCATCTCACCTCCAGAGATGTCACCCTGTCAGACACCAGCAGGGGACTTAGAGTTCACCACAAAATGGCCATCAAGCCGCTCCAAGTTACTGACGCACACATGCTGCATCAAGTACTCCAAGAGAAGAGTGAGGCAAAAACACAAAAGAAGGACCACTAGTTTACTGTCACAATGATGTGGGCCTTAAAATAGACACAATCTCTACCCTACTCATTCCTTCAGCTCTTAACTTTCAAGTATTTCAGTTGCGACAATGTTTATCCCATAATATTCACTAACTGCCAAATGGATTAAAAAAAAAAGAAAGAACAAAACAGTACTGGATATTTTTAGTTGCCTTTTTTTAAATAAGTTTCACGACTACATGTCAAACACAAACCTAAACTTTTTGGCTCCAAAGCAAGCCTATAATTAGAAACCTCATTTTTTCTGGTAGTCAGGAGAACCATTTTCCCTAGGGAATGTTACTGAAAGGAAACCCAGGAAGAGTCGTAATGGCCAAACAACGTGAAACATTAATAATGGACACTGGTAACACAAAGACGGCCTAACTAGGCTTGAGCAGCTACAAATTGCATTTTACTACTAGAAACTGTCTTCTTCCAAAATTAAATGCCTTTTCTATGGTCTCTCTTCCTCTCAATTACATGCCTCAACCTACTGTGCAAATTCATGTGGAAGAAGACTAAAAAAAGGTGTCTGTGCCCAGAAGTTTGTCCTACTTCCTCCCATTTTCACCAGCTCACCCATTAAAAAAAAAAAAAACAACTGCTACACCTTTCCGGTCAAACCTCTTCCTCCAACAGTGAAATGAGAGATTGCTGGTTACCTTGCCAGGACTAGTTAGGGATGAGACTGTCACCCTCTGCCTTTTGCCTTTCCCCTTTACACCTCCTCTGCTCTTATCTATCTGCTTTTCATTTCCAGCTTTTTTATGAATTTCCTTTCCCACCACCGCTACCACACCTGCAAATCCTACTGACATGCAGAAAAGACAGCCACAAAGCCAATGTCATGGCAGGGGGCACTGGGTGAGGGTGCAGGGCAAGGAACTTAGTGGGTCTGCAAGCTGTGAAGGCCAAGACCAGTAAGGGGAAGAGAGAGGGAGAAATCGGACCTCAGACAGGGAAGGACCAGTGTTGACAGTGAGGCAATGAGACATTCTTGGGTGCAGAAGGAACGCGTGCATTTTTGGAAACTGCCAACAGAAGAGATTGCATTTTTCTTGCAAACGCTTTTACAGAGCCCTGTACGAAATGGTAGCAAAACTGAGCACACAGCAGCATTTTGGGTTTTTTTCCAAAGAACAGAGCAGCATCCAAGTGTCAAACTTACTATATCCAAGCCATTTTGTATGAGACATCAATGAGAACTCTCTCACATTTTGTGTGCAAACTATTCAAAATTCAGATGCTGAACCAAACCTGTAGGACTGGCCCTCTTCTAGCAGCTGGGACCCATGACCTCCCTAGCACTGCCAGCTTCCAAAGCAAGGTTTCCCAAAGCACAGTGGTGTCCTCTCTCACAGATCCTTCACATATAAGGACAGAGAGAGATCTTGACCACAGCCTCTCCTCATGTTTCTAACCCTTACAGTTACAGTGGAAGGGGCCCTCAAACATAGAGCAGGCAGAACCAAGCACAGGGATGTCCTCAGGTTTTTGCAGTCATCCTCATAGAAGACATGAGCTCAGCATGGCTTGGAACTAACCACCTACAATGCTTGAAAGGCCACTGTCCATCGAGACCCCTGAGAAAGGAAAAGTATTGCAAGGATTTACATCGACCCTGCTCAAAGTGGGATAATTCAGGGAACTGGCGTGTGGAAGGAAAGCGCAGAAAACATACACAGGAAGATGCACATCCCTCCAGCATATGGTGGGGCTTGCAGCAGCAGGCATGACTGTTTTCAATTTTCCTGAAGGATGGGGGTGGGTGGGAGGAAACAGGGAGAGAAAGGGGTCAGCTTTCACAAGTTTGCCAAGCATCTTATTTTGGTATTTTCTCTACAGGGAATGGACAATTTCCAAAGGCTTGATCATACAGAAGCATCAGTGTGATCTTGCAAAAGCCTATGTACATGGATAACTTTATCTCACATGAGTAGTCACACTGGCAGGACAAAAATGTTTACAGTTCTGCCTTTTTCATTTATTAAATGACTCATTGCAAACATGAAACAGGGCCACACTGAGTTTAATCTAGTTTCTGACACTTAAATTCTAAAAGAGACACAGATGATAAAAAACGTTAAATAAAGCTAAACTTTCAGGAGCAGTAACACAGCATAAAGCAACCTGCATTTTTATTCATGCTGCCCTCAGACTGAAGTATTTCTTGCTTAAGAAATAACTTTCGGGCTACTGCTCAACCCCAAAACACCATACCGCCTATTATATGCTTGAAATGGTTGTATGCTGCAATTTTTTTTAGAAGTGGTACAGAGAGAGGAAAAGTTGTCTAAATCTTTAACCACTCTAGAGATCAGGCATCCTAGGCAAAGACCAAAAGTACTATCACAAAATTTTTACACCAGAATTGCTGTCAACTCATTAATCCTGTCTCAGTTGCAGAATTTGATGTATTTAAGCCCATCCTTGCCCAATTAAATGAAGACAAAAATTCACTACTTAAGCTAGTGAATTTCTTTTTTTCTTTCTTGTCTTTGGAAATCCATACAAAACAAGACTAAACACTAGTACTGAGTTTTTCTGCAGGCACAGCTGCAAGCCAAATGCTCTACACCATTTCTTCCCTGCAAGAAAGGGGGCAGAGGGAGCTAAGACAGAACAATAAATATAACTGCCAGCATTTAAAGTCTTCTACAAGAAGAGAAACCCACACTGCAAAACTTAGTATTTGTGTAGTTGAGAAAGACACAGAAACAATAACTATCAGCTCCCCTCTTTTCTCTTCGCTCAAGGGGACATAGTATGCATTTTTTGACTAAACCTCAAATACAAACCAAAAGTAGCATCCTCATCCCTACAAAGAGGCTTATTATGACTGTTATTGCTGGAAGGGGAAACTCACTCTTACTGACCACATGACTGTTGAAATCTACATTCAGCATTGTTTGGAGATTTTTTTTTTCTTCTCCCTATAAATCAGCAGTTGAGAGCAACTGGTAATAACTTTATGACTAGAAACATTAGCTGAGTATTTCTGATGCTGCTGAGTCAGCAATACAGATTAATTTGTTCCAGCCTAGTAAATACATACTTAAATACGTACCCTGCAACACCTCACTGCAGTGTTCTTTTGGGAAACATTACTAGAGCAGAACATCAAATTTTAGTTATGGGCTTTTTTGGGGTTTTTTTCCCAGTCCCCCTTGCCTGGAAATGTTAAGACCACACACAACAATTTACACATTTGCACAGTTCAGTACTTATACAGCTAACATTTAGCAACACAACTCATACAACAGCATTAGAAAGACCTGTATGTTTTTAGGATCTGAATCAAGACATGGGCCTTCTCACATGTCAAGACACAGCAGCTACACACAGAGGCAGACAGCAGTTAGGTATCTATTCACACAGTACTGTCACACCAGGATCCTCCTCTGTAAGGCCCAGGTGGCAGCCAGTGCTGGCCGAATAGGTTAGCAGATGAAGTTCAAGGACACTCCACAGCACTCAGCAGCTTCCAGAGAATACCTGAGGTTAGTAGGAGGCTGAAACTCAAAATGCTTGAGACAAAAACAATCGCTGAGGAAAGGTGTCAAGAGAAGTACCCTGGAGAAGCAGCCATGACCTGATACACAACTGGTCCCAGCCTACTTGCTCCAAGTGCCCAAGCTCAGGTGTACGGAGAGGGTGTGCCCAGGCTCCCTGCCAAACTTTGCAGAGGAAGTTAAAGCTCAAGAGAGCTCTTGCACTTCCTCAAACGGGAACAGGAGTTTCCTGAGGGGCAGCTAGAGGGTTTCAGTTTTAAGCAAATCACAAATGGAACATAACCTCAGAGAAAAAGAAACCAAGACTGGCTTTCTGCAGCAGAACACAGCCTACAGGAATGGCTATGAGCAACAAACGATGTTTTTTGACAAGTGCCGTGCCAGAGGTAGACCAGAGGACAGCTGAGGTATCCAGGCTTTGAAAAGCAAGTTTATAACCAGGTGCCCATAGCAGCAGTAATACTAACACTGAAATCCAGCGGGGAAAACTACTGAGAGTTTGCAGAAAGAAACACACTGAACAGAAAGGAGGCACTGATGCTGCTGGAAGCAGGTGAAGAAGAACTAGCATAAACACAGCAGGCTCGCTAGCTTATAGCCAGCCATCTCTACAGTGAGATCCTGTGCATTGGGAAGAGAGAAACGAGGGGGGATAGACTGCTTAAGTGTGACGTTTACCCTATATGGTTTAAGGACTGCTCTGGGTCAGACAGGTCCTCCACTGAAATTTCAACGCTGCCCACACAAGGGGCTGGTTCGGGGTTTTTGCTTTGTTTTTAATCAGTTCTTCACTTCAAAGCCCCACTTGCCTGAGCCTGAATGCTTAAACCAAGCCACTTAAACACTTCAGAGGGCCTTTCCCTGCCAACAAACCAGCTGAAGAGGCTGTCATTCACCTCGGAATGAGCTCCGAAAGAGCGAGGCGGCAGACCCCGCCGTGTCCCGAAGAGGCGGCAGCGGGGCCGGCAGCGCGGTTACTCTCCGCACAAACAAGCGATTTCTGGTCACATCCGCTGCCCACCGGGCAGTGGGGGTCCCTCAGCCCGGCTGCCGAGCGGGGCACGCCGGCGGGGGCCCCTCCAGCGCCCCCCGGCCGCGCTGGAGCCCCGCTGGAAGCCTGCCGAGGGAAGCCCTTGCCGGCCGCCTCCTCCCCGCTCCGTCCCGGCGCCCGGGCGGCTCCGCGGGTCCCTCCCCGTGGGGGAGGGGGCGGCGGACACGTGGAGGCCGAGCCGGAGGGAGCCGGCCCGGCCCAGCCTGGCCCGGCAGCAGCTGCCCCGCGGGGCGCAGCCGCCCCTCTTGCCCGGCGCACGGCACTTACTTGTGGGGCGGCGCGGCTCTTGCCCGGCGGCCTCCTGAAGAAGGAGGTGCGCGCGGTGAAGTAGAACTCCTCAGACTCTTCCTCCTCCAGGCTGCTGTACNTCCGGGGCGCAGGAGGAGGAGGAGCCGCGGCTCTGGCGGCCCCGCTCCCGCCCTCGCTCCGCTCCCTTCCTGCCGCGCGAGTTCCCGGGCAGCGCCGCCCCCGCCCGCCCGGGCAGCAGGTGAGGGGCGAGGGCGGCTCCTTCCCGGCTCGGGGCCGGCCGAGGCCCGGACCCCCTCCCGGTCTCCTGCCGGCGCCTCCGCACCCCCATGCTCATTACCAACAACGAGGCAGCTGAGGGGGGCCTTGTGAAGTAAGAAGTTCCCAAACTTCTCCCTAATAATTACCCGCTTTCACTCTTCTATGCACTGTAAGAATAGTCATTAAAAAAATGACCGACGGCAAAATAATGGGGAGAGCTTTTCCCTTACAGTTCTTTCAGCAATCCGTGAATTCCGGCTTGGCGAGCGGGGGCAGCCGCACGGCACCGAGCAGTCACAGCCTGCAGTTCCGCAGCTGCGGCGGTGCCCGGCCGGGGCCGCTCCGCGCACCATCACCAGCCCACGGACTATTAAATCAATGGAATTCATCGCCCCAGGATGTAGCGAGGAGGGAGGCTTGTGAAGACTCACCAGGGATTAGATATGTGTGCAGATAGCAGGAATATGCAGATCTGCAGCTGGAAAACATTTAAAGCACAAAAGTCCTGATAAGACACAGGGCAAACATCAGACTCATCACTACTGGGGGAAATGACAGACAATGCCTGAAGGCCAGGTCACTCCGTAATTACCCGCCTCTGAGTCTCATGTCTTCCCTTAATTTATCTAAGGCTGATCACTGCCACCGACAGGATACTGGGTTTAAGGTACGGCTTCCTAAAGTTATGCAGCTTCCCGTAAAAGCAGACTTGCCTTTCCTGCACACCCTTAGCCCGGTGTTCTTGCTGTCTCCTGTGCCGCAGCGGTGGTCCCACGGGGGAAGTTAGTCACTTGCTGCGGAGCCAACCCCTGAGACATGGCATCAGAAAGGCGATACCTTTCAGCAACAGCACAGTCTTAGATTAAACATACTTGAAGTTGCGCGTTTACACTTCAGTTCCCGCGGTCTCAGTACTGAGACACAGATGTATCTGGGACACCATTAGCTAACATCTCCTTTCCCTCTTCCTGATCCCCCTTTCGCTGGTCCCTCACACACTCCCCATCTGCTGTGCGTGGCTGTTCCTATCCCGTATCCAAGCGGCGACTGGGTCTGTTTCTGCCAGTAGGTGCTCTTCCTGGACCGGTATGCCTTACATATTAATAAAGTCACCTCAAAACCAGCAAAACAACTCACACTGAGAGCTAGAACTGGTCAGTCAGTTTGGGAGGTGTTAAATCCTTACTTTTCCATCAACTCTGATTCTTCCAGATTTTTGTTTGGAGTTTAGCATCTGGCAGATTAGAAGGCTGCATAGCTTTTAAAAACAAATAATTGTCTAACAGCGTAGATGCAGATACGTCAGATCTTGAGCCTACTTGTTGGCACTGTAAAGACCTGTGGTATGAAAGATAACTTTAAGTTGAATGCCAAGTTACTTGAATGCAACTAAAACATATTAAAATGCTTGCTGTAGACAAACGAGCTTTGTGTTACCTGGCACGCTGAGCCCAGACCCACGTCAAAAGGAACTCACACCAGAGATCTTCTGGGCATGCCTCTGAACCTGTCCGAGACCCAGTAACTCCAGTTTACAAAACTTTTGGAAAACCACCCCGTCCATGATCACAATTAAGGTGAAGCATTTTAAGTGGCTCAGGTGTGATTAAAAATGGCATTTGTGTTTTCAAACTACAAAGGTATTTTTATATATTATCTGCTGGCACACGTGATGGACTCCCCAGCAACAAGAGGCACTGTGTGTATAGCTTGCTTGCTTGGCTGCAGTCTCAAACCTGATAGGGGGTGGATGGGACATAAAGCTGGCAAAGAGGATCATCGAGACAATAAGCTGCTGCAACAGAGCTCAAGTTCATCTGTGCAAAACCAGTTGCAAGTCCCGGGCTCGAGTTTATATATTCCCTGGCAGGAAGGCACGGCATTCACCTCATCTGTAAAGCATCATTTATATTGATAACACCAAAAGATTTACAGTATCGTTTTCTCCTGCTGCAACAAAGAATGATGAACAAAACATATCTGTTTCCTGTGATAGATATTCCAATATGAGTTCACTCCTCCACTATAGCTCATTTTTTAAGCCTAGTAATTTTGACAAGCGATTTTTCACTTTAATTTTTTTCAGACATGGCATTGAACCAAACAATTCACATGAATGTACAAACAGATGTGATACCTTTCAGTTTTGTTTTGTTTGGTGCTTGCAAGTAATGTACCCAAAACCAAGTATTTTTCAAGGTACTCCTCTAGATTTCACTGTTCCCTGGCTACTCTCTGCCCATATTTTTAAGGTCCCCGTCCCCTGACAAGTACTCTTCCACATTCTCAAACTGACTTTTTAATCTTACCTAGATAAGATTCATCCAAGGCTCTTTGTTAGGTGCTGCACTGAAACCTCTACACTACAGCACTTGCACTACTTTTGGTTCATTCTGACAGGCCTCCTAAATATTCAACAAAAAAAAACCCAAACAGCCCTACATAACGAAAAAAACCAGCCATATCTCAAGATAAAGGTAGTAATAAGCTTTCTGAAAGCATATTTGTTCTTAAGGCGAATTATGGAAGAATGATTAGGTAAAAAAAAATTAACTTAAAAGCCAAGGAATATGGCACAGGAGTGAGATCTGAAACACAGAACATTACAAGGCTTTCAATCAGTCCTTCTGAGAAATAATTCAATCTGATGACAAATTAAGCTGTCAATCAGTTATCATAGGATCACACAGGCAGTTAGCAAGAAGAGAAGAGGGAGATGCTTTTTTTCTAGATGAATGATTAAGTTCAAGTAGCAAGTAGTGCTACAAATGCACCCATGAAGAAAAGGAGAATGAACTTTTTTTTTAATTAAAGCTTGATGACATAGACAGAATTTCATAGTATTTTTAAACTGTAGCCAGTGGCTCAAGCAACACAATCTAAAATAGTAATAGGCACTCTGTTTCAAAGGAAGAATCTCATGAATAAAATATGAATAAAAAGCAATCACAGACAAAGATAACCTGTGTGACATACAGTTATTTGTTGTGTAGGAGGAAAAGCAATAATTTAAATTACTGTTCCTTTCCAGGATAAAATTCAGTTTTAAATCAATTTGTGGTTTTGGAGAGTCAGCTGAGAGAAATGAAATATCAAGCATAGCTTCCAGAGAAGTGAAAACTGACTTCCTAAATGGCAAAACAGGTGTGAATAGTTTTATGAATCGGGCAAGAATTAGGACTTTGAACTACCATAACTGAAATAACCCTTGGAACCAGACATCAAGTTGCATAGAGGTGGATTGTTTCACAAGGTCCTGCAGCTTCATTGCTTTATTTGTATTAAAATATCACTTTATTGAAGTGATCACAAAACCACAGGAAAGTATGGTTGAACAGGATTACATGGATTATTAGTTCAGTCAATTCATCTCCTGCTCTGAAGAAGAACCAAGTACTTTATACCATCCCCAACAGTCCTTTAGCTAAATCATTCTTAAAATGTGGTATGGTGCTGTAGCACCTCCACTATAGGCCATCCCTGCCACTGTTTAAGTTATTTATTGAGTTAGAAAGTTTTTATTAACATCTCATTTTAAATCCTTAACTTTGCCCATTTGTTTCTTAACAAAAGAAACAGAGGTAGAACAGTTCATTACTGTTTTTTTAGAGAAACATTTTGGGTATTTGAGGACTCTTTTTCTTCCTCTCATTCTTTTGCTTCCCAGACTAAACAAAGGGACAACTGATAAAATATCCTATAGAGTTTATATTAACTCCATTACCAACTGCATGATGTTTACATGTTTCTAAAACATCCTCTCAGCCCTCTGACAGAGAAACTGGGAGGACTCATTGAAATGGGAAAGCTGCAATGGCCAGCAATCCTGCTTTGAGGCTCGGGACCAAGATGCTCACTACTGCACACGAGCCTTGGTCTTCTCTCCAGACTTGTGCCACACTGCATCAAAAGGCATTGGGTCAAAGGAGCAGGAAAGGAAAAAGCAAGGTAGGTCATGGGTTAGAGGGTCCTGTAGCATTTAAGATTACATTTCTACTATAATGTAGATAGTAATGTGTTCTCTCTTCAAGAGAAGAATTCCTCCTTTCCTACTTCCCCTGACTTCAGTCCCCCCTGGGTGAAATCCTGCGAGGGTGCTTACATGCTCTGGCAAGCAGGACCTGTGGTGGCCCCGCAGCTGCAGGCAGCAGCCTCCTGTGGTGTGGGAGCAGTGAAGGGAAGCAGGACACGGGCTGTGGAAAGGAAAGAGTCATCACAGGGACTAAACTTCCTTACGCCCTCTAAATCTGCTTTAGTATCCCTCCAGTTTCACCAGTGCTTTGCAGGAAGGGTCTCATTAACAACCCTAGCAGTATTTAATTCTAACTGCTATGAATTTGCCAGATGCCCCTTGTCCCTGGCTGTTTCAGGAACCCTTTTGGTCATTTATGCAGCGCTGTGAGTCTCTCTCTCCCCCTCTCATTTTCTGCCTTCACAGGTCTTTGCAAACCCTGTCCCTGACTGTGGACATAGTCTTATTGATGATTAGTCCCTATGGGACATACTAAATCTTAAGATATGCTTAGGATTGAAATCCAAAGCGGTTCCTACCAAATAGCACATTGGATTTGGCTTCTTTGTAACACATTTATATATAATTATTCTAAAAGCTAGATTTAGCTAAAGGAAATATAATTATTCCATTACGTTAGTTATTTAAATTATGTCCATATAGCAAAAACATGTCCTAAAAACAAGTTGCAGAGGAAGAAAGACAGTTTGTAACAGACTGTCCCTTTAAAATCTGAATAAATAATTCATCATGTGGGTTTAGTTTTTTTTACATTCCAGCTGAAAACAGTAGTAATTTTAAATTATCAAAGCAAAGCAATAAAGTTGAAATACAACCAACACAGAACATCCACTCAGGCCTGTAGTTTCCTTACACCAGTAAACTTTCTGTTTACTCATTTCTCCCATTTGTCTTGAATTAATAGCTCAGGTCTGTTTAGTACCACTGGCAGCAATGACAATTATCCTTTAATTCATACCCCAGCAACTTGTTAATTCAAACAAGGTCATTCCAGCCACACAGGCACATGAGTGCAGACAGAAAACAAACAGGAGCCAGGTAAACAACCTCTCCCCATCTCCTGGTGAAGAAATGCCATGGGGACAACAGATACTTGTTGTGGCAGTCACAACCTTGACAGCGTTGTCAGGAATCCTTTTCTGGCTCTTAAAATTCTTGATTCTGCCCAACCCTTAAGCCCCTTTGGTGCAACTTTTCATCCAAAATCCTCAAAAAGAAAGGGATAGCTGGAAATTAAAAATAACCCGTGTAATCACTTCCTTACATGTTGGCACACTGTCGCTCACCAGATCTCCGTTCTTCATCTACCATACTTGGACTGGTCAGAAGATAACAGAAATCAGAGTAAGTTCACCTTTCCCATCCCAAGGGTTGTACTCAAAGTAGTCAGACCTACATTATTTTGAAGGGGGAGGCAAAGTGGATGGAACAAAAAGACTGTGCTTGTCTCCTTTCTTTTGATGCTGCAAACATGTGGCCACCTACCTAAATGCACTGTTTGAAATCAATACAGCTATTCATAATTTCAAACATGCACATAGTTTGGAGGATTCTTTATCTCAGTTGCTACCTAAAGCTGTAAAGATAATATTGTACCTTTCTGACAGTTTTGGAATTACCATCATCCTTGTGTTAAGAGTCAGACAGCTTTCCAGAATATTCTATACCCTTTTATCTCAAACAGATGTGTCATCAGTTCAGCTTAGCAAGGTGACTCAAGCCTGGCCAGGATAAGACTACAAGTACAACCTTCACCAAGGGAGTATTTCTGCAGTTCCAAGACACTGACATGGAGTCTGGCCTCATCATGTGGTATCAGCACTCACCTTCCCACATCCTGCCCTGCCCCAAAACCCACTGGGACTAACTGAAAGACTCCCATTGCCTTTGAAAGGATTTTGATAAAGATGATAAAGCAGTTCTTTGCTGTACCGGTGTGCATTTTCCTATCAGTTTTTTTGCATCCCAGCTAGGCAGAAGTGCTCTCCAAAACAGACAGGTTTGTTAGCAATTTTCCTTTCTTCTTCTCCTGTAGATTATAGACTGCATTATTAAACAGGTACTTTCTTGTCACAGATCCAAAAAGGTAGATTTTATAATACAAATTATGAAAAAATATTTCATATGTCTGTCATATGGTTAATCAGAGGGCTTCAGAGAGCTGTGCAAATGTACTGAAGTGAGTCTTGCCCTGCCCTTCACTCTCATTTCAAAGGCTGGATCAGGGATATGTCAGTAGTAGTAAGAATTCAAAGGTGAGAGCCATGTTCCATCTGGCAATCCATTCCCTGCAGCAATGGCCTTTTTAGCTTATGCCGTAGCCAGCCCCAACAATGTCAGATAAAGTCTGTCAGGACCCAGATGTAGCCCAGAAACCCCAATTCAATAAACAGGTGAATAAACATCCTTACTCACACAGTCCCATTGATGTGAATAGTCAGACATAAGTATAAGCAAAGGTTGGCATAAGGGAAGCTCAGAGGCCTGGGAGTGCTGTCATCCAATCCTCTGCAAGCACCCATGCCTTGCCAGGGTAAGCAGTAGAACTACTACATTAGAGAATATAATCTTACAGAAATATTCGATAACAAAATGTACAGAAAACAGACATTCTCCTACTTTTAATTCAGTTCCTAATTGCTAACAGTGTATAAAAATACTCAGGGCAGTAAAATTAACTAGGACCTTCTGTTTTAAGTATAGAAACCACAACTGTGGAAGCTCAGCATGCTTTGTGGATACCACGAAAATGTGAGCCCTAATGTGCTGTAGCTGCAATCTGATTCCCAGCATCTGTCCTCAAACTGGTGAATTGGTGGGGGAAGGGGCCTTATGGTCTGGGAATCACATCCCAATTGTCATTTCCTAGACAAAGAACTAGAAATTGTCTTGTCATAATGTGTATGAGATGACATTTTGCTCTGTTTAATAAGTCTGACTGCAATAGATCATAGAAACTCCCCAGAAGCTGCCCACACAAGTTTAAGTCTTTCTAGTAAATCATCTCAACAACAGTCCATGAAGACAACCGTCCCAGAAAAACAGTGCTGTTTGATTGGACAACAGATCTGACAACTTGTTTGCTGAAATGCCTGCCTAATCCATCCAGTCCACCCTTAGCTGGAAGAACCTGAAAAAAATCGCCTTGAAGTGCAGTGCCCTGCCCCTGTGGAGGCAGCCCAGCCCAGCCCAGCCCAGCCCTCTGAAATGCTGGGGGTTGCAGCAGGGCAGCCCTGCTTGCCTGCTCTGCCCACCCGCTCCCTCCCCAGGCTGCAAGCCCAGCAGGAATGGGAGGAGCTGCCAGCTGCTAATGCAAGGTAATTGGGTTTTGGCCCCTGTACTTCTGCAGCACTGCGCAAGAGGAACATTTATCACATTTTCAGTAGGATGTGACCGACCACCTTTGAATATTTTGCCCTGAATCAAGCTTCCTCTTAGCTAAATCTCACTAAGTCCTTTCATATTTGGTCTGTGTCCCAAGACCTTTCTGATTCCCATCTTTGCTACCATGCTTTTCCTCCCTCACTGAGAGAGCACTGCTGCAGAAGGAAAAAAAAGTAAGACAGCTTGAAGAAGAGACAGGAGTGCAGGAAGTGGAAAAAGTCAGAAGTGAGAAATAGGCAAATCAGCAAAGTAAACCCCAAATTTAAAAGGTAACATTTTAGAACAGAAATAAACTTTTTCTCACCAGAATTCCATAAAATTCCAAAACAAATGCTTTCAGAGATTTCTGCATGGAAAAAGAGCACATGTTTAGGAAAGCTGAGATGTATGTTTCTAATTTTGAAGGAAGATTTAGAGAAAAAAACGTACTGAAAAATTAGAAATGAAAATTATGTAAAAAGTAATCTATGTGGAAAGGCAGCTAAGGAAAGCATATGTATCAGGGCTGAGAAGATACTGGAGAACTAGAAAAGAGAAAACAAAAGGAAAATATGGTGTTTCTATTTTTCTTTCAAAATTGTGGAATGATGTGCACACAGCATCGCAAATCCTCAGTTCAGGAGATTTAACATATGGCAGGAAGAGAAAGGGAGGAAGTGGACGCTTTACATCAATGAGAAGTCCAGCAGAGCTGCGATCACATGGGGCTGTAGCCTTGCCAGAGGCATCCTGGTTCACTACAGCTCTTGCTCTCCTCTGCCTATATTTTATCAATCAGATGTAGTGACAGCACTTTGGGGGGAAAAAAAGAGGTGACCAGAGGGAAAAAACCCAACATATGCACTTAAATGCAGTAGGAGCACCATTCCCAGCCCGAGGGAAAGAAGCCATTTGTGCCCCCACAGGCTGCCACGATGGTCCCTGCAATGGGTGAGGAGGTCAGAGCCTGAGCCCTGGGCTGTTGCAGGGAAGCGGACATTACTTATTTTTATCTATTTCATTAACAAAACCCCCATGATGTTATAAAAAATAAACACAAAGGGGACATATTTGGGTCCCAGAGGCATGTAGTTGTAAGGTGGGAAATGCCTCTTTCATGACTGACTGCCTCAAGCTTAACATATTCCTGCAAACCCTGCATGCAGGGCATGACCAAGACCCTTAAACACTCTCTGGCCTGCAGCAGAGGTCAGACATGGGTCAGTACTCAGGTCACAAAGGAAACTGTAAATCTAGCAATTTATATACTTTCGTCTATTTGTTATAGGTAGCCTTTTATACATAGCGTGTACGTGACCTAGAATTTATAGGACGTGAACCAACACTGCCAAATAATTCTGCTTCCCAGCTCAGCCCCAGGGTCTAGTATTCTGAAAATCTTATTTCACGTGTTAGTTCATTTGTTGGCCCTCTTTTACAGCAAATCAATACATCTCCTTCAAAACAAACCCCAGAGGTTCTTCCAGGGGTAGTCAGCAGCAGAAATCACAGCATCACAGCACTGTGGAGTCCCCCAGTCCTTTTCTGCACTTCACCATCCTCTTACACTATCCCAGCCAGTGCCACCCACTCACCCCCCCTCCTCATGTTTTCCAGGCATTTTGAACTGATAAAATATACATGCCATATCCTGAGTCCACACATACAGGCATGTAGGACACAGCTGGCTCTGAGAAATGTGGACCCGAGTTGCTTTATGGTACCTGGCCAGAGGCCAGAGGTCACTCCCTAGGATGGAAGCCTTTGGCCACAGAGACAAATTATGGGTGGCTCAGAAACTGTGCTGCATCTACTCATTATTTTTTCAGACTTAACTTTAAAAGCAAAATATTTAATTACTTTAATTTTACAGTCTTATGTTTACATTGCTGATGTTTACATTGTCTAGAATGTTAAGACTGTTTTCTAAAAACAAGTGTCTAAAACTTTTTTCCAGAAAAAAATCCTATTCCTACAAAATAAATTTATTTCCTTATTTTACTGAGCTTGCATGATTACTCTTTCCTGTGATCTGAAGAGGGAGGATCTGAGGTTTTAGTGCTCTTGTCATCTGGATGGACATAAATGGTGGAAGAATGTGTCAAAAAGAGGTTTTATAGTGCAGAGATTTTAATTTTGCCAGTTGTGAGACACAGCAAATTGTACAGCAATCCTACAGAAGCAACATCTCTGGTATTTTCCCACCACAGCAACATCCAAACTCTGATGCCATGGCTGTAGATTGATTTTTTATGGCTTTAAAGAGTGTAAACTCTGAGCTTCTGGAAACCAAAGTAGTTGTACATTAAATAAAACTTTTATAAAATCATGTGTAATTGCTATCTAAGGCTTTCACTTCAGACACAGCCCAGACTCAGTGCACTTAGGTACTGCTCCTACAGAAGGCAGGGGTTTCAGTTTGGCACATGCAGAGGGGTCTTATACAGGAGCAATCTGTATTAAAGGCTGCCTCTCCAGCATGACCTGCACTTTGTGAAAACTTGGTACAGCCGAAGAAGAAGCTGGGGGAAGGGAAGCAGAGGAGCAAAGCAGA
The DNA here is from genome assembly GCA_013397055.1 of Pachycephala philippinensis. NCBI lineage: Eukaryota > Metazoa > Chordata > Aves > Passeriformes > Pachycephala > Pachycephala philippinensis. The sequence goes on from VWZT01016185.1 coordinate 1,236,591, forward strand.
TGTGTCTAACTCAGGCTGTCTTACAGGCTATGACTCCAGCATTTGGTACCAAGCATATGCTATACTTTCTACTTGAAAGCTGGCTGCCACTTCAAATGCAAATGGTTTAGTATGTGCTGCACCATAAAATTACACAGACACACAGTCACAGAGGGCCACGCTAACTAGCTGTTTACCTCTGTGCTTCTACCACAGCACATAAGTTATAATCGGAGGAAGGAAACTCCTAGGAGATGTGAAGGCTTTAATTGTTTCAGTGTGCAGATGGTTTGCATTACAGTGAATCGACACAGCTCAAGGTCAATTCACAGTTCAGCAATAGCTGTTTCGGCAAGTGAGTTTAGTTTGTTTACACCTCTTCTGGGAAAGTTCTAACTGCTATGTTACTTATTTCATAGATATTTCTAGACTTAAACACTGCAACAGGTGAAACTGGAGGAGCGTAGGTTGCCACAGCCATTTCCCTCATGTCTGATGCTTAGCAATTTTTAGAGCAGCTAAATATAGCTTTTTTCCTACAACATTTGAACAACTTGTTTCATCATGTTCTCTTTTCTGTCACTGACATAGAAATGCTCTGTTACAGGCTCACAAAGATATCTCCCACAACTCCAATTTCCTTTGCTATGTTGAGATGTGCCATGCAACCTGTGCACCTAGAGACTGAAGTATGACACAAGTAGTTACTCCTGCCCTGAACTGTCAGTCTGAGCTGCCTCTCTCTGAGAAGTTCCTGGTCCTTCTGCACAGGCAGCTCAGCTGTTCGTTAGGCAGCTGCTGAACTGCCTCAGTTTAGGACTTAAATGGTGAGGATAAACCAGAACCAATTTTTTTTTTTTTTTTCTTAATAGCACCAGGCTGAAATCTGCCACAGCAGGACAGCTGCCTCGTCAGCTGAGCCATCCCTCCAGGCAAAACGGAGCTTCCCAAGAGGAAAACAAGCTGGGCATTGGGGCGTTGGGGGCTACTGTAGCAATACCAAGGTAAGATGTGACTGGTCAGAGTTTGGAAAGCTCCATGTAGGAGAGGAACACAAACTACTCTGGGGCACAAAGCACCAGAATGCATGAGCCACGAGCAATTTCTTTTATGCCATTTATCAACTGGATCCCAGATCTGGCTGGATAGCTGCCTTTACAAAGGCAATCCCACCAATGCCAACTGTGAAAAAGCTGCATCTGGCATGAACAGTGCATGACTTTCCTTTCAAAGGGGATGGTCTTTGTTCCTCACACCTTGTCCTTGAGTTCTGCTGGTCAGTGCTTATTCTCATCAGCCATGCACTGTCTCCATCATTCACTCTCTACCTCTTGTCCCACAGGAGCAGTGCCAGACCCCCACAAAATCACGGGGCAGCACCACGTCTTCCCGCCTGCACTCAGTGTCTGGAGTGCCAGACCTGGAGAGCAACCACAGCAAAGCATTGCCAAAGAGAGGTTATTGTATACATTATTGTATTCATGTGGCTTAACAGATGTAGAGATGTATGTCCATATGTGCAGGTAACTTAACACTGTGGGTGCTCCTCCCCTGCTGCAACATGTGACCAAATTAGCAGAGTCACGGGATAATTGAAAGATGGGTTGGACCTCAAGGTCAGTAAGTGGTAAGTGAACTTGCAGTCTTACTTGCAGACCTCAAAATATGACAGAAACATCACTTACGATAGCAGCAGAACAATGCTAAAAAGCTCATGCTCTTTGCTGTATTCATTAGGGTATCTACCTTCATTTTGTTTGGGTCTGAAAGCCTTTCTTAAAAACTGTTTGTTTCAAAGACCTGTTTTTAAATTAACTTACAAAAAGTCTGCAAAACTTTAAAAAATATTTTTGTGGCAGAGGTGTGAGGTTTTGAAACAGAGGCACACCAACCGTGTAAGCCATACCTAAGAATTTCACATCAGAGTCCTGGAAGCAACCTCCTGCCACAACTCAGTGGTCCTCGGTGTGTCCTTAGCATCTGCTTCAGCGTCTGCTCTTTCCGAGGGCCTGCCCCTGAGTGCTTGGCTGCTTTCAAGAGGCTCCTGCGATTGCTCAGGACGGCTGGCACCGCTCTGCAGCCTCACAGATACCCTTACAAGGCAAGGCAAGGATCGCCCCCTCCTCAGCCAGGCTCCGGCAGCCACATCCACCACTGTACATCCCTGACCCAGCTCCACTGGGTCCATTAAAATACGTCTGCGAGGCAAAAGGCAGCCCAAGCTTTAGGTCTAATTCTTCATGCAGATGATAAGCTGAGGTGCACTTAGAGGACAGTGAATAGAGTTTGTCTCGCTCCTAACTTGGACAAGAGACTGCAGGCATCTGGGCCAGAAAGCGTGCAGCTGCCAAAATTAAGCAGGCAGCTGGAGTCAGAGCAAACTGCCACTAGCATTCCTACCAACAGATTCTGCAGGTCAGCTATTGAAATTATTTGCACATCAGCATATTTCAAATTTTGAATGCAGCCTTTTGTGAAAGATCACTGTGAGAGCATTTGTAAAGAAGGGGTTGTTCTCGGACAAAAGCAATTTCCTAAAGAATCCATTTCCTTACCCAGACATCAAAAAGGTGGAAGGTTTTCCTAAAACTGGCACTGAGAGCGTATCTGTGACATGGAGATAATTACTGGAAGTAACCAGTGAGACTGCCAAATCTGACTACAGCAGAACTGCCAGATTTTTTTTCTTCTTAACTGAAGCCAAAACACACAGGTGACTTATAAGAAATGAAAGTGTGGAGAAGAGTGTAAAATAAGACTGTTCTTATGCACAGCACTTTAGCACAGTCTAGAGGACTTGTCTATGAAATGCTGCCAGCTCTTGGACCATGGCCAACTCATCTTAAAATTCAGATAGCCTGAGGGTGGGTGGGATGGAGGCACACGTACTTCCCTCGCATCAGAGGGATGCCCCATGGCTCAGGGACATGTTGTGCTATCTCCCCATCAGGCAATCTCTGTCCGAAGAAGGCTCAAAACTGCAAGCTGAGGATACTTTGAAGAAAAAAAGAAAATGGTTATTAGATGTTTACAAACTGTTAGTGAAACTGGATCTGTTGCAGCAAAACTCTGCTTTTACTGACTATGCTAGATCCTACATCTCCTTTTTCACTCTCTAACCTAATGCCATGATTCTCAAGAATCCCCAAGAGTGGGGCTGCTCTGGGAGGTCCAGACAGCTTGATGGGACACAGAGGGAATCAAGAATAAAAAATCCAGATGGCTCATGTCAACCCCTCTAGTCCCTTTTCTGTCTCTCTCTTCCTGTTTCCCTGGCAGTGGAGGTCTCTCCTCTCTCTGGCCCCGCCATGGGGATGTACACATCTGACAGGCTGCTCCTGCACTGGGTGGAAGGACCTGGCAGCAAAGGGGTGAAGCCCAGCAGCCTGGGGCATGGGTTGAGGCAGGGGAAGCTGCGGCAGCTGTGCAGCCCAGCACAGCTTGGAAGGTTCCTGCTGGGAGATGGGAGCATGGGATCTCAGAAAAACGGTTCAGCCAAAAGAGAGGACTCCTGGCCTACCTGCAATAAGTAGCATTAAGGACACTTCTCAGACTGACAGCAGCTGCCAAATGACAACTGAAAATATGCATCCTAGGTATTTCCAAAACACTTTTTTCTTGTATTCATTCACTCCAATAAATTGTTCCTGTCTCTAGCTATATCTGCTAATTGTGGGGAGAGTAATTTAAAGAACCTTGTAAAATCATAGTTCACAAATGCAAGTGCCAGAGATTTTATTTCTTCCACTCCCTCAGACTGAGTTAACTCTGAATTTACCTTTATCTGTAATCCTCAGTTTTAAGAAATCAACCTTGCTTTCCTTCCCCAAATGATTAATTCTTTAACAAATTCAGGGATATTCATAGAAGCTACAGGTAAAGCATAAAGAAGAAACAATCAAGTTCTCAGAACATAACTCTGTGCCACCTAGTGCATTCTTTCACCCATAACATTTTGCAAGAAAGAGCTCATCCTCATTGTGATGACAGGTAAAGAACACTACTCACAGCGTCACCATTTCCAAAACCAACTTCTACTTCTGACTGCCCAGGCCGAGCATATTTTGAGGTAAAACTAAATAGCAGGTTTGCATGCCATGGGCAACTCCCTCCCCCCAAAACAACAAAGAAAAGAAAGCTGCAGGCAAAAGACTAAAAATTAAATCAGCACATCTGAAAACTGAGGACTTGCTGAAGGCCATATCTAATCAGTCAGTAGTAGAGCAAGGACTGCAAATCTGGCTTCCTCAGTCCTTGTTTCATGCTCTAATTCCCACCTCCAACAAACTGCTTTATAATAATCATAAGACCTTACTGATTAGTCATATATGCAGATAAGGAAATCTCTCTTCAAGATTACTGTAAATGAAAATATTACTCAGGATGGCAAAAGGAAGGTCAAGGGAAGAGAACAATGCAAATGGAAAACAGAGTGAAGTGTGGACTGAGCAATGTTCCTCTAAACAAAAGTTCGGGAGTACTGGGAAATATAAAAGTAGCGTTCAGCCTTGTGATACACTGGTCTTCCTTCCCCAGAGAAAAATGTTGCAGAATTTTCTGATAAGAAATTGTGATAGAAAAGCCTGGTGAAATTAAGACAACATAATTTTTATCCTGAAATCAACTAGGTGAGGTCAGCCCCAGGCAGGATGCATTGTACTGACCTCATCCTGCTGCCCCGTGGTAACCATCATCACTGCTTTGTTCTCACCTAAGACTGTAAAGCAAAATAATCGATGATGGTTATTTATCTTCCTGTAAACAGACACTCTGTCAGAAAAGACAAGCCTTAAAAGGGGATTTACTGTGGCTACAATACAGACTTGCAAACATCAGCAGAGAAAGAGATGGAGAAGCATAGGATATGATTTCGGCAAATCAAGTAATCATATCCAGTTATCCATCTTACTGCAACACATCACCAGGCAAAATACCTGAAACAGGCATATGCAGCTTTCCATGGGTTCACAAGACTAATTGTAACATATGTGTCTGAAGATCTCTTGGGATCCCATGATGAAAGTTTTCTTCTCAAATGTAAAGGGGAGGTAATTTTTCCATTTTTCTCTAGGGGTTATCCAAATAGGGCAGGCATGCAGAGACCAGCCGGGTCTATCTTCTCAGGAAACTGTCCAGCTTCCAAGCATCATGGCTCCAGCATCATCTGGGCCAGGAGCTGATCCAAAACCCATCCATAGGAGGGGCCTCTTGATTAGGAACCAAGGCTCAAGTGATAAGCAGTATGAATGTCACAGATGAAAGGTGATCAAGATGCAAAACTACTGTTGGATCTAAAATCCCATCTGGGATGTCACAACCATAATGTAAGGTGTATATCTTGAAAGAAGTGATGAAGGGATTTTATCTACTTTTTGAAAGGTTTGTTACATCATTTGTGAAATAAGCATTCAGAAAAAAAAACAAAAAACCAACAAACCAACCCAACAAAAAACCAATAACAACTGATCATCAGCATAGAACAAACCAGATCTAAAAAGCTTGTAGGAGTATACATTTTATAGTAGCTCTGCCTCTGTGAAACTATACAACAGCCTTTTGTATCCAGGCAGCTTCTTTCACTTGGCAGCCAAGGATCATAAGGTCTCAGGAAGCAGAGGTGCTGAATCCCCAGTGGGACCTATGCTGCAGGAATGGAGGCTTACCACAGCTTAAATAAAAAGGGAGGAGGGAACATGACAAACTGGCTATTGCTTGACATCTCCCACAAGTGCTAAGAGAACCCAGCATGTTTCGATCTGGGGAAGCCAGCTACTGCTTCATGCTTTGGGTAGGAACAGGAAGACTGCTCTCCAGAGGGTTAACTAGTAGGACTTCATTGTCATTGCACTGAAATGGCATGTAACTGGTGACAGTTTCCCCTTTCCCAGGAAGGATATTGAAGCATTAACACTGCATCACTGAATTTTTATGCACTTACACACACTATTTGCTGAGTAAATGGGGAAGGTTTAAGTTCTTATCCCCAGTTCCTGTGGAGCACACTGATATGAGATAACACATACAAGAATGGAGCTTCACTGTAGAATGAGGTCTCTGAGAAGGGGAACACAGAGTGCAGCACACACACATAGCTGGGGAGAAACTGAGCTCCTGTGAACAAGCAGGCTCTTCTGCACTGAGGAAGAGTCTGGAGGGCAGCTTTTAGGCAGTGTCACCAGTTAGAGGAAGCCATGAATCAGTATGAAAAAATGCTACCTGCTGTCATTTGATTCCTGCTCTCTGGGAAACAAGACTTTTCATTCCTGTAAGATAAACAAACAGAACAACATAGGGCTCTGTTGTCTACCTGTTTTCCTAACAGCTGTCTTTGTTGCTGCTGGTTGGCATGCTACTTGGATCAAAGACTGGGAACAAATATTTTCCTATCTTCACCCAGCAATGTTATCATTAAAAATAATCAAAAACCACTCCCCACCTTCCTTCCCCACCAGGGAAGGTTTTGCATCATGCCCTTCCTGCACTGAGTCAAAAGGCAGCAGCAATCTCTTCTGTGTATATTTCCAACAGCTGCTAATGCCATAAGTCAAACAAAAAGGCTGAAACCCTATTAAAAAAATCCATATAATGTGAAGCTGGAAGCGTATTTGAGAACATGGGATGTGAGTTTCCCAACAGTTCTGACTTTCTTTTCTAATTGTTTCTCACTGCAATCTCATTATTTGCTCAGGGCAGGTCTACGTGGGATGAATTAAGTAGTCTGCGTCGTGTCACCAGCCCAGCTACCTTCCTGAATATTAAAATGCAAAATAAAATCAGCCTCCCAAATAAGTGCACTAGAAAGTGTCTGATACTAAATATCTCTTGAGACCCTTGTTCTACTTGAAAACCACCCCTCTACCCCTGTGGATTAATAGATTAGGACAGACCTGACATGGCTGCTGGTAATTCTATTTAGATTGAGGTGTTTAATGGATATGAAAAACATAATCAGGCCATGAAGGGTAGAATGAAAGCCACCGTCATTCTGTTTGCCAGCCTGTCTCTAACTGAAAGGCAAAGTTCAGTACTCCATCTGTCATCTACAGCATATGGACTTTTGAGAAAAATCAGTGTTAGGACTTCACTGAGACACAGATTTGCAGGGCTCAGCATTTACACCCCATTTAACAATTTCCCTACCAGTGCTCATTTTCTCTGCATGTTTTGAGGGTTGAGTAAGGCACTCAGGACACTGTTATGGTCAGTGATTTATCACCCAGCAACTGTGCATCTTCCATGTACAATCGTAATCTACAACACAAAACAGCCAAATACGCATCTTCAAGCACGCAAGATTTGATGCAACATCCATTTGCCTTCACATGCCACATCAAAACCAACTGTCCTAGTGATTGCTGTCCTGATAGGCATGTTGAAAAATCTACCCTGAAGATAAGACAGAAATGTTCTCTGATCCCTCTGCTGCAAACCATCACAAGCCCAACCCTCAGGCTCCACATGGAACTTAACATTTTAGAGGGTCAGTTCTCCTTGAACTTTTTCTCCAACATGATTAAGCAATGCTATTTGAATACTGGAGAACCACCTGGAATATATGGGACCTGCAAGCCTGTATTACCTGTATTAAATTTGTACTGTGATCATCTGTGCTCTGCTGAGCCTGCTGAGATGCTGGGAAAATATTAATAACTTTGAATTAGGAAGAAAACTGGCACAATAAAAAAATACAGTAGGTATTTTACATCCTACACCTGGCACAACACTGACAGCAGGAACTGGAAAGGATTGTGGAAAAATGTGTGTATTAGAAATAAATAGTGAAAAAAGAACATTGATCTTACAATGGCAGCTGACGAAATGGCAGGTTGAGGCTGGCTACATTTTTAGGAAAACGTGTTTTCTAGGAAGACAATACAAACCTCTTGAATATGAAAACACCTAACTGTGCAAAAAATCAAAAGTGCATTTTAAATGTTCCCCTTGTCTAATAGGAGAATCTTCCTGTAATTTGAAGCCTTGTCTGCTTCTTCTAGGAACTAGAAAATCAGAGCTGTTTGACTATATTGATCTGGTTGCTAAACAACTGATAATTGATGTTCTCTGGGTTTCAGTAATGTGTGCTTTAAAAGCAGTGAGTTTCCTACCTTTCTGTTTGAAAGGTCAGGCCTGAATATTATCCAAGTACTTAAAATGGAAAAGGACACCCCAACAACCCCAACTTAAGAAAAAAGTTTAGAGACAGATTTACTGATCAACGTGTGTGTTTTTTTAAAAGAAGTTTAAAAAACATAATGGCATACAAACACAATTCAGATTGCCTCTATGGGCTGGATATTTCCACCACGAAGCTGATGTTCTCTCTGTTAAAAATATCAGTTCTAGTATTAACTCTATTTGGTGGTATGATGATACAAGTCCCCTCACCACATGCCCCATCCAGTCTTTACTTACTGGGCTTTGAGGCCTACTCTGAGTTCTAAAACCCTCTCCTTGTTTAAATGTGTCTTTTGGATTTGTCCTACTTGCAATATTCAACTACTGCCTCAGTCACCATCGACCTGAGCATTTGTTCAGTGTGCTCAAGCAAACCCAAGAGACTATTACATGATGTTTATGCCAGAGAATACTAAAGAAGTCCAAATATCTGATAGATTAAATTCGACTCTATAAAATGTTGCAATTAATTTATGATTTAAAGATCTTAAGTCAGTACTGTGCAAAGCCTGTTTTAATAATATTCCTGCAAGGGAGGGTTGCAAATGGTAGTGTCCCAGGAACTGTTGTGGATACTCTCAAATTATTTTTTGAAAGCTTGGAACTAATTTCTAGTTGATATAATCGGTCAAACCTTTTATTTTTGCCAAATAGAACTCCCTAATAGTAACCTAAGCAATATACACAATTAGAACTGAAATCAGCTTCAGTTTTGGTTTAAAAGTTTTCGCAGTTCTGTCAAAATTTAAATCTCGCTTTGCCTGCCGAAACAAACATAATTCAGTTTTCCTCTTTTCCTTTCAACTACTACCAAGCATAACCAAGTTTAACGTAGATTTGAAATATGTGAGCCATAAAACCCATGCCCATTGTACAGTGTACACACCACTACCAAGAGTTAGTAGAGGAGAGCAATCAATAGCTCAAAGGTAGCTTTCATTATTAATCAAGAACTGCACACGCCTACATTATGATATTCCACTCTGTGTTGTCAATTTTTTCTCCATGGGTTATTTTTGAAGAGATGTTCAGCTACCATATCTTTTAAGGAAAAGAACCGAAACTGCTTTCAGTTTCAGGTACATTTAGGTGACAATCTCAGTGCTCTTTCAAGTCCAGAAGTTTCCGTATTAGCACTGTGAGGTCCTCTCGTTCTTCTCCATGGCATTCATGCAATTTGAAGCAATCCGGGAGGTGTTGTTATCCAAGTCACTTGCAAAACCCTACATCCCTTTCTATACTTTACCAAGTGCCTCAGGTCTTGTACAAACTTGAACTCTGAGTGCCCTCTGTCTTTGAGAAAATTTGAGTGTAGTGAGACCTCTTTGGGAAGGCTTGTCAACTTGAAGAAGAAAAGGAATTCTATCTGTGGCTTATGCATAAAAAATCATTACATTTTTATTCATCTAGGATGATAAAAAAGAACAGGAGAACATTAAAATCCACATAATGGCTTTGATACTTCTTACACTTTTGAGAAGGCCTTGGCATGTCAGTCAGAGGTGTTGTGCCTGTAATTGGCAATGTGGCAGCACAGGAGAGGATTTCTGGAAAGGAGCTTTATTCATCCCACTCTGCTTGTTCGTGGAAGAAACTGGCAACTCTTTCCCCAGCTTTTTCTGAGTGCTCTGTTACAAGACCACAGAGAACCTATATACATAATTTCCTCTTTATAGGAAGTCTGTTCAGGAGGGAAACATCTAGGGCCACACAATTTTCACCTGAGCCACATATTTCTGCCATTGGGTACTTGCAGTATGTTTGACATTGTGAGTTTCATTTTCAAGTATTTAACCCCGCAGCCTTTGTGATCTGTAAGAACAGCTACATCATGGAATTTCTTAGACCTTTTTGTAATGAAATATGTATGTGTGTGTATATACACACAGAGAAAGGAGCTCAAAAATTAGGCCTTTTGAGCTCCAGTGACTTGTTAACAAAGTCAAGCTGCGTGACTGTATTCTAGATTCTGAGACTGACCACTCGTGTGCACCCAAGTGCTCCAGTTGCTGGCAGAATCGCACAGGAGGGAAATCCACTGGAAATCTGCTGACTCTCTTTGCAAAATCAGCAGTTAAGAGACTGTAAGAAATTCCTCTTTCCCATAAGGAAAGATTCTCAAACTGTGGCTCAACAAGACATTTGTTCAGGGTTATTTGGAGTTTAAGGTGTTCCAGCCACATCATAACACCCAGCCCCTCTTGTGCTGACAGCACTGTTCACAGGCTGTGTTGAGAACTGAAGCGCTGATTGGGCTTTGCAAGGGCAAACATCAGAAGCTACAACATTTTCCTGACCCATTTTAAAAGAGCATTGTCCAAAACCAGCAGTCCTGGTGCCACTGGGAGTGGAAAAGCAGGGGGAACGTGCAAAAGTGTATGGGCATGAACAAGCATTCAGGACCAGGGATTACAGCTGGGCACTGAGCTCTGCTGCACTCAGGGCACCACCAGGTCACTGCAGCAGAATGAAGTGCAGTTTATATCACCTGTATCAGGCAGGAGATATATTCACATTGCCTGACCAATCTAAAATGATGTTAGGTCATAGAGAGTTAGAGTTCAAAGCATTTTCTACCATCATCACAAAGTAATAATCTCCCTGTGTGAAGGAATTTATGCAAATACAGAGGTGCCATGATTCTTTACAAGAAAAGATCTAACCAGTACCAGCACAAGAGTGACAATATAATGACTTCAAACTAGTGCTTTGGTGTTTAAAAAAAAAAAATAAAATGCACTTCAAAACAAAACAGTTATCCCCGTAGGAAGAAAAGGCACAAAGCCCAAGACTATGGTCTGTTAGCAAGTCATCCCTCTCCATAAATACTATAAAGTTTGAGCATTCCTCCAAAATACCTTCACATTTTAAGTTGATGTTCGCTGTATGGGTGAGACATTCCCAAATACATGTGTGATCTTTGCAGCTCTGCATTTGACTAGCATAGCTCATGCAAAATTAACTGGTTTTGCATGCCATGTGATTTTCACAGTCACAATGTAGATAAAGCAAAAGCAGGCATCACTGGAACACTTATCAGTTTGCTTCTTGCTGGGGAAAGTTCTGTGCCAAGAAACTAGAGCCTATTTTAGCAAATAATGTAGCGCAACAAACAGCTCTGTAAAGGACAGCAAGTGGTGCTGAGAATCCCAAGTCCTCAATATGAACCCTTCATAACGTTTACCTAAGAAAATCTCTGCTTTGATCCAGTGGACTGAGTGTGTTAGGTAGGCTCCTGGAGTGCCTCTTCTCACAGGCTCCAGGAAGCGGCTTAGTTTTCACCTGACGTGGAATTGATTTTATGTGTCTTAAGACTACTCCCTGATATCAACCAAAACAAGGGAAGTGAAAACAATTGAAAGATTTGCTTCAAAAGCACAGTCCTATGTCTAACTAAAATCCTGCAGACTAGACACTATCCACAGAATAAGAATGCAAGAATAATTTTGTAAAGAAAATAGGTTCAGTCTTTTCCCCATCCTCTGACCTCTTCACAATCTTGTACTAAACACCTGCTCAGTTTCATACAGGAGATGCAGGTTCAAACTTTAAACAGGAAGTTAACAATCACCTCAAGGCTGATAAAGTCCAGAAAATTTTAGCATGGAAGGAAAGAGTAATTTTGAGAAGGCAGATGAGCTGGGAGTTGTGTTTAATTAAACAGTAACCTAATGCTAGCTTTTACAACAATGTTCCGATTCAGAGATATTAATTTTTTTTTTTTTAAATTCTAATTCCTTTTTTACCTACAAGAAAAGTAAACAAGTCCTAGAAAGACAAAGTCGCCTGAGCAGGTCAGTAGCAGAGGAAGGGGAGAATTCAAACCTTGCAGATTCCCGTGGTAGCTCCGTCTGCAGTGTGCATGCGGGAGAGCTGTGCGTAAAGAAGATGACCCAACAGGAAACATTCCAGGTTTTCTGCACGTAAATGATTGCTGCCTCAAAACCAATGGATGATGGATGCTGAAAATAGCAACCGAATCCTCATCTTTCGTGTATCAGTTGTCAGGCACACACTGACCCAAACAGCTCGTGAGGAAAGAGATTTGCAACAACTGTCATCCACTGCAGGCAGCCAAAGTGTGACTTCTTCCAAGAGGAAGGAAATCACTAGGAAAAAAACAGTACTTCTTTGATGTGATCTTGTTGCACACAAACAAAAGCACATGAAATCTGGCTCCCCTAAGTACTGTAAGGCTCAAAGAGCAAGAAACAGTTTCCTTGCTCAGTATTCGTATCCAGGACAGCACTAGCTCTTTTTTAGATCACTCGCAGGCAAGCTGTACGTGTCCTTTTGAGTAAAAATTATTTTTAATGTCCTTCTCTCTCTGCTCCTGTGGTATTTTCTTGCTGACAGTCACCCACACTTCCAAAACCTGTGTTGCCATGTCCTTCCTCCTCTCCATCCCTGCTACTCTGCCTTTCAGCATCTGAGTTATTCCCCTTCACTCTTGCCAACATCAAGACACAGGAGCTCACAAGAGACACTATGTCCTCAGTCACAGTTTGGGTGGCTGCAGCAGCAGCTCTTCTACAAGATAAAAAGTAGCATTTGCAGAGAAAATTCAGTGATGACCTGGAGGACACACAGCAAGCTCAGCAAGGGTGCTTAGAAATTTTAAAATCTTGTAATCATTAAGGTTGGAAAAGTCCTCCAAGATCATCAAGTCCAACCTTCAACCAAATACTACCAAAACCACTAAAACATATCATGAAGTACCACGTCTATTCATTTTCTGAACACTTCCACAGATGGTGACTTCACTCCTTCCCCCGGCAGCTGGTTCCAGGACTATGCTGAACAACCACTCTAGTCACTAGAAGTCATTATACATCTTTGTGTGACCAAATATTGTTTTTACTGAGCTGGATTGTTTTACTTTTTGGTAGAATTAGGATTTCATAAAAATTGGTTTTGACCCAAGTCTGTAGCAAGTTCCATTTTTTTTCCTGCTAAAAAAATAAAACTATAAAAATGCTTCCTGGAATTTGTCTGACATGTCTATGGCAAGGGCTGAGGATAAAGTCTAACTTTGTCCATCACAAATGTTTCCCAGCTGGATTTTAGGTCTTCTGTATATTCTGTAAGAATTTTGCTCAGCAGGAATCTGGGAAGGAAAAGTGCTGTACTATTTTTTAATTTGGAATCCTCTGAGAAAACACTTCTTTTGTTTGATTCACAGGTGAGTAAGCCATCATCACAGAGGAATGTAAGCATTGGGTTTTATCTCAAGTGTATGTTAATATTTCTTGCTGCTTTTTCCACCAAGTTAAGCTTGCTTTGCTTTGTGTGTCCACAGACTATTTCACTGAAATGGCAGTACATCATCTTTAGTTAAAGATTGTGTTGCTGGACTTCAGAGCTGACTCAGAATAAATTTTTGCAATCTTCAAGGAGGATTCGCTTGCCCTCCTTAGTATTGTTTAGTACCTGCCTTTAAATAGGGCTATGGCTACAATCACCTGTGACTGGGTATCAGACAAGTTGGTAAATTAATGTAGGAAGATAGTAATGACTTTGAAGACAAGTGGCATCTGTTTGATTCCTTAGACCAGACTGATTTCAGTAAAGAAACATTTAAAGCAGAAGCTGCTGTCTAAAAGGGGCATCTGCTGTAGTATGTTAATATATTTGTGGAGCAATCTTTCAGGCACATAATTGGGCAGCTTGTGAGGGCAGTTACAGTGCCTCCACTATATATAATGGACAGTACTGCAAGAAAAAATACCCTAGAATTCTAGTTTCTTGCCATACAAAATAGTCTTTTAAGGCCTCAGCAAAAATATTTGCAAGATACCAAAATACGCTTAACTTAAATTGAAAATGTTTATAAAGTACAACATTATTAAAAAAAAAAAACAGATCCAAACAACCCACCCCAAGAATCTGCTAACGTGATATCCTTTGGGTAGGAAAAGTGACACAGGGTGTACAACTGGTGTGTGTCAGAATATTAGTTTTATGTATTTATGCATCTTATGGTGGGGCAGAAGGAAGGGAAGAGGGTATTTCTTGGAGACAGAAGAATTTTGGATGGGCACACATTTTACAGCTGATAGCTTGGAGCATGGTGCAGCCTGTGCTTGGCAATTCTGTGGATAATGAAAGCCAGGGTAGGTGTGACTGTTCTATGAATCTCTCTTGATTCTTACAGTGAACAACATAAATTCTTGCAGTGAATAACATGAACATGACCAATGATAGCTAGGTCTGGGATTGTTTGGGTTTTATCCCTCTCCCCCAAGAGGGACATTTCTTCAATATGAGTTCTAAAGATAGTAAAAAAGGTTAAATTGACCACTGTGGACGTGCATATGCCAATTTGTTTTCACTAATTATGTTTTGAATAACATTTTTCAGTTAAACCGGTAAAACTCTTAAGTTTAGACCAGACCTGGGTTAATGAAGGGGGGAGTTTGGTGCTTAAATAAAAGGCTTGAAAAAAGGAAGGTGCACACAAAAACCTTGACACAATTCTTCATCCTCCCTCCCCCCTAAAAATAAAAAAGGGACAGTGTCTATGTGATCACAGGTGCCATCTCAGAGGTTTCTGCTGGTTAGGTGTAAATGACCCCACAGTGGCCCAAACCAACAGGAAAAACACTGTTTTGTGGGATTACTTTTCAGTCAGTTTAGCTGAAAATTAATTGGGGCAGGAGTGACCCAGCTGGCAGCAGCCAGCTGCACCTCGACCCATCTGTGCTCTAAAATCACAGCACTGGGTGGGAAATCCATGCCTAAGTGAGACATTCTTCCCGAGCAGCCAGGTGAGGCAGGCAGACCACACTTGGTTACAGAGCTGACAAGAGAAAGCAGCAATTACACGAACACGAGAGCCATTACCTGACCGCTGCTGTAAGATGAATCTAAGGTGTCATGCGGAGCGAGGCAGTCCATTAATTTTCCATTCCGCCGGCAGCCCAGGTGCACCAGGTCTCGGCAGTGAGCATGGCAGGTGTACTTGCAATCTTAAAAACCCACACACAGACACCAGGGAAAAAAAGAAAAAAAAAAAAAAAGAAAAAAGGAAAAAAAAAGAAAAAAGAAAAAAGAAGAAGAAATTAAAATGGTATTTAGAAATTAGGTTTCTGCAGGCAGAACTTAGGAGTGAGACACATCCTAATTTGCTGTGTGACCTCAGAGAAATATCCACGTCTCCAGTGAATTTCCCCACCCGTATCAAAGATAATAATAGCTGCACAGCGCTGGAGATGTAAATTCACTGGAGCGAAGGTGACAGTGCAGCACACCTCCCCGTGTCACACTGACAGGCAGTCAGGTCTTCACTTAGATCAGGGCTGCCTCAGTGAGGTGGTCTTGCAAAAGGTCCGTGCCACAAACTAGGTATTAGCTGTTGCAATGTAAGCACAAAAGGGGCAGTTCTCAGAAAAGACAACATTTTTGACTCACAGACAAAAAATTCTACCCAAATATAGTTACTGCTACATGGTTTTTCATGTTTTAAGCTCTAGGTGCTCATAAGAATATGCCCATGAATATTGAAAGCAGAATGAGTGGCTTATCTGAACCTGGTAAATCACACAGTTGCCTTCAGTAACAATTCAGAAACTTCACTTGCTGGCTATCAAAGTCAACTAAGACGGCTATTAGAATTCTAAATTCATTATAACAGAGGCAGATGGCCCCATCTCTAGTAAGAAACTGATGATTCATACGCCCTCTAATCTCAAAGAGTCACTTTAAGAGCATTTGCAAAAACAGGCTGTATTTGCTTTGAAGCCCTGTTGTGTTTGCTGGTTTTCTGTGTAAGCTGGGCAGAGTTCATGATGCCATCTTTGTCTAGTACTGAATGTCACTTTCTATTTTTAGGTTTTAAATTGCTTATAATTTTGCCAAAGAGCAACCACTTGTACTTCAAGTTTCCATGCTGGGGAACATCATGCTGTTTGTTTTAGAACATTTCAGCTAAAACAATTCAGCCATTTCCAAGAATGACTTTTGGAGGAAATGCTTTCATTTTTTCTAACTAAACTACAGGGGTTTTTTTCGGTGTTGTTACAAAGCTTTACACTTTCAAGGTTTATAGCAAAAGATGAATTCTGGATGGACTTTTTTGTTCCCTTATGAGCCTCTCAAAAATTTCAGTTTCCCTTATGTTTGGTTAGATTCCCATTGCAGTTCCTGAAAAATAAATTCTTTAACTTTCCCATTTCCAGTTCATACTCATCAGTGGTGTTATGGAGCAAGACAGCAGCGTGTTCCCTGAAATACTGTTCCTCTTGGCTAGGGACTGGATCTTTAATGTAAGATTCCTGTACCATCAGACCATTCAAAAGTAAAAATTACAATGTGGATAAGGTGTAAACCTGCAATCACATTCCTGTGCCTGATACAGAATTTACGCTACACTTGCACTAAGGCAAGATTAATTGTATTTATTTGGCACAAAGTTAACCTGTCAAAACTTTTTCAACACCAGCAATCCAGCATAGAGAGTGCCTCCTGGATCAGCACTCCGAGGCAGATAACTGGGATATTTCTGATCTTAAAACAGCCTGACTACATCACAACAGCTATATCACAATAATATCACTGTATCTCAAGTCCCACTCCTCTTGAGACATCAGCAAATAGCTTCGAGCTAATTAGGCGTTACAAAGGACCCTGTTGCAGTATAAATCAAAGCACTGAAAAAAGACTCAAACTCTCTAAAACGGTCACTGTATTTAATGCAGAATTTGAAAAACATGAAGCAAAACAGGCAGAAGACTACAGGGAAAAATAAAAAAGAATGGTTAAGGCAACTGTATGGGGCCCAGGAGAAATGATAGCTGTCCCTACATCCTTGTGTGGTGCTGGCAGGCCATGTCAGGCTCGCTCCAGTTGCTGTCCAGTTTCTCCTGCGTTCTGCATTTGAGTTCCTTTATCCAATTGTCAGTAAACATGGAGTATTCCCAGCTGCAACTGAAGTCAGGGAGAACTGTGCTTTTGACTCAAATGAAGTTTTCGCAGGGCTCTGTTTTATGCTTACCCAGGTGGGATTATTTTTCAGATGACTCAGGCACCTCATGAAATTCTGGAGGAGACAGAACACTCATTTCCATGGACCCCTTGAGAAGAGAAGGATCTTGTCTTTGGGAAGGGACCCCATAAGATGCAGTGGAAAAGCCAACAGGAATAAATAAAATTTGGAGCCACTGTTCATCAGGCAAGGGAACAGGCAGCTCCAAAAACCAGGATGGGAGCACTTAATTAAAAATTACATTACAATGCGTAAGCAAAAGAAGATCAAATGAAAGTAATATTTGAATTTCTTTTTTTTTCCCTTAACTTCTGTGTTCTTCACTTTGCAAGTTCAGTTACCTTCTTTAGAAAAAATGCTTATGAGATTGCACTGTATGTCTACCTTTCAATTCTCCCCCTGTAATTCTGGCAGAGCTGACCACTTCAGCTACAAATGGTCTAAAAGCTAATTAAGTTTTATGAAAATTATCTCCTGGCTAAAGGAGGGAGACCCAAACTAACACCCACGCTCAGAGCAAAGCTGGCAAAATTCAGCCATTACGCCACTGTCTGGCAATGTCTGGACAAGCAGCTACTGCACATCACCTGAGTGGTGAGGAGGTTATGGGGAATGGGGCACAAATCTGTAGGATACCAGGGTTCGCCAATTTCCCAACCTCCTGTGACCACCCAAATGTATGTACTGAGCATGCACCCATTCACAAACAATATTAGGAAAAAATCTGCTAGCTAAACAGTGTTCTGAAACAGGATTACTTATTAAGTTAGGAAACATTATCTCTCAATGCTATTTTCTTTGTCATTTATATTCATTTTAATTTGTGAGTCCATAATGTCATTTGCAAGACAAGCTCATAATTTCCACCTGGCTATTACAAGCATAGTTACAAAAAATCTGAAAGCTTTGTCTCTAAAAAATCTTCATCTCTAAAATTCTTTCAATCTTAAGCTAGATTTTAACATACTGTTTATAAGTTTAATAAGCAAGATCAGAAAAAGGATGGTTTTTTTCCTATAACAGTGGATCCATGTATAATCATTTTTCATATGTGTTTTAGCTTTAAATACATTATTTCATTCCAATTGTGGCATACAATATTTCACAAAGGTCCAGACAGCATCAAATTAAAAAAATACCTTTTTCTGGTAATCTTTACGGGAGCACTCCCAAAATTTCCATGAGTTCAAAAAGTAGCTATAATTCTGGAAAGACTGTTTTGGTCATCAGATCATGAATTGCCATATCATTTCTGCTTGGAAAGCAATCAGAACCAGGTGCTCTTTCCTGATGTGGTCTGAAATGAATCCTGTTCTTTGAAATCAGAACTCTGGGGCTTTAATTTAGCACATTTGATAAAAGCATTCACTGACACCTAGAAAAACTAACAGTTTTATTTTACTGATGCTCAGACTGTCATGTACACTTAATTTATTTATGAAAGTGATGCATCAATGCATATTTAATATGCATAATTGTCCTGAATTATTAGGAAATGCAAAGTAAGTATCTATTTATTAAACATATAAATATTATGCTTTAGAAGTTTCGTTGTCAACTACTGAGACATAATGAAGCACCTTGTGATTCATTATTTTATAGCAACAATGGCTTGACTGGAGTCATAGAAAAAATAACTTATCCTATTGCAAGAAATCAACACGACTCCTATCCTGCCCTCATAGGGGGGAACTGTAAGGCTTCAACACATTCATTTTACATGAATGGACCCTACCCGATGTTTGGGTTTTCTTCACCCAAAACTTGATTTTGCCTGATAGCTTGTAAATAGCTGTTCCCATAACTGATTTGCTCCAGGGCAGTGCAGCAGAAAGCAAGTGAAGGAACAGGCAGGAACCCAACAGATGCTCCAACATCTGACCCTAGTAACTAAGTATTACTCAATCAGGTAGAGGCAGGCAGAGGCTCAATAGCAAAATCTCTCTATCCTGCTCTGGTCTCCCCTGCCTAGGAAATGTGTCATTTCATTTCTCTGATGGCCCAGACAAATTTAACTTCCAAATGGATATGCAGAATGTATGTTGTGCCTGAGCAACTTGTTTGCCAAGTATCTTCAAAGCCAAATTTGTATTACCTTTGCATTATTTATGAACCACAATAAGACTGAAGAAGTTTTTAGAAAGTGTGAGGAGGATATACAACTTGGTCCTGCTACTGTGTGGGGAAGTTAGCAAGTAAAATCATCTTTATATGAGAACCTGTGGCTTGGTTCCCAGCAATCAGAAGAATCTATTTGCTGTGCTTGCTCTATGGAAATTAAAGCTTCCTGGAAAAATTATTCAAATTATGTAAGGTGCTTAGTGCTTTAATTTTTAATCCATTTTCAGCCAGCAGGTAACAAAAGGAAGGAGAACGAAGTTCAGCAATATTTCTCCTGCAAGGCAGAATTGAACTGTATTATTTCTACAATACACTGGTATCATCATGTCACATTTCAGTTTATGCTTAATATATGTTGTGTTGTTCTCTTTTTTGCTGAGGCTCAAATGTCTACATTGTAGTTTGATGCTGAAGTTGCTACAAAGATCTTTTTCAACAGTTTCACTCGAATCTGTAATGGAATGAGAAACCTATTTGAATAAACAGCCTTTGGAAATCTCTAAGCACAGCTACTAGGAAATCTGCTGTTTTGTCTCTATGAAATACTCTTTATTTCTGCTTGTTTGCTTATCTGTTAGTCACACTTAACATCAGTCTGAGATTAAAATAAAGTTCTAACCAAATTCCCCACTAGTGATTTTTAAGGGATCACTATTATTACAGATAAGACGGGATTTCTGAGGTCCTTATGGCCATCCTTTCCCTCGAGGGATCTTTGTGTGTATTTTGTGCTGCTCCCCCATTGTGAAGCTACATAAGGCTTAGATCAGACTGAAGTCCAGCAAAGCCCACATCTTCCAAGCTCCCGTAAAGCTGAGACTATCCACAAGTACCACTTAAGGTCTTCCGCTGTGTCTCTGTAGACTCTGCGCTCAATAGGTACAATGGCCATTCACAGCCACAGATCATGAGGCCCTTTTTGGGATACACACTTCCCATAGAGAGGATCCTCTACCATTCTCCCAGGAACAGAAAAACCATAGAACTGGCTTAACTTGCTGTCTAGGGAAACTCTCCAAGAAGCACTTGAACTCCAGCCCTATCTGTAAGTGCCACAGCTATACTCAGGGTCAGGAACCTTGGCCTGGAAACAGGATAAGCTCCTGGAACAGTCTCTACTAGGAGCTACTCACGGTGATTGAGATAAAATTAACCAGAGAGCCTATGGCATAGAGCTGCAAAATCATGAGTTCATATATTTGGACCTCAGCAGAAGACAAGTGCTTCAATCAAGCAGTCCAGGATCCAACACAAATGCCTTTGTTTGCCAAGTATCTTACCAAGCTGGAGTTTGGGTACTGCACAAAAAAACTGCCGAATTACTCACCAGTTTCAGATCCAGAGTTTTTAGATAATAGTTTGTCTATTATCAAGGCAGGCAACAACCGGACTCCGCCACATGCGAAGGACATTACATTTGTAAAGCAGGAGGGAGTGATCAGCCTTTTAGTGAGAAGAAAAGGAAACATTTCCCTGAGTGAATCACTAACTGAGAACTCCAAGGGAGGCCCAAAGGAGAAAAGGAGGTATAAAAATCAGCAACATGCATGAACCTGGGACTGTTTGATGTCCTTGCTGCCTGGGAACTCAGGGACCATATTTCTGATTTCATGCATCAGATGGCAAATAATTGGTTAATACATAAATTCAGCTGCCCAACTGCAAAACAGGAAAGAATGACAGGTATTTTAGATTAAGCAGACTAACCTAGATTTTTTTTCAGTTTCTGCTGCTGATACCTTTATAAACCTCCAAAATTCTGCTGTCTATTTTGAAGCCTTTAAATTTTTTTTTTTTTTTCACGAACTAACGTTAACCTGGTTTGTGGCAGATGGTTTGCTAGATAACGTAAACACCAGGACACACACGTTCTGTGTCATGGTCAGCCTTATCCGGGGGGAGGTGGTGAGGCAGGCTGGCCATGACTGGCATCCCAGGGCAGCTCATCAGCCTTTCCAAGAAGTGGAAGGAGACATTGCCATCTAGCTGCACGTTGAAAAATTGGGATGTAGGTGTTTGCATGGATGAGGCATCTCCAAGAGACCACTGTCAGCCAGATAAGGTTGCTGGCAGCTGCCACTGAGAAGGTCCCTGACTGAGGGAGGATTCTCCACTCTTGGTGCCAGTGACTGTAAAAACCACGAGAAAGGTTAACAATTCAGCTGCTGAAATCTACACTGGTTCTCAGATGCTTAAATGTCTCTGAGCACCTGGCCCTAAGTGACATAGGAGCATAAACCCCATTGATTTACTCTGGAGTATTAAAGAATTAAAATCAATTTATTTGGTAGGTAAAGTTCATTTGTATTTTTATCAATGTGACAACAATCAAGTCTTCTCCCTCCTTCCAGCACGTGCCAACAGGATCCAGCTAAGACTTGTCACAGGAGACTCTTGCACAAACCTGAGATCCTACATAACCAGCCTGTAAACAGGCTCCTGAAAACTATTACACCTCTCTTGGCCAGATACTGCTCTGCATACGGTCCTGTTTACAGTCACCACTCCCACAGAAACAGAACACCCAGTGTTTGCCAGACCACCCTGAAATAATCACAAAATCTGTTTGCAAACAAGACTGAAAATATTTACCTCATTCAGTTGAGGCATGGGCTAAAACATAAATTTGCAATAGTGGAAATACTTTAAAAACAAAAGCCCAAGACAAGAAAATTCAAGTTTAGGTTATATTCACTTTTCACAATCTCCTTTATCTGTTTCAGCATCACACCTAGCTGGAGAGCTGGACCACATCCCCTCCTCAGGCTATACCATGGCTATCATGATTTTGGGAGCTCTTAGATATGCCAGTTTCTGGGAAGCAGACTGAGAGATACACAGCTGAGCTCCCCCTCCCCAGGAAGCCTTACAGTCTCCTCCATGTAAGGGTTTCCCTGGAGGTATATAGCAGAATTTCTGTTTAAAAAGTCAAAAATTGGTCCAAAGTATTTATGCAGTTCCACTATGTGTCATGCTGGTATCTTGGGACTTCCACTTGCTTTGACTCTCATCTTCTTTCCAACGTTAAAAACCTAAACAAATGGGTAGAATATCCCTCCCACATAAAAAAAACCCAAAAGTGAGCTTTCACTTTTGTATGCAAATCCGATAAAAATACTGCTTTTTGAAAGCATTTACTCTAGTGCCCCCTATTGCTGAATCCCCAAAATAGCCAGCATTATGGATACTCACAAAGCAGCACTTCATTTTGTTTTCCCATTAGGAGAAACACAACAAAAACACAAGAACAGGAAAGAAGAGTATAGTTTAGGTCTGTCTGTCTGTATACTCCCAGAACTGTGAGTTCCTGAACAGACCTGAGTTACCAAACTCCCCCTTCTTGCTGGAATTAGTAACAAACAAGAGTTCCAAGTTCACAGAGGAGATGGATCATAGAAAAACAGTCCTGAGAGCTCAGAAGAGCTCCCTGCTTTACCTGGCCACAACACTGGGAGTGGGAGTCAATTCTGAATAGCTGCTGAAGGATCAATGATGACTCTGTTAGAGGAGTTAAACAGCAGTTATATCCTAGCAGGACAGAAGCCAGACCTTTAACTGACAGATCACATGAAATTTAAAAGCTTGGACTTCCTGCCAAACAAAACCTGCAGTCTCTTCTGTTTAAATGTGAGATGAGAAAAAAGTTGAACCAAACCCATCAAATTAAATGAAGCTTAATACAAAAATAGTTGCACTTGGGCAGATCACATCTAACACCAGGTACAGCTCAATTCTAAACATGCTTTTGCATGCTGCATCCAAGCTTGGTCTATGTTTACATATCAAGCTCTAATGTTACATTATCTCTTTAAAAGAGGTAATTCCACACTACTAATTTATTAATGTTACTCTTCATAAATGGCCAATCCACAGCTTTTATTTCAGGTGTTATAGGTCATCATGCCAGCCCTGATAGTGGATCTTGAAGCAGGTGTACTGGAGAGGTGCTTAGTTTAATGCACAACAGTTGGTCATTGTCTTTTCTTCCGCTCATCTTCCTACTAGTGCTGAGGGCAACAAAGAGGTGCAGTGGAGAGAAACAGCATCTTCCAACTGCTTTTTCTTGACATTGGCAAAAAAAACAAGAAATGTAGCAGAAGTAAAATGAAATCTTCTGAAATAGTTCAGAAGAAGAAGCCCGCAATAGACATAGAGGGTATTAGCAACTAACTCCTGGTGATACTGACATTCTGCATGTGTTACGTTCACTTTGGTAACCTTCATCCATGCAGCTATTGAGCCCATGAGATGTAATTCAATCTCTGGACAGACTTTTTTTTCTTGTATTTATCACAGACTTATGAAAATTCTTAATAACTTTACAGGTACAAATCAGAATTTTCCTTTGGATGGGAGGCAGATTAGACAAAGAGATTTGTCTTGTCTAATTTAAAACTGGTAGAACCAAGGAAAAAGAAATTTACTGGGATGACACCATATTAATCTCATCTAAGTACCTGAGAAATGGAATAAATCAACACGTGATGCAATTTGCAAAAGCCACATGACTGGCTATGAATGAGAACCACTATAAAGACAAACATGCTGTGGACTATTGGACACTAACAGAATGCACCTCCCTTGGAAAAATTCAGACTCACAACTAACAGAAAAACAAAACAGTTATTTAATGGGTGGAGAATTACACGGAAATAACAATAGCAAGAGAGGCATTCATATTTCCTAGGTTTCATCAGTATTGCACTTGAAAAGCACAAGAACAGATGGACTGAATTAGACCAAAGATCTGTCTAGGCCAGTAGCCTGTCTTGGGAAGAGCCGGCCAGAAGACGTTTAGGGAACGCGTATGCAAGGAAAAGGGCAACTTAGGAGTGATGTTTCCCCCTTATGCCTTTCTATTCTCTGGCAATCTGCAACTTAAAACAAATAAACAAACCAGAGGCTGGTTTTGCAGCTTTTTATTTAATATCCCTTGATGGCTCTTTCCTTCATGAATTTATCTAACCCCTTCTTGAACAAATACAAATCTTCTAGTTTCTAAACATCCTGTGCCAGTCAGTTCCACTACTGAGCTGTGTACTTGCATGTGTACATGAAAGAGTTGCTTGATTGACCATTTCATGATGTGGCCCTGGCTTTTACTCTATGAGAAATGGTAAATAACTCTTCTGTTTGCAATTCTCCACACTGCTCTTATTAGTGGGAAAATATATTCTATTGAAGTTGCCTCTTACCAAGGGAAGAAGCCCTGTAGGAATTTACTAACCTCTTTGGTAATTCAAAATGTTTGTTTTTATCTTCAAGTACTATTATAGCCTTTATAAGAGGGCAGGATGACCAAACTGCTTCAAATGAGGTACAGGCACAGGACAGTTTTCTGGAGTTTTACTTTATTTTTTGAACACTGAGATGAGTCTCTTCAAAGAACTGTTCACCTGATTAACTCTGTTTTCCAAGTGATAAAAACTAAACTAGAAGCCACTGCTCTACATCTGCAGTCAGCATTTTCCCATATGGTTTAGTTCATATTCATCCACACTGAGCTGTGTTTTACTGTCCAGTTACTCAGTATGATGTGTTTCTTCTACTGCGTTCTACAATTCACTTTAAGTGATCCTGATGACCTGGCAACATTGACATCCCACACCTGTCTTTTTCATTCTGTTAACAGATGTTTTTATATTACAGATGCTGGCACAGCTTATTTTCTAACTAGGTAAGTGGACTTTTAAGCAAATCATACAAGGAAAAATACATATACATAATTAAAATGAAAAGAGATAGGAAAAGCACATGTAGAGATGCTCTTGAAAAGGAGTCTAGAAACTAAAATCATGCTTTCACAACACAAAGGATCTTTACATGGCACACTTTCATCAATAATCTACGTGTTCTTAAACGAACATTGGACATAGGCTCTTAAATGATGATCAAAAATATTCAAATCAAATGGGCTGAAATGTCTGAAGTAGATTAACAAATATGAATTAAAAGGTTTTCACCCTGATGGTCTGATGGTAAAATGCCATCATCTCCTAACTGCTTCCAGTCTTCTGCAGCATCCTACCCATCTAGCACTATGTAAATCATATCCTTGAAATAGATGTTCAGGAAACAAACAGGTACAGCAGTTTGAAGGAGTTAGATCTGAATTCCTGGTTAGTCACCCCAGCAGGTCTCAGCAAGATGAGACTTTTCATTGCTGGATCCACGCTCCAGAACAGCCACCTGCAGTCATAATCTCATTTTGTCTGCTACTGCATTAAATTTAAATATAACTGATTTATATCCAAGCTGGGTTCCACTGAGACAGTGTCTCTCTGCTCCCTCTCCCAAACACAGCTAATTAAGCCTTCAAATTATATTCCCTTGGGGGCAACCATCTTGTCCACACATGTGAGCTTGAATGCTTCAGAGCTACAGTTCCCAAATGTCTCTACACTCTATTTAATCATCTGTGTTAGGCCAAAACTCTGTCCATCATTCCCAGGGATGGCCACTCTCCCTCTGAGTACTCCTCTGCAAGCTTGGTCTGCAAGCGCCACGCTGACCCCAGATCCTGCAAGGGCTTCAGTGACCTGTGGGGATGAGCAGGTGAACTTTTGTCTGCTGAAAACACTGGAGGCTCATAGGTGCTCACTGGAAAGTTACAGCATCCATCCAGGAGACACAGATCTGGCCACAGGGGCTGCAGAGGTGTGATACACCACTGGCCTGAGGGACACAGGGAGGCAATAGCTTTCACCAACTGGGTTTTGACAAGAACACTGAAATACAGCGACATTATCTGTTCATTAATTTCCCAACTATGTAGTTTCCCAAATGAAAACTACATACATACCTCTACATACCCAAACTATTCCCAGAATAATCCAATTAAAGAGGTCACAGAAGAACATGGGCACCTACAGCATGAGCCATCATATGTTAGTCGGCCAAATATGAAAAAAAAGTTAATTTACAAATATTTTAACCTAAGACAATCTAAGCTGACATACTGAGCTAACATAGTTCTCCAATCCCATACATGTTAT
This sequence comes from Pachycephala philippinensis, assembly GCA_013397055.1. Classification (NCBI taxonomy): domain Eukaryota; kingdom Metazoa; phylum Chordata; class Aves; order Passeriformes; genus Pachycephala; species Pachycephala philippinensis. Next base: position 1,262,844 of record VWZT01016185.1, read on the forward strand.
AGATCTATTTTGTCAGCTGGATATATTTTCAAGAGAGAGCTGAAAGGCTGACTTTTCGTACTGCGTGATCAGTTAAAGCTTTATATGTTAATTATTTGAGTAAGTAGCAAGTTTAAAGCATATCATCATACCCATGTAAAGATTTCCACTTATTTTCCATAACACATATTCTTACATAAATGTAATTTTATGTTGGATGCTTGACCATTCTGACCAAAAGTCCTTTGAAATCACTAAAAATATTCCAACTTTAACATTACAGACGGACTAAAGGAATAACTCAATAGAGCAGAAAAGTTGCAAAAAATGTCAACCAACAGCAAAGGGTAAAAATCAACTTCCAGCTGCCTGAAATACAGTTAGTTTAAGATTTTGTCAATAAATTCTGACTTTCTGCCCTCTGAAAGAACCTTCCAATGTATCTAGTAGAAACAGTAGCTCAAAATGATGAGAACTCTCACCAGACGAGAGCTGAGAATAAAGGTCTTCACGAGCCAGCAGAATTTGGCAAGAAACATGACACAAAATCACCCATCTCAGACAGACTTGATTTCTGTAGTGATTTATTTATTATAAAGACGGCAGAACAAGCAGGGTTTTCCACTGGGGCAGTTTTGCAAAGTAAAAAAAAAAACCAAAAAACCAGCAAGCATTATGCTTTTTATGTTTTCCACAGGATATTATGGGATTCTTTTCTGAGCAGGTCTAAAATCTGGTTTTGTTCTGTGTAAGCCTGAAAAATATCATAAAGGTTTAAATCAATGCAGATCATAAAATGATCTCTTCCACGGGGGTGCATTAGTTGCTTAAGGAGAAACTGCAGGAAACAGTAACAGTTGTAAGATCTGAGCCACAAAATTATCTCAGACTAATCCCTAATTGTTAAAAATTATCTTAAACCCTGAAGCAAGAAGATTTATGTGCCTTTTCAAAGCTTTTATTGGAGCTTCAATTATCATAATACTGAATATTCTTATTTTTCCAGACCCTCTTTAAATCTTGTTACATTCCTGACCTCAGCAGCATCCTCTGGTAATGAGTTCTACAATTTAATTACATGCTGAATTAAAAATAATTTTGAAAAATCCTTTTATCTGCTTTACATTTGTCACCCCTCACCTTATTCCTCTGGTGTGAGACAGAGAAAACAAGAGTTACTTGTCTATTTTGAATTTTTGCACCACTGCTTTCTATAGTCTTATCATGGCTCTCCATGATATTTTTCTAATTCCTTTGTCTTTCAATATCTCTCCCTGTACATATGCACTTTATCATGATAAAACCTCTAGTCACGTGATGTGCCAACATAAATTCTCCTAAGATGTTGTAGGAAAAAATTCAAACATATTTCAAAGAAATACAGGCTCCAGAACCCTAAACATCCCATCCCTCAGTTTAAACCTCTTATAAAATGTTATGTATGCCTGATTAAATTAAATGCAGACATGTTTTCTGCAGAAAGGCTTTGAAGGGCTCCTTTGTTCATCTCTAGCTACCTTTTCCAGGTTATCAGCTACATTTAGTATATTCTGAACCATGTCTAAGATATTTTTTTAATCCTTCAGTAAGTAATTTAATCAAAATCTGCTACCGAAGAGCACCCACAAGTTTTCTTCCTTCTTTTGGAGCTTAGAAAGGAACACATTAGCTGTAGGCAAAAGTCTGTGGTCAACAATCCCAAAGTATCCATCCAAGGACAGGCTGAAAAGCTAAGAATTTTTAGGAACAGCAACCTAATTATGCTCTGACAGCCCTTTCTAAAATTGTGTCAAATGTACCTTTCTGAACACAGTGACCTACAACAGTTCTAAATTCATTGTTATACTTAAAAACTAATTTTGTGCTTTGGCAGATTTTGTTTCTGGGTCAAGCAGAGAGGACAAAGCATCCTGAGACATGGAGTGACAGCAGCAGAACAAAAGCAACAAGTCTGAGGGTACCATGCAGAGGCACAGTGCCCATCTCTTGGTTCACGTGATGAATGATATCACACAAAATCTATGACAAAGCATAACAGAGAACATAATCTCTTATCTTCCTAACACCTCTAAATCATGAAATCTTCTCTTTTGCTGTTGTTTAAATGTTTTTTATCTATTAGAGCACAAGCAGTTAAAAACTATCAGTAAGTATTACTGAAAGCTTTAATTGCCAGCTGGGTTATTCGTCTGTGGAACAAGCCTGGCGACACAGAATTGTTCTGCTGGGTCACCCTGGGTCCTGGCTCATCCTGAATAAAGAATTCTATTAGTCTTGGAGTAGAACCCATCAGAAAGACAGAGGCAGAGGAGAAGTTGGATTCTAGTATGCTGGAGGCAAGGGTAAATCTCTGTGTACCAAAGGATGGTGCTAGATGGTCAATACTGCTCAGGGTAGGCTGTTGAACAACTCTCTCAGAAGGACAGAACTTGGTAAAGAATTACCGAAACATGGTGTTTCAGAGTTGAGGAAGCCTGTGGGTAATTTTGTAATTCATCACAAACTAGAGGGAAATTCTGGACACTGAAGAAAAAGGCAGAAATGCTCGTGACCTCAGGGTATCGAAGGTTTCGTGCCACTTGCTGTCGTTGTACAGACTAAAGAGCAATCGGGAGCTGCATCTCCTCCCCTGTAAGAGGAGCACCAGTCAGCTTCCAGCTTATGAGACTGGCTTCCGCAAATTTACAAGAATTTTGAGTTGAATTTTCACACTGAGATTTTTTCTGCTTGGACTCAACCTTCTGCTAAAACGACACATTTCCATCAAACCCACAATTTTGTGACAAATATCCCATTGCACAGGTAGCAAAGGACACTATATAGGGCACTTCAGACACTATTTACAAATTCATTTCCAAAGAGGTGCTAAAACGTACATTAAAATGACAGTAAAAAGGCAAATCTTATTCAAACCACTAGATGCAGAGGGAGAAGGAAGGCAACCCACAAAAAGTATTATTTTTAAAGCACTCAGTGTTCACCTTGTTTCTTGTTACAAGTCATGGATGCAATTTTTTTTTGCACTGCTGGGGGAGAAGATAACTGGCATGTGAACATTTTCACATGTGTGTAACCCAGCCAGCAATTAGAGCTCTCAATTACATTTATTGATAGTTTTTACAGTAATAAAAGAGATGCAGGAATGATCTGATGCATTATGAGCCTCAGGATGACTTGATGCATTAGGAGGACTTGAGATTACCAGTATTCAAGGAGAGGTTAGAATCAAAACTCTAGGTTCATCAAGGAAAGTTACATAGAGACTTCAGTGTGCTGGGATTTCCTTTTGAATATTTGAAATCTGTGGACTCCTTCACACGGGAAAAAGTGACATGTCATTTAGACATGGGGCCTAACAGTGTTTCTGTGACAGATTTCAGATGGTACAACCCCTTTCAAGAGTCACAGATCTGTTATCTGAAGTACAACACTAAACTGCTCAGCTGTGGAACTGACCCAAATCCTACCCCATGCAAATACAAATTTGTTACTAATGTTGCAGAATTGACAAGTCCACCATTCTGTTCCAAAGAGTCCCAGTCAAAAGAAAAGTGACCTTGTACCATTAGTCCCGTAAGAAGAACAGAAAGAACTCGTCTTCCTATGCTATGGCAGTGCATGTTTTTCCAAAGCCCTGAGAACAAGCCTCAGCCCCAGCCTTGACAGACCATGCTAAAGGGACAAAACCCTATCTGGGCCTTAAGGGTGTTTATGAAAATGTTCATCTGAGAGATGCAAACACTTTTCTGCCAGGCCTGGACAAGGATCAGAGCACTGAGCTGTTGTGAGGAGCGATGCCTTTTACTAACTGGTGAGCTGAGCTGTACTGCATTTCAGCTGATAAAATGGAAGAGAAGGCCAGTGCATCACTGCTGAACACAAGCCTCTCTGAGCTGCCCATCGCTTTGTGTGAATGCTGCTACAATGAATTAAAGTCTTTAGTCACTTCAGTCCTTGCACAGCCTTCTAGATCAATTAACAGCTCAAGGCAATTCCAAATAATTTTCAGGCAGTTATCTGAGTCGTATTAGAGCTCCTATATACATACCTAAGCGAGAAACAGGGCAAAAACAAGATACCAAGTATCATTGACGTGAATAAATTATACAGCTGCAAGGGAACTCTTTGTCTGAACAAGCCTGATGAACCTACCAGAATATTTTCACAATTTTGCCTAATGAGCCTCCAAGAATGAAAAAATGCGAACAATTCTAGCCTGGAAAAGTTAACCAGTTCAATGGAAACAATTTTTTTTCCCTTCGTTTTTTGTTGGGTTTTTTTATCAGGAAAAATGGTCTGAAGAAACATAGCCACAGACTTACCAGGAGATTTCCAGAGAAGTTTTACCGTCCTTCTCCTCGAACTGCTCAATGATTTAGGAAACCAGTAAAAAAACCGCACTATCCTCCTGATGGTTTTGCTCAGATCTTTTCTTACTGCCATGGCTGAAAGGGCTCCACAGCTACGCCAGGAACAAGAGGCACATGTATCCAGACGGAGAGAGGAAAGCCCACGAACACCCACGGCGAGTGCGCTCGCTCTGAGCTCAGCAGCCAGCACGTCTCAGGACCACCTGTTAGTCCTAAATCCCCTCCCTCTCCGTCACTCCGCTCCGAGCCCTCCAGACCTCCCTCTTTATGACAAGAAGCAGCTATATTAATAGATGCTTCAGCTAAAGAAAGACCAATGCTTCAGAGTCTTAACCTGTTACTGTGTTTCCAATGATGTTAAGACACGTTTTCTGCAGAAAGGCTTTGAAGGGCTCCTTTGTTCATCTCTAGCTACCTTTTCCAGGCTGAAAACAAATAAACACTGAAACTGATAGTGACAAGTCCTCTTTCAAAATCCCTTAATGTAAATCAACAGAATTTTCACTAGAGAGAGTATCTCTCAAAGACTTTCTTCTGGAAGTTCTGAGCAGTAAATTTAACAGATTTCTATGGATACACACCGTGTTCAAAATGCGACTTTCCTCTTAATGAATTTTAAGGCAAACATAAGAGTGAAATCATTCACTGCCACAATTTACTTAAGAATTGTAAATTGTAATTCATCTATCAACATATCACTATCCAAAGAAATTAGCAGCATCTCAGTACATAGACTACACATACTGCAGTTATGGTACATATTAAATTGTAAATCCAGAGATGCTATGAACTAATACACGCCCCGTGCAACATTTATCACTACACTTTCAAACAGCAATACTTCGTAACCATTTCCTAAGCCTGGTATGATTTCCTTGAGTATGTGTCCAGCTTCTCACATTTGATTTGATTTTTTTTTTCTTCTGCTAGATCTGAATGGCAGAAATCCCTGGAAAATCAAGACTAATGTCAATACAAAACAAAGGTCCTTTTGTATCAACCTTTAAACTACAGAAAGTAAGGGCTTTGTTACACCAGCTATGTTCACAGCATACAGTTAATAAATCTTCTAGAATTCACAATGTATTTTTCTACGCTAAAATATGTGAAGTATTTAACCGCATTTTATGCATCTGACTTTTTAAACATAGTGCTGCTTCTCAGGACTGAGCTACTGGTTTCTGATTTTATTTCCTGTTGTCAGTATGTCTCTGAAAACAGATAAACATTTCCATTTATAGTGTATCTGTCACAATTCTTTAGCCAGTGTCAATGAAAAGAGCAGAAGGCAGGACACAGGCCGCTGGATTTTGTCTCTTGTTTGAGCTCCACCCTGTCATACCAGGAGGAATTTAGTAGCAAAGTGACGGTTTTAGCACAAGTAGGAGGTCTGTCACCCAATTCAGAACAGGCAAGGGGCAGAGTTAAAGGCCCCACAGACAACTTGCTTCTCTCAGGAAATAGCAGGGGTCTGAATGTGTATTGGCATCTGCCAAATACAAGATCAAACAATGACTTCTTTTTTTCTGAAACTTATACATATAAAATTTAATGAAAATCAAAGTGGCATAAAAAACCCTGTTATATTTCACACCATAAGTAAATATGTAATAAATTGACTAGCGTTGCAATTTGTCAAATAATCCATATAGATATATATGCCCTTTAGCAGGATATGAAGGGCACAGGAATATTTTTTTTTTCTCTTAACAGAAAATGCTGATACTGGATCTTTATACTGGTATTTTATGAGGCTTAAAAAAATACTCAGTAAAACATATCCTGGAACAATATAAGGGGATAAACTGACTTTGCTGATGAGAATAACAAACCTGTGGAGGTTTATACCTTACAATGTTTAGTGAAACAAAAGTAGGCAAGAGCATAAAACACTGTGTATTATTTTAAAGCAAACAGAATTTACTCTACACAAAAGAAGTCATTGGGATGAATCTGACCATTATACTATTTTTAGGCCATTGTTAGGCCAAAATGTAAAGCTAATAAACAACAGCCTGTCTCCCACAGCTCAGGGATGAGGGGTGTGTGATGATGACGGGGGTTCCTCTCTCAACCTGAACTGCTAGCTTTAGAATAGGAGCCACTATGCTCTGCACAGGTATGCACTGCTCTCAGCCTGCATCAGCTGGGCTTGGGAAAGCCCACAGAGCTCCTCCTAGGACAACTCTGATTCCTCACATGACACCAAGGCATTACTAAAGTTGAGAACTCACTGTGTTACAAAGGTACTACACAGGGCTACATATGTACCTTTCAATCTACTCTGACAAAGAGAGACTGCACAGAGACACTTTCCAAGGAGGACAAAAGGACCTGAAATGTGAGCAGACTCAGACTCTTGATCCCTGCCTCCCTTTAAGGAAAAAAGCCATGTAAGGCTTTTTACTGCAACAGACTTCAACCCCCAGGTCATACTCTGCTCATCTAAGCAGTGTCTGGAGGAGGGGAGGGAATGACTGCTGCCTTCACTGCTGTCCCACCTGCCTGGGAAGGGAGGTGAGCAGCTGTCCCCTCTGCTATGCAGGCAGCCTCTGACCTCCTACCTCCCCACAACAGCGCAAAGGTCAGCCCTCAGCGGGCCCCTGTGCAGGGCAGAAATGCCCACACAGTCTCCATGTGTGCGGTGCCCAGAGTGGCAAGTCACCACCTTGGCAGGAGAGCTGGGCACACCATGCTGCTCTCTACATCTGCCTCCCAACCCACTTCCTGCACGGAAACCTGTGCACACCAGCTGGAAAGCAAAGAGGTGCATGAAACATCCAGCAGTTTAGACACGTCCCTGTCTACCCTGACCTACAGAGCTCAACAGACCAGCTCTGAACAGAGGGGGATACACAGTGACCCACTGGCTGCCTTACTGCAGCCCTCCCATACCCACTGACAGAGCTAAAAATACCCCAAACAAACCTTCACTGCAACATAAAATATGCTTAAATAATGAACTGTAAACAAACAGTAGTATTTGACTGGAAATACTCTCTTGGAGTGTACTGAGTTTATATACTTTAAAAGCAAATTCTTTGCTAGCAAGCATTTTCAAGAGCAACACAGCAGTGCTGAGATACCATAAAAATGAAATCTAATAATCAGGAGGAGCACAGACAGTGGTGCCAGGTAGATGCAGAACTCGCTGCTCCAGAGCAGAAGAGCATTTTTCCTCAGTGAGGACTTACTGCCATTTCAACTCTGCCCAGCTCTCAGGCAGCAAATGGCTGGGATGAGTAAAGGATTTCATTTGCTTTGACTTCAACTGGAACTTCTCCACTTAGTCTGGTTTCAGGAACAAAGATCCCCACACACCTACTCACAGTAGGAACTGTGTGTAGGAAAAGCTGAGCGTATTAAGGAATATCTGTTTGTCTGTGTTAGCTAATGTCCCCCTTACCTGGGCTCAAAATGAGGTTGTGCTTTCTTAGCAGGCAATAATGTATTTGGAAAACAAGGTGGTATCTTTCCAACCTGTCCCAATGTGGATTTCCATATCAATGGAAAAGGTATTTTCCATATCAATGGACCTTGAGTTTCCAGAGAAGGAAGAGACCTCCAGACCTCCATAAACTGCTTAATTTTTTTTTATTTTTGGTTGACAGAGATCTGAAACAGAGTACAAGATTTTTGCAATCCAGAAGTGGGTTATGAAGAGAAACACTGCACTGAAACAATGGAATGTGTGAAACATATTTACCTAGAAATTGTGAACAAAAGCTGCAACCTTCCTTAAACTCTCTTCAGCTGTATGCCAGAGTAAATTTTATCCAACTATCAAAAAAAGGGTCCTGCCTAACTAGTCCCTGAGCTTCAGCACTACTGCATTACCATAACACTGTCAAGACAGCAACACTGATTTCGTATCAAAACATAAATTATAAAATCATGATGTGTGACAAGGCTATGCAGTTGCTAGGAAGTTTATAAAGAACACAACTACTGAAAGAAAACACCAAAAAACTGCTGTATTTGACTTTAAATCAGCAAAACTAGCACAATACTTTCAATTTCCAGCTCAGCTGTTCATCCCTCCCTAATCCAAATAAGTGGCTATATTTGTGAGCTTTCTAAAAAAACTTTCGATTCTCAGCAGCTGCACATACACAAAAAGAAAGGACTAAAAATTAAACAGTGATTGGCAATCTGCAACTTCCAAAACCTTGCCTCCCTTTGAAAGGTAGAAATTGAAGAACTGTAGTATTCAAACTGATGTGAAATACATCTGTTATCAGATTTAATGATCTAATTATGACTATTACTGGAGAATAATCGGATTTCTCCCCTTAAGATGTAAGGAGCAGGAAGGTTTCTTCTTAGCAATAGCTCCAATGAAACATATCCTGGATTTTGAGGAAGAAAATCACTGTTCCAAAGCACGTTTGTTCATGTCTGGTTAGTTCTTGTTTAACTCTACAATATATACAATGTAAATAAATGTTTTCCTGCATTGTTGCATGGAAAAGAATGTCTCTTTGTGTATTTCAGCAACATTTCTTCTTGATTCTTTTCACTATCATCCATTGTACTGTACAGTCATTCCCTGTTTTGTTTCGAATACTTCAACCTGTAAAATTTGTTTTAATTAGCTTTATGTTCTTTTCCAGATGCTGGGGATGTGCAGGGGCAGGCAGGACGAGCACAGCACTGTGATGGGAGTGTGTGAGGGAGGGCGTTGCTGCGCTGGTGCAGCTGAGTTTCGGGAAGGTAACACACTGTTTCCTGGAGGCTGCTGCTGGCACAACGTGCTGCTCACGTTCATTTTAATGCAGTTTGGTTATAGATTTACTGTATGTCTGTAGGTTTGGGCTTCAAAATTAAAGCTGAATATAAGATTAAAAAGCCAGATGCAGAGAATAGTAGTGCAATGTGAAAATAACAGATTCACGTTAATTTTAGCTTTATTATATGAGTAGTAGCAAATTGAGGTAAATTATTGAACAGTCTTCAGGAAAAACACTTTTCATGTAAATAGCTACACTTTATAGTACAGGAAAAATAAAACTCAAGGCTAAAACTGGAGAGAAGATACTGAGTTGCCTTGTAACATACTTTGACACATAGGATTTGACTCAGCGCACGACAGACCAACTTGCCTGTGGGCTTCGGGTGACTTTGTGCCAAAATTAGTAGACTTCTCTGTGAGAGCTTGCAGGGAACTATCATTAAGAGAAAAGAGATTGAGGCAGAAAAACAAAAACATGTGTTAAACTTTGCCAAAACAGTGAATTTGTTCATCCTAATCTGGTCTGCTTAAAACCTGTTCATTTTTTAGGGCACAAGCAGGCTGTGACCATCCTTCTTTAGATCTCTGTGTTGCAGTAGGAGTGATTACGTGCTGTTTGCACTTGAGATTAACAAGGGTGCATCTTGTACATTTCTTCTCTCTTAGAAGAGTAGAATGTTTCTTACTTTAGCTATGGCAGCTAGTAGATAATAAGTGAATGTTTAGAACAGGAGTATAAGAGAAAAATACAGTACAAGAGGACTTTCACTGTAGCCCTTCATACTTTCTTCTGAGCTCCTACACTCACTGTCAGATTATGGCACCCAAGCTTCTGTACACAATGCACTCTTCCTTTACTGAGCAAAATAAAAAAGGCATTCCTCAGTACTCAGTCCAGTGTGGAAAAAACAGGCATGTCTAGCAGCTCCTAAAGCCACCCTGCCAGCACACTGCTGACCTGCATTTCACTGTCTGGATAAAGAGATCCTTCCAAGAAGGCTGGAGATTTCTGGTCAACACCACTTAACAACAGAAGAGATGATCACAGTCCCTGGACAAGAGCTGAGCTCTAATGCTGGCTTGACCAGTGACCTCACGGGTAACCTTGAAAAAGTTACTTAATGTATCGGTGCTTCCATCTCTGTCTGCCTGGCTGAATAGCAATTCAAAGTGGGGACTGCTTCTTCCTATACAAGCATACTCTCTATTAAGGACTTAGAGTGGCCAACAGCTCCTACTGCTAGCCCTAAATGCAAAAAAAACCCCAAACTATGTTAGTTGCTTAACAAAAAGACACGTCATCCAGTAAAACCTTCAGTTTTACCTTTTTCTGCAGTGTGTTAAGATCATAGATACCAGCAATATGTATATAGCATGCAGGCACAAGGTAATTTAAAAGGCACCTGTATCATTACATCCCACAGTGACCCAAACTCTGCCCAAGCAGTGCTAATCTGTTGAACTCTGAGCATGGTATAACTGTATAAAACCACCAACAAGTCACAGGAAGCTCTTCAAAGCTTTCCCATGACAACATCAAGTTTCTCCTTGGTTCCCCAAGACTTTCTCCAAGAAGACCATCAGGAGTTATCACACTGGCAAGTAATGCCAATATTTTTATTACTAAGATCTCTGCTTTTCTAAATACATCATTGCTTTGATGTTTTATTACACATCTTGAATACATCTAAGGTTAGGAACACTGCCTGCAAAAACACCTGTTTTATCACTTTTTCATTAGCAAACTCCCTTCTAGTCCTGTATCATCTCTCAAATACTGGTTTGTTTGAAACCAAGCCTTCTGGATCTGGGGTCCTTCCTCCTGCATGTGAAACGAAACACAGGATATCCCCATGCCAAGATGCCCTGGGCAGAGGAGGCTCCTGCCCACTGAAAAAGTCCTCTGCAGGAGCTCCCTACTGAGCAGCTCCAAAGAGTGTGAGGAAGACAAGTGGGAAAACCACAGAGCATTTTCAAAGCCTTTCAGTGATGGCATATGATTGTTACAGGGTGATTTTGAAAATTTTTCTCTTCACTGCTATGCAGCCTGAAAACAGCTGCTTGTATTCTCTGCAGTCTCTTAGGGTTGCATCTGAGACACCCAGACTCTGAAGAACACCGTAATTAATAATTAACCATGTATTCATGAGATGGTGAAAACGAGAACAAAGAAAGGTGCTCAGAAACAGGTGAAAGCTTCTACATGGGACAGTGTATGGCTTAGGAGTGGAAGATGGGACTCACACAGGAAAAGAAACGTCAGAGGCCAAGGAAACAGGATCCACAATAACCAAGGAACTCAGTGAGGAGTTACCACTCCCTGCAAACAGCAGGGGAAAGAGCTCAGCTTTGAGCAGTGAGAACCTTGCTGTGGCTACAGAAATGGCCCAGGAGGCAGAGAGGCACTGAGGAAGACAGCAAGCATTACTCTTGAAGAGCAAGCTCCACCAAAGCTGCTGCTTCTTTCCATTTCCACACCTCTGCCTTTCACCCTGTGCTGGGCACAGTCCACTGCCCGGTGCAGGACACAGTGCCCACTGCACTGCACAGGGACTAATTTTTCCTCCAGGTCTACCAGCCCTGCAAACTCCAGCAAACACCCCACTGGGGGAGCAGACCAACCACCCACACTCTTTCAAACTCAACAAGGAGGAAAAGAGGGCTTTCTCTGAGCTGAACTCCACCAGCAAACCCAAACCCTGTCACCTCCTGCTAAGCCAGCCTCTAAGGATTCTGAGAAAATGTGGTAATTTTGGATTTAAAAGAAAATATAAAGTACTGGGAGAACTGTGCACCATTAAACAACCCTCTGCAGAAAGAATGGGAAAGGGAAACAGACTCCCACCACCGTTATTTCTAATCTGATGCCCAGTGCTCACTCTATAGATAAAACTTTAAGAGGCTCCTTCAACTCTGAACAGCTTTGGTAATTCAAGTAGTAACTCTTGTAGTTTTAGCAACTTAACCCCCTCATTACATGCAATTAAATATGAATGCAGTCCTTCTGCAGAGATAGTGGACAATGTCTGTTCTCTTACTTAAAAACAATAAAACATGTTACACAAATTTGGTGGTCAAAAATGTGTATTTCTGAAGTAAAAAAACCACTGATCTCTGCATTTGCTCCTTTCCTCCATAGTTTACTCTCTACAGGAGAATCTATGTCTTTGCTACTCCTGACAATTAGTAGGCATTTAGATAATATATTCTATGTTTTTCCTAAGGTTTTTGTTCTGTTGTTTGTTTTTACAGATACTTAACAATTCTTGTAGTAGGAGAGCTATACTACATCTTAAAGCATAACACCTCTGTTCTTCAACTGCAGTAAAGCAGGAGTCAGCTACTGAATATTCAGACCCAATACAAAAACATGTTAAAAATTGAACAAGGCTCACACCAAAATATCTATTTCAGCAGAGGAAAAAACAAAGAGAAGGCCCTGACGCTCAGCTATACACTTCATAGGGAATGCTTGCTCAAAAAACAAAGTCTGGGTAAAAACAAAGATGTAGAGAAGAGAATTTCCAACCGTGTCCCATCACTAAATACAGGAAAGGAGCCAGCTGGTTTTTATGGTACCTCTAAACCATCTGTTTAAATATCTTTATAAAGTTTGAAGTGAAAGTCACGTAGGACCTGTAATTTCTCTATATTCTCTTAAGTGAAGAACAAAACTTCTGAAAAGGTTTCATCTGTTTCAATGGAAAAGTGTAAAATGCAAGGCAAAAGAAAAGCTACAGAAATTACCTAGGAAGTCCAGAGCAAGTAGTCCACAAAGTAATTCCTCTCATACTCCCACCACCTATGCACACCCAGTCTGTTCACCAGACTATGGGGAAAGGAAAACTGCTCAGAAATTGTATTTTATAGCCTGGCAGTATAGACTTTCATCCAAAACCATGATAACTGCCTCATTTTTCAAACGCCAAATCACATGTTGATACAACTCAACAACCTCCTACACTACACAATGCTACACACCATCAATAAGATATAAGAAACTGAGAATTTTCACTCCAGACTACCTTCAGATTGAGAGAAAAACTGAATGCTAGAAAACAAAACCCACTCTTCACTGTACACTATTCCATTATATAAACAGGAGTAGTCCCAACTGCTTCTGTTTCAAACAACATCGTGCAGAGAAGTCAGGCCAGGCAATGGAATTCTGCATCTGCACCAGGTTTTTACCCCAAATAATAGAGGTGAATAGGTGAATAGCAGAGCAAACCTGGACTGCTAAACCAATTTAGCTTCTCTTGAAAAGGAATCCAAAACAACAGCAAGAGTATCCTTTTCAGAGATATTTCATTACACTTGGCTTTCTTCTTGGGCTGGGGTCCAGGAATATCAGCACTGCCTTACTTCTTTTCAAGAAGTAAGTTGCTTGAATAATGTGCACCTTGTGCACTGCATTGAAACAGACAATCATTAATCTTGACTATTAATCTTGACCTTTTTTTTTTCTGTTCTGATCTCTCTTCCCTGAATTAAATAAAGTATTTTTTCAATTTTTATCAGAAGCCTGAAAACCCCTGAATTCCAAACAAAAATCTCACAAAAGGCAGAAAGACCTTTTCTTGGTAGTTCGGGGATTCCACCTCACTTTATAATGTGCACCAAGGAGTGTACAAAAACCCTAAGACAACCACAGACCCACTGAAAAATGGCAAGAGTAAAGTCTAGCCTCTACTGAAGCTCAGCTCAGGAATTTTTCCTATATACTGTGGGGAAGACAGGACAGAGATACTCAGAGAAATCCCCATTCCCATAGAGAAGTCAAAGACTTTTCTTTCAGAAAAAAGTCTGTATCTAAATACTTTAAAATTACACTTTTGATCTGCCCTTTGACTGCTTCCCTATCCCAGGGGAATTTCCCATGCCTTTTTATTCTTGTCACCACATTCACCACCTCTGACTTTGATCATGTCTAATGGCAATGATCTGGTGAGAATTGACTTCAACAAATACTCAGAAAGCATAATTTATATAAATACAGTATTTATGTCTTTGTGACTCAGAATCATGAGAATTTAGTATGCAGCTCCCTCTTCATTAGCAGTGGCCCATCTGGAAGATGCTGTTGTGTTTTGCTTTTTAGATGACATGAAGTGGCTTCTGGAAAACACAGGTTTATTTGGGAAACTTTCAGCACTGTCACACCTTGCCAGGCAGATTAAAATCTTTGAAAGCTACTTCTAACCTCTGTTGTAATCTCTCCTTTGCAAGGGATACCCAAAGGAGACCACGGCATTTTCACAGAGGCTACCACAGAGGCCACAAATTCGGCTGCAGTCCTGGATGTATCCGATTCAGCTTTCAAGGCCAGTCTAGACACACTTTAGATGTTGAGCACAGCCATATCTGCTGCCTTCCCAAAGCAGGGGACATCTTTCTCTCCCATATTCACTTGCTCACAGAAGAGCCTGTGACCCTGGGTGTAGACTGACGTCTGGCCAGAGGGGATTTAGCGGCTCTGAGCCAGGAGGGCAGCCGGTCACACGCTCCCTCAGGTCCCTGAGCTGTCCTGACCCAGCCCCTACTTTTGTTGCCCTCAGCCAATTTATCAGCCAGATCTGTTCACCAGTCTGGCTCACCGGTTGTGCCTGCCAAGTGGGCAAGAACAGAGGTTCTCACAGCAACCCCTGTGCACTTCAGCTGGTGTTTCCTTTCATCTCCATAGCACTTTACAGCTTCTAAATATTATATTCATGCTAGATCATAAAAGTTGAATGTTTCCTCTGCTACTTAAACAGCAATTTAAGAGAGCAGCTTGAAGTACTATGCTTCATAAAAATGGAGCTTGTCACAGAGAAGGAAAAACATTACAGTGTAATGCTGCAATCGTTCTGAGAAAATGTTGCTGGAAGATACATAATCCAATGTGACATTTGAAGTTCTTGTCATAGAGCATTTGATCATTAAAAAAAAATTATTTCTAAGGTCTATTTTCACATCAGTGCACTACACATCCTGTCAGAACAAACAGTGCACTAATGCAAATGATAAATAAAAAGTATTTTATTTTCACAGCCAAAGTATTTCCATTCCAAGAGTAACTGTAAAAACAGAGCTACTGAAAGTGAGTGTAACTGTGAGAACAGTGTGTCATAACATAAATCATATTTATCAGCAGAGGACAGTATGAGGTTATTACATCTCCTTAAGACAGAGAAAAAAGGAAAAGACTGACCTTTCTTTCCCACCTTGTGTTTCAAATATCAGCTGTTAAACAAAGGCTCAGTGATGTAAATCAAAAGCAAACCACGCACCTGAACATGTCACACCACTAGGGATAGCACTAGATTGTCCTAGAAAGTGCAGCAGCACTGCAGCTGTGGGCGAGGAACAGCCAGCCAAGTGAACACGCCCATGGAGTTCTATGCTGAAATCACCCTCGAGGTTATCATGAAGCCCAACAACGTGGCCAAAGCCTTTTCAATCAATCAAGGGATGGCAAAAGAGGACTTTTCACCAGCACTAGATTATGTGTGTTGTCCTACTGTAAAGCAGGGGAGCTAAGAGGTGAATGAAATCACTGTATTTTAGAGAATGGCAGTGGTAACGAAAGGAGTGCAAAGGAGGAAAGTTGCTTTCTATGTAGGAAAACGCAGCTTTGCCTACTCTGAACCAGAGCCCGGAGAGCGACAGGACATGTACGTGCTGTGTGCATGGGACATGCGACACACTAACACAGCCTTGCCTTGGGCTTGACCCTGACGGACACGGAGCAGAGCGCACGGCTTTTGGCAGGGCTGGGAGCACACAGGAACCCCTCAGAGCAGCACTCCCCACACCCTGTGACTCGCGTTACCTTCCTGTCGGGAGGGGACGGAGCACCTTTACCTGGATCACACTGCAGCCACCCCCATGCCAGGCCATTATCCCGGCCACTCAGCTCCCGCTCGGCAGCCGTCGTGCTCCAACGCTGCACATGGCGAATCCCCGGCTCCCGTCGGGGCCGGGCGAGGCACGCGTTCCCTGGCGCGGATCGGAGACGCCTGACCTGGCCCCGCGCCCCTCG
>VWZT01016185.1:1279074-1308616 GCA_013397055.1 Pachycephala philippinensis
CGGCCCCGCCGAGCCCTCTCCCGCCGGTCCCGCGCGGCCGCCGCCATGCGGAGCGGGGCGCGCCGGCCGCCTCTGCCCGCCTCTCGCACACGGCACCCGCGGGCGAGAGCAGCGCGGAGGCGCCGCACCGCGTCCGCGTCCTCCCCGCGACCTCCCGAGTCCTCGCGCCGGTCTGCCGGGCCCGCAGCCGGCACGCACAAACTCCGCATCGTTCGGCATAAACGTACTCAGGGATGCTGAAGCAGCCCCTGGCACAGGTGGAGCTGACGAGAGCTGGTGATGCGCTTCAGTAGGTTCCCATTAAAATGATCTGCCTCAGTTCCTTAAAGCAGCTACTGGGGGAAGTATTTCCCAGGGCTGGGCAGTGGTGCCATAACCCCCACCTGGATGGGTAGTCGGTCAGAGCGTTCATTCAACACTTGTGTGAGTGTCCAGGAGCACAACACAACGCTGAAGAACTGCGCCGTGGTCCTGGTCTCAGCAGCAGCTCAACCTGCCGCTGCCGGCCTTACTTGCCCACAGGCAGCAAAGTTCTCCAAAAGATGTGCACCTACAACTGCTGCTGCCTGAGCTGGTACCAGTGACAAAATAACAAATTCCACTGAGGGATACTACCCCTACTGCATTTTTTTTTGTGATTGATGAAAAAAAAAGAAGCTGTTTAGGGCACAGAAAATCAGAAGGTTGTGAAGCCCTGCCAATGGCAGAATCAGTACCAAGAGCTCCTACCAGTTAACCTGTTCCTATAAACCCTCTTCAAACGGTATTGCTGTTCCCAGGACAATCTATTCTGGCAATTGCCTCTCTTTACCATTAGAAAGGTTCCTCCAAAGTTGTAGGCTGGGTTTTTTTGTTTGCACTACAGTTTATATTAATAATGTATAACCCTTTCACCACAGACACAGTGAATGCTGATCTTCTGAAAGAGCCTGTAGATTACCAAAGACTTCTACTTTCCCCTTCTTCCAATAATCTCTTCTTTCAGCCAACAACTCCCCTTTTTTTCCCAGTTCTGCTCAGGACTATCCAGAACTGTTCTACAATGACCACTTCTACAGTGACTGACTACATTAGAACTGATAGAGTTCTACCAGTAGGCAATTTCATACTGAGCAGAGACTAGGAATTTTGCCACCATTAAAAGAACTAACATTGTTCAGAACATATGTCAACCAAGTAGTTAGAAAATAGAAGAATTAGTGGCTCTACCATATTGCCTGTGCTAGTGATTCTGTTGTGCAGGGCACATTTTCTGAACAGCTGGATAATGCAAACTGAGCTGCAATTTCCAACTTCATATTTCAGGCTCTCTATTGTGCTTACAAGGAAATAAAAATCGTAAGGCAATCCTGAAATTAACAGAAAATTAAATTATGAAAAGGAAGAAGTACACACTGTACAATAAGTGGTTGATGATGTATTTATGCCATTAAGCTGTTCACTCATGCATTTTCACAATTCGTATGAAGACAGGTTTGTTCAAGTAACAGATAATTAATATATTCAGCTAAACCCCCCAAACCAGTAAACCAGCTTCAGGAAGAAGAATCATATATTACTTTCTATTACTTCTTTTGGCAAATCAATAGCATGACTCATAGCATCAGGACACTTAGTTTGAGCAAAAAAGTTGATGGTACTGTACACTATGCTTTAACTCGAAAAATTATTTGCTTCATAATAACGTAACCAGAAGATTATGAACTGATTATTTCAAGTTCTTTAGCTACTGCTTTGTTAAAATTGCTTTAAAAAAAGAAATTTTAACATGATTAAGATTACTGATGTATTCAGCAAGACTAAAGCCAGCAATGTTTAAAATGAACATAAAATATAACATTTTCAAACATGTAAAAGAATGCTGCACATATTTCAACATACAGACTATACTTTTACTACAATTAATTTTTTTTTTCAGACTGCTTCAGTATAAGGAAGTTGGAAATTATAAATGCGACCTAGCATTTGATTTCTTTCAAGATCACGAACTTTGAAACAACAAAGCGTTACAATGTTGGAAACAAAATACAGTTTATGCACAGCTAGAGAGCCAAATTCTTTTAACATTTATTCATGTGTTTTACTGATTCTCAGTGAGACTGTGGATGTGAATGAACAAATGTACAAGCAGGCATTAAAACATTCCAGTTAGACATGATTCCAGTATTTTAAAACTGTTAAGAATGCCAGGGAAAGATGTGTGACAAACTGCTGCACTCCTTTTGCATAGCTAGATTTTTTGGGTGACAAAGACAGAAGCTGCTCACATGAGTGTAAAAATGTTTGAATTCCCTTTTTTGGTTCTCACCAAGAACACTGGAAAGCAGGTCCTGGACATCAAGGCAAGTGAATTTCCTTTTCTTTTAAAATGAAACACTCATTTAAAAATTTTGTAAGTTTCTCTCCAAGTATTTTCTAAAAAGGTAATGGAAACGCTGTGTGTTCTGACCTGGACAAATAAGCAGGGAGTAAGCATCACAAAACTACCAGATGCTACCACTGGTCGATATTGTTTAGTTTACACCTAAATGTTCCACCAGTAATTATGGAAAATTCTAAATATAGTTGGTCCAACTCTTACAGGTGTAATGCAGCAATGAGAAGTGCTATTGGACACCACTGAACATCCATGGCCAGGTTTCCACAAGGAAAGAACTAGTTCTGTAATATTTGCATGCTCATCTGAAACAAGTATGTACATCTGTAGTATCCAAACAAAGAGATGTTTCCAGAGTTTTTGTTTTCCTGTTCTCTTTCTCCTGTGTATTTTGGAGCAGTGTGTTTCACTCTGCATCTCTGCAACCCAATCATGTACTTTCTATCCCGAAAGTAGTAACTACTGGTGCTGGAAAATAAATATACAGTCTTACTAAATTTTCCATCAAAGTTTGGCACCTCAGTTGTAAGTCAGCAGTGGGAGTGGTCCCTTTTCAAGATCTAGACTGGCACCTTATTTTCCACTATTCAGTTACTACTGAGGAGTGATGATATCCAGTCTACTGACTGCCCACAAATTCTTCTGATACTGAATTTTTAACCTTTTTAAAAAATTATACCCACAAATAAGATTAAGAACAAGCTGTTTTAAGTACCCACTGTTGTTGTGGTGAGCAACAAAATTTCAGGGAAAGTCTGAAAATGCTGTACTCCAAAAAATGAATTTTTACATTCATTCTGACAAGCTGGAGTGCAAAACTTCCATATACTGAGCAGTCAAATGATTACAGACAACATAGCACCAAATATGGAGAGAACTTAAAAAAATATTGTGAATTTGCTTTCTCAAGTAGAAGTGAACTAGCAGTTTGGATGTGAAGGAAAGAGAAATGCATTTCTGTTCTGTCCTATCTGCACTCTTAGTTCCTATTCACACTCATTTAGAAACATCTCATTTAAAACATTCGTCATGTTCTGTGATGATCAAAGTCATCCAGCTAGACTCCTACATAACAGTGGTTGTTAAAGGAAATCCAAAATACCCTTTATACAAGAGTGTTCTGGAGTACTGCAAGTCCTCTTGCAATGAAGACTAAATTGCATTCTGAAAAAAAAGGGCAATATTCAAAGTAGACAAATGTCAATTTCATCAACAATACTTTTCCCTTTAGGACTCTTCAGAGATCCTCCAAGGGGCTCAATTCCCTGCCAGAAGTTATTCTATCCTAAAAGTGACCAAGAAAAGATATATATTTCTTTTGTATTTACATATTATACATATTTACATTTTCTTTAATATTACAGTTGTTGAAGGAAGAAAAAAGCCCTGGATACAGATTTATTATCTGCCTTTAACTGTCCCAACAGTATTTTTTTCCCTTTGAAAAAATATACAAGTCCTCTTCGGTCCTTTGGAAGCTAGGTACAGTCCACATTCCGCAGGGCACCATCCCTAGTCAAAGCACCAAATCTAAACCAAAAAAAAGTATATTTTTAGGTGGTTGACTAGCTTATGGAATCAATCTTTAATTTATTTATGGGGTTTTCCTTTCCCTTGCCACATGGCAACAGATGCATCTATGCCTAACTTTTGTATCTGCAAAGAAGATGGAAGAAACGAAGCTGTGCTGCAATTATGGGACTGGGAGTGGGGAACAAAACAAAACTAATTCAGCTTGAAGCTAAACTCCACTCTACTAGCAATTTACCCTGGAACTTTCAGGAGATGTTTATTTTTATGTATTTTCTCATCATCATAGGGAAAAAATCAACATCGGTCTGTATGTGATAATGACAATACCCTCTCAGGATTGTAACAAACATGTTTGCCTCTTCATTTAAGCAATCCGAAAACTGCAAAATCATTAATTCAGATTGATGTAATTCCACAGTTGTTAAAAATAATATCTAAAACTGAGGAATTAAAAGACACCACTGTATTGCTTGCAACAGTATTGTGTTTAAATTCAGAATTGATCTGTCTCTGCAACAGGAATTTTTATTAGCTGAACCAAAGTAACATGAAACAAAAATGCCACAAAAATGACTGTGTCAGAATTATTTTACAGCAATGTTCCAAGGTTTTGAATATTTTTTTTTTGTTACATTTCATTTGAACAGTTCAAAATATATTTACAGTTAAAAATATTATAGAATTGTTCCCTTAGTTTGATTCTGGATCTATAGAATGTACCAAATTAAGCCTGCCCCTAGTTTCAGCCCCAAAAGGGAAAATAATTGCTTGCCTTTCCAAAATGTGATTGTTTTCAGCCAGTTCTTTAACAACACCTTCCATTTCCTCCTTCAGTTTCTTCATCCTGTAGTAACCAGAAGCAAAAGAAAGGTTACAGTTTTTATAGGGATAGTTACCTGCTCTGATCACTCACCACCAGTTTCCAGCAACTTGCCATTACATACAAAATAAGGGACAGGTAAGTTGTTTATTTACAAAGAGACAGATGATACATTAGTGCTGTCCCCCACTCATTTCCCAATCTGTGCCACCACTATAGCAATGTAAAATTCTTGATCTTAATACAGCAATCACTAAGTCAATTAATTTTTTTAAAATTTCCCTGTATAGCAAGTATATAATATTACATCAATCCCATTATGAAATTCTCACCCAAGAGTCATTTCTACTAATGTGTTTGAGCTTGGATAGACTGTATTCATTGTATGTTTCATCCCACTGGAAGCTGCAAACATTTTCTGTGGCAGGGCATCTTGTAACTGTAACAGATAAAAAGGAAATTTAAGTTACAATAGAAGTTGTCATGTATATCTTGATGTCCACCTAAAAATCCTTTTTAAAATTCTCCATTGGTGTGATACCTCATAACTTCATTACAGTACTAAGGTGGCTGATACACTCTAAGCTGAGAACATCACAGCAAGTTTTGTATTGACACGACCTATAATTCCCTGGTTTGTTCCATCTTCCTATCTAATACTTTCACAATAAATTCTAGAAAGGAAGAATTATCTATTCAATCTATGTCTGTAGATAACCTAGGGCAACTGGATCCTAATCAATGGATTGGTGGTGCTACTAAAATACAAATAATAAGTAAAATGCTGCTGTCCACCATTCCTAAACTGATTGTACACTTAGCAAGGGTTTTTCTTTCATTTATCTTTCCTTTCTAAAAAATAAGAATTCTACCGCATGAAAATGCTCCTATTCTCTCAATCTTGAGGTAATTCTGGTAAGTTTGCATCCTGCAGAGTCACCATCCAAATCATTAGTTTAATATCCTTAAGTGTGTATCCCATAATCTTGACTATGGAAGTAGCGTTTTTATACTTCCTAAGAGAATTAGGATAATCCTCTAGGTCCTCTGAAAATATTATGGTAACAGTTGCACAGAACATTTCTCAATGAACCCACATACATTTGCACTGGTTTTTGAGGGGGGGGTTGAAAGTCTAACATTACCAAAAAAATCCCAAATCCACAAACCCCAAAACATCCAAACCCACAAACCCCACCAAAAAAACCCCACCCAAATAAAAAAAACCCCACCCCAAAGCAAAGTAACCCCACCAAATTCCAAAATCAAGTCACAATTCAAAAAAATCACATTATTCAATTATTCAAAAAATACCACCATTCTGTAGTCCTCTCTGGCATAGCAATGAAGCTACTGTAGACCACATACTGCACCCACAAAGCCCTGTATTTTAATACAACTGCATTAATGTGAGACTCATGATAAACAACACTATTGACATGAAAATATGTGGAAATATTTTATCTATGCAAATGCTTCACATAATTTTGAAGCATTCTACCTCATTTATATAATCCTGGTATTTGGACACCTCTTCTTCAATGCCAAAACACTGGTTGGTGAGAGCCAGTAACTGCTTCCTTGTGTGCAGCATTTTCCTAAAAGAAAAAGAGTTTTCTTTTAAGAACTGCCTATATAAAAGTGGTGCAGTGAACATTGCCAAATATTAAAGAAATCAATAGCTTGCCTTGTCCAGTCCTCAGCTTTGTCCAAAAATGCATCATACTTGCTGACACATTCATCTTTGAAAAGAGCTATGGCTTTTGTAGCATGCAAATACAGCTTCTGCCTGGAACACAGAAACAACCAAAACAGTGTCATCCTGCTTTCAAAACCCCATTCCTCTAACTTTCTGAAACTTGGAGAAAGGTTTGTGAACTTAAAATCTGTGCAGCCACCTTCACTCACGCTGATGTAATGTGTAAGAACCCAGCATTCTACAGGAACTGACAATTTTTGTCTCTAAAATATTCCCTAGCAAGGAGAAAAAAAATTATTTGAAGCATTTCATTTTTATTTGTATTCATATTTGTATATGGATAAATGGTCAAATGTCGCCTCTGAGTCAGCTGGTATATTTCAGGATTCTAAATGGAAAGGACAAAAGTCCTAATCATTTCATATTTTCCTACTGCAGATACTTGGAACTTCCAGCATACATGAATAATCCTTTGCACTGAGTAACATACATGTGAAAAAAAGAACCGGAGTTTAGTGTCAACCTAATTTTATGACAAGAGGAAAAAGAAACAAGCAGAAGAGGAAAAGAAAGGAAAGGAAAGAAAACTCAATTCTTGTTAGTGTGGCAGACAGTAGTCCCAGTGTAATCGCCTTGCCATGCTATGCATTGCACTAGTAAGTGTTAGGGATACTGGATCACTACAGACTAACACCTACTTCCGGTATTTCATTAAGTCTTGCATGATAGATATTGGTTAATTAAATTCTAGCTAGAGTGTAGCTGAACTGTCAGCAGGAATGCATACCTATCATTCAACCAGAAAAAAAAATTTAAATTGAATGCTGCTTCCTTATCTGCCTAGAGGTAAGTACTGCAAAGGCCAGCCTCTGCTGCTAATAGCACACAGTCCTTAACAAAAGCCACTGTCATTTCCCTCTGGGGTGAATCAAGCATAAAAAAGATGGACTTAGGATCTCCAACCTGTACAGTCCCAGGGAGATACTCGTAATAAAAAATATACCAGTATTCAAACCATGAAAATAAAACAAATTTATTTCAAGTTTATCATATACTAATGCAAAGACACGGTTTTAGTAGTAGAAAACCCTCTCCTCTGCTTGGCAGTTATCCAGTTTAGCTTTCACTATGGGAAAATCAAGTGGCATGGTTGTGCCCTGTGAATGACAGCTTTAGATCTGTAATTGTCAGTGAAGCCACACTCATGGCAGCAAAAGCAAGACTTTTTAGAAAATTACATGAGTGGCGTCTAAATTCATGCAGCAAAGTCTAGGGAACCATGCAACTGACCAGCCACTAGGAGAATAATTGATTTACTTAAACATAAGCATCTAGCATCATTTGAGATAGAATCTTAGAATAGTTTGAGTTGGAAGGGACCAAAAAATCATCTAGTTCCAACCCCTCCTGTCACAGACCACTGCCAGGGATGGGGCAGCTGCAACTTCTCTGGGCAACCTGTTCCAGTGTCTCATCACCCTCACAGAGAAGAACTTCTTCAATGTATCCAACCTAAATTTCCCCTCTTTCAGTTTGAAGCCATTCTTTCTTGTCCTATCACTGCAGTTCCTGATGAAGAGTCGCTCTCTGGCTTCCTCGTAGGCCTCCGCTTCAGCTACTGGATGGCTGCTAGGAGGACTCCATGCAACCTTCTCCTCTCCAGCAAATATATCCTGCCCTGCTTCTGACCACCTGCCCAGAAAGGTGTAGGTTTCCCATCTGACTTGTGTCCTACCTCCCAGTCTCAGAGCATGTCTCAGATACTTCAGGGCAACTTAAATGGCATTAGGCATCTGCATTTGAGGAACTAATAAATCCTGAGACAAGTACAGCAGTATAGAATCAGTGGAGACTATGGGAGTTTAGAGATGCTTAATGTGGACATCCTGCATGAGTGACAATTTTAAACAGGCATGGAGAATGGCATTAAAATTAATTTTGTGTGCTATATTTCCTGTAAGATTAAATCATTCTAGAATTTCATTCAGCTAGTCCATATTTTTCTCATCTGTAGAAAAATATCTCCACCTTAGCTTATTAATTAGCTTAGTAATTTCAATCTTACTCAGGGCTTTTTCCTCCCTGAAAAAAAACCAGGAAAATAGTGTACTTCCTATAAAACAGTTCTGCCCAGATAATGAACAGGTATTTTGCATTCAGAAGGCTTATCAGTAAAAAAATTCTACAGCTAGAAAGCACCTCATTATCATACACTGGTCCCCCTATGTATTTAACATATTTAGCAGAAATTTTTTACAAAGCAATCCTAGAGAGGTTATGATTTACAATAAAAATCAATAGAATGGGTTACTGGCAAGAGCACCTGGAGGATCTGAAAGCAATCATGGTAGTTCCCAAAGGCAACTTCAAAACTTACTTGTCAAACTTGTGTATTTGTTCTTCATTATACGGAAGCCCTAGGATCAGAGCAGATGACAGACATTACCAGTCTAATTCTGTTAGTTTTATTCATGCAAAACTCTACTAGGTTTACCCATTTCCTACACAGTTTCCTTCTTTTGATAGGTCAAAGTGGTCATGTACTTTTTTCCTCCTCTCCAGTCTTGCAATTCAAATTTAATGCTATTAATAGTGGTGTTTCATTCATATGGGCTTTAGCATGGTATCACACTAAGAAGGACCTACAGACAAATGCACTGCAGCTAACTCTCCATACCTACCACTAACACCCTAGTCAAACTAAGACTGAACTGTCCTTTGCATTACATTTTACGCTAAAAGTGAATCACAAAGTTACTTACTTCGTTCTGCTTTGTCTTTTTTGAACTGATGGTAGATGTCTGTGATGGAAGACAGCAGTGCCTGCAGCCTTTCTGGACTAGAGTGACAAAAGGAAGAAAACGAGGTATTTTATACATAAACTCAAGTACCTATTAATGAGTTTTATGAACTACAACTCAATACAGAATTCAATACATATTAGAACAGTAAGTACAGTTACTCACTTTCTGTCTTCTGGATGCATGCCTTCCTGATTTGCCCAGGTGTCAGCCAGTAAACCACCAGGAGAAAGTTTGGTTTTGATATCTTGAAGACTACTTTCTATTATGCCCTGAGAGCTGGAAAGCTACATAAGAGCAAGAAGGTTCAATCTTATCACTGGGTAAAGTCAAAAATTACTTGAGCATTACTTGAGCATGTTAATTCTATAAACCCATTTGTTTCACTGATCACCATTAAAGAAATAGGTCCAATTATCTGCCTAGGCTATGCTAGAAGCAGATAAAGCAAGGTATTATTAAAGAAAGAATCATATTTGACACTGGCACTTCTGTTAATTAAAATTTATCTTCTTTCAACAATAACTTTCAACCTTTCATATACCCCTTATTTACTTCTACCCTTATTCTTTTGGTTTATTAGGAATTCAAATAATAACTATCCACATAATTTATACCTTCCTTTCTCTGCAGTTCGTACAACCTTCAAAACAAAAATGTACTTATCATCTTTTGCTTTTAGAATGGAGAACTTTGTACCTGCTCCTAACGTATTAAGTTACTTTCAATTTTTGCTCACATGTCTGGAAACATGATGCATATTTCAAAGCAAATAACTCTGAAGTGTGTTTGTGTATGCAACAATTTAGAAAGCCAACAAAGTAGTCAATAATTCCTTAAGGAAAGGAAGAAAAAGCAAAATTAAAAAAAAAAGCAAAGTGAAATGTATTTCAGGGTTATAATTCTTGAGTATTTTAGAAAACAGGAATGTATTTTCAGGAACTTATTTTCACTACATTGAGCTAATACAAAAGGATTTGCTCTCTTTTCAAAAAGATACTCACATTAGTATGGACATTTTAACAACCACTGGCAATCTAGAAATTACACTGAAAATTCAGAGTCGTTATTCACAGAACCCTGTGTTATCAGCTTTTTCTGTAGAAACGCCATTTTCAGAATGACAGGGTAACTTTGTAAGACACTCACGCGCAAGAGTTTTGTGTGTATCTCTGAAATTTCATCCACTTCTGATGCTTCCAAGTTGATCTGCATCAAATTCTCATATCTGACCAGCAAAAATAAGCAGTTAAAAAAGAAAAAAAACAAGCAGTGAATACACTCTAAGTATTCCTTGAATTCAGTAACTGCCTCTTTTTGTATATGAAATACAGTCTCTGTCAAGCAACAACCACAAAGCTGACAAATTTAAGTGGCCATTAACAATGGAAACATTTTAGATTTAAAAAAACATTCCTTCATTTTTTCCTACATTGGAACTGTTAAAATAAAGTTTGAAACTTCCATTCCTGAATTCTTTATTCTAGTCTCGTTACTTGTACTTGACAGGCAGTGAAAAACTAATTCCTTTCATCAAGTAATTTTTAAAATCTTATCAAACTAAAGGTACTTAAAGTAGTCATTAACAAACTAATACTTCAGTGCACCAAAATGCTTTTCTGAGAGAACTTACTGGGTTAAATGTTTACAGGCTAGGATAGTAGGACCATCTGTTCATATTGATAGTTTCCATATGACTATAGTTCAAGTGCCAAATAAATCATTCAGGACAATATTTTTCCTGTTGAGTCTCATGTACATTTTATTTATAAAAACAATGTCACAAACAGCTCAACTGATTTCAAAAAAATACATACTTTGCTCAAGTTCAGTGTTTTATTTACCTTTCCAAATAAAGAATTTGCATTGTCATGCTTTGAAGCACAGCCTTGAAAAGGAAGGACAAACAAGAGGGCATGTCCTTTAGAAGACTTCTATGGAGTTAGCAAAGTCAAACTGAAAACCCTGCCCCTTTGTAAGAGGCCAGAAGACCATGTGCAAACACATAGAAAATTTCTGTTCACGTGGAACTACTCCAGTTCGCAAATGAACGTAATTTTTTTTCAAACTGCTGCTGAGTCACTCTTGAGTGCAGCAGAGTCACAAATCAGAACCAACAGTGGTTCCTTCTGAGCTCTGAGTGGCTTTCTTCTGGCAGAAGGCAGGAATAAACTATCTGAACCAAACACAGACTGAACAAGATCTAGTCCTGCCAACTGGTGCAAATGGGCTTGAAGAGGAGTTTGGGTTCCTGCCCTGATGATTTGTAGCTAGGCTGCACAGGCATAGGGTTATCTTGCAAGTTACCAACTTCACATTTCACTGTTGTGGTTTTGTGGTGTTTTTGAAGCCAATACAGACACACCTGGGTTTTAAGGTAGGTTTGGTACACACACAGCAAACCTGTCAAACCCTTGGGCATCCACAATTACTGCATACAAGGTGTTCAATTTGCACAGGCAGAGCAGCTCCAACACGTTTAAGTCTATTCTTAAGTCTACTCTGTGAACCCAGTGCATGCGTTAATCATCTTGTGGATACCTGCATTTTCAGAGCAGCCTGGTGGCAAGTTTAGAGAATCCTATTACTAAGACAGCACTTGGGGAAGACTGGCAGTAGGTTGAACAGGAAAACTACCACCCATAGGAGAATGCTAAGAAGAGGTGGTATTTAAAGTTCCTATGACACTGCATAAGACTAACACCTTTTTGGGAGGAGGCAAGGGGAGGTGGGTTTGGTTATTTGGGCTTTTTTTTTTGCAGCTGCTCTATAATATATTTCAACATTAAAATCCCTTCCACACAGAAAATGCTGCAGTCTTAAAACTGTGTAAGGGGGCAGTATTTAAAGTCATATGCAACCAAACTCAGTGACAAAAGCACTTAATGAAAGCAAAGCTACTTGGTTCTTTGTCCAAGCTTTACTATAGCTTCTAGAGTCAGTAAGAGCAAATGAGCTGAGTCAGAGAAGAAAGGAGAAAAAGAACACACAGTTACCACTCATTTGTAATCACTTGTTCTCATTGGGTTAAGGAGCAAAATTAACACTCTAATTTGAGTAACACATATGACTAAATCTGCTTAAGTCATTGCCATCAGAAAATCCATGCTGACTCAAATTAAATTTTTATATGCAAAAACACTGCAAATAATCATAACTTAAAATACTGTTGCCACTAAAAATGATAATGAAAAATCAATGTGTCTGGTGTAGTGCTTCTACTCACATTTTCTCAGCTTTCTCAATGTTTCTGCTGCAGAAATCCAGCCTGATGACAATCTCTGCCTTTTTATGAACCATTTCATTGTAATCATCCTTGATTATTTCACTAAAAAAGTGAAGCGTTAGTCTATAACAAAAGTATTCAACTGCCATCCTACCAGCAATCAGTAACACAGTAATATACCTGCAGCAGTAACTGCCAGGAGGAATTGCTTTCAGTTGGAGATGCATTAACATAATCCTCATTTAGAAATATCTTGTGCAAGCTGTTTAATTGTATCTGCATATTACCAGAGGTTAAACTATCCACAGAAGAAAGTAAATTCACAAACACCTTAGCCTTTATAGTAAAAAAAAAAAAAAAGTAAAAAAAAAAAATTGTTTCCTTAATGACAGAAAAAAATGAGAAAATTCAGCCTGTCCTTACTCAAGGATAAACAAAACCTCCCAAGATATCAAGAGATCACAGAACTATGTATTGATAATCAAGGCATATTTCAATTAAAAAAAAAAAAGCATAATGAAATGCAATCAATTGCTTACATTAGCCATCGAATTCCTTTTCGCATCAGCTCCTGGTAAAGTAGCAAAGAACTGGCAACTCTACAGGCATAACATACAATACCTGTCACTGCCTAGAGGAAAAAAACCCAACATAAGTACTGATCTGGCATTCTCTTAACAATTGCTTCAAGTCAATACAGCACAACAAAGAAACAGATTAATAAAAGAAAGAGCAACACGAGGATGGTAGTTTAAAATGAGTAGCTTGGCCTAAGTTTCAGGCAACAACCAAACACCTATTATGAAGGCAGAGCTAAACATAGGTTTTCAAGTTATGCTGAAGCATCTGTTGGGGGTGAAAACAAATCTCACAAACAAAAATGACACTACTTACTATTTCTGTTGAAGTCACAAGTACATTTCGTCAATAGTTTAGGAATCAACCACATACATTACAAGGAACTTGTAAAAACTGATCCTTTTTTAATTCTAAGGCTAGAGACTCTCTTCATTTACCCAATTTTACTTAAAAGACTGCTGTATTATTTAGAATTGAGAACAAAGTTTCAGATATTATACTTTACAATATTTTAAATAATTAGTATCAACTGACACCTTTCTGTTTACTAATTTTCAAGATTACTGGTATTTAAAGGGACATATGTCTTCAGGACTACCATGTCTGAATACAAGGCTCCTCAGCAGTCAGTATTTCACATGTATAAATGGTCATCACAAAGCCAAGCATGGCTGTGCATACATTCAGTAGTTTTAAAAAACAACCAAAAGAATGAAACATCCTTTACTTGTCTCCTACAGATTCTGAAAGTTTTTAAGAGACAAAAGAAATTCCAGCCTTCTGCAGAGTCCTACAGACTCCTCTCTATCAAGCTGGAGTTATTTTTCTAATGTTAAATTTTGCACCATCAGAAGTGAAGTTATGAAGCTTCTAAGTTCATGACTACACAGTGTCAGGCTCCTTTTTCCCCCAACAGTGAATTATACAGTAACAGAGCACTTTGAATTTAGAAGACTGGACTTTCAGTTTAGTTTAAAAAAAACAAAAACAAACCATATTTTGTAGACGAAGTACAGCTTTAATATATTTTTCGATCCCTTGTTAACAAATATGTTTCTATCTATCAGAATCCTCATTAGCGTATTAAAATTGCTTCGTTAACGTTGTTAATTTGAAAATGAAGTGGCTTTCTTTTCAGTATCATTATCCAAGACAGGTATATAATCTGAAATGGTAATTACTCACTTTAGCCATACTGGCATCCCCATCCAAATCGTAACGTTGATGTACTTTAGGAAGTAAAACTGAAACATAAAACAAGTATCTGTATTTTATTATTTTCCAGAAGAGACTTCAAAAGTTCAGACTGTTTTCCCTCCCCACCCTGTACACTGCTTTTATGCCTTTTAATATCATGAGATTCTTATGCACACCTTTAAAACCAGCCTTTGTCTTAAATGTTTTAAATAACTTGGTATCTTCAGCAAATTGTCTTTCGTTTTCCAGACTCACTTCTGAACATGCTGCACAGCACAGATTTCATGCAGGTCTCCACATGCAATCTCTCTCCACTGAGAGAGCCAGCCGTTTGTCTCTGTTCTTCAGCCCCGTGTTTGCCAGCATACACCACTCCCTTTTTATCACATGGCTGCTTATTTTCATTGAGGCTCTTAAGGACAGGACTTCACCAAACAGCTTTTCTAAGCCTCAGGTAGGCTGATAGGGGCTATCTCCTTTGTTCTCACGCTCACTGTCTCCTTCAGAAAGCTCTGTGACACAATATGAAGGCCCTTTTGATCCTTCCACAAACAGCTCACCTACCCACACTCTTCAGCACGTCTGTGAGAGTGCCAGCTGGCCTGAGCAGTCAGTATTTAGGACATAGTGACAAAAGAAACACTGACCTCTCACCCGCAGCCATGTCCTCCAGCTCACCATTTATAAAAAAAGGGCTCTGGCATAGGCCCCTCTAAAAGCCTCTCAATAATAAATGGAAATTCAAAACCTTAATTTCTATTTTTTCCCCCTTATGGCATTACCTTATCTTCTGAGCAAATGTACATTGTAAAGACCTCCTCTGTTAACTGAAAGGCTAACCACATTCATGACAAATAAAAAAAAACAAAGTAAAACTTGACTTTCCACCTAGTGAATAATGGAACAAAAGAACCAGCTTTGAATTGCTTTCTATAATGTTTCTTTCTACTTGTTTAAAGTGTCATGCTTCAAAAAAGCACGGAACTCCATAAGTACCACTACATCTTAGCACACAAATGTTCAGGTTCAAAGGACTTGGAACATTACAAGCACCTACTGTTTCTGTAAAAATGTTCTGGATACTCAACAGTTTTGAAAAACATTGGACTGCATACTCAGAACTTCAGATATCAACAAAAGAAAATTTCCAATGCTATTTCTAAGACATAACAGACACAATTACATAAAGTAACCCAAACTATTTACCAAAGATAGCTGTAAGAAAAGGGAAATTACTTCCATATACCTTCTTCATAGATTAATCCAACAATGTTCACAGCCTCCCTGCTTACTACAAAGATAGGATTCTCCTCAGTTGTTCTGGGGAAGTGTTGTGCCAATCTGCCAGGCTCTAGTATTATGCGCCGACCTTCATATATCAGTTCTTGATTCTGAGATGGTATTTTTGTCTGTTTGTAGACCAACTCATGAAATATAGCAGCTCTATAACACAAACAAATATAATCGGTAGCAGTTAGACTCACTACAATAGTTCAGCAATTCAGATTTTGTATTATTTAAATAAAAATTGCTTTTATTTCTGATTAATTAAGAACTGGGTTTACACATAAAGCACTTGACTTCTAAGTAGAAAGAAACCAGCATGCTGCCTAAGGCTCCAGGTTGCTGTGTTACAAAAATAAATGCTATTTCCTGCAAAATATGAAACTTCCTTTCTACCTCTGATTTTTTGCCAAAGCACGTCTGTCTAAACAAACTTGCTCTGGTCTGAAGGTCAGTAAAAACAGGCAACAGCAGATGATGGGAAGGAAGCACACTTAAGTTTTCTAAGGCATACCCTTTTCTTCAAAGGAGATGGATGGTCTCTCGAAAAGAAAAGTCTGGTGTTTTACACATCAAAAAATTAAATTCAGCCTGTAGGCTAACAGATAGCCAGATTATTTCCTAAAACAGAAGTGATAAGGAAGACCAGAGACACTCTGGAATTTTATTTACATCAATCAATAAATACAAGGGTAAGAACTTATAATACCACCACACCTCTCCCCTCAAAAAATCCCCACCACAAAAACCTACCACCACAACAGCAACCAAAAAAACCAAGCCAAACCAAACTAGCAAAACCTCCCACAAAGAAGAAAAACTTCCATTACACTAACAGGAAGGACTAGTTTGCCTCCTGTGCAGCAAATAGTACGCTAGTACTAGTACGCTATGGCTTCTTAGTACTACAGCTAGTTTATAGATAATCATACAAGTAAATAATAATAAAAAAATAAAAGGAAGATTTCTCTGAAGAAAAAGTATTTGGGCTCTCTCAAAAGAAAAATGATGGAATAGAAAAGAAAAAATGAAGTGGACAGGAAGGTATTTACACATTTGATGAAATAACAGGATGTATCCATGCATTAGAATTAAACACATGTTCTGTATTACCTGTAATACAGCAGAGAAAAGGCATTTATATTTGTACACCTTACAGCTTTTAACATCAGCACATCATGGTCATAAAGTGAACCCCATATAAATCAGGATCCTAAACTGTACCAATTACCACTTCAGAACCCCTGTGAGTTTACATCAGAGACAATTCGTGCATTTTGCATGCTTGAGGACAAGATAAGCAAGAGATGAATACAGTCTCCATAAAACTACTTTGTAAATAAGGAACATATACAATGTGTGACAAGTTGGCCTCTATTGTGAAAACAGAGATATTGTTAACACATCCAGGATTAAGTCTGTGTTCTGACACTAAATAAGACTAAGTTTAAGATCAGTTGATTTGACATTCAAAGACTTTATTTTTATGTTGGGTCAACATGCTTCTATATGCATTATGACTATGCAGAAGAATTGTGCCCTTTCGCTTCCTCAGATAAACTGCCAAGGAAAGGCTGCTGAATTTGTAACACTGGTGACATGAGGTCACAGGCTACTGAATTTGTAACTGTGGCGATCTGAGGTCACAGCGCTGTCTGCCTGAACAAGAGTAAAGTAATGAAAATAGAGAGAGAGAACACTTACGTATTGTAGTTGTGAATATAAACTTTGTGCAAGGTCATCTGCTGTAATGAAAAGATGTGGATTATTATTCGGTGCAGTATGTCACTCGTCTCTGCAAAAAACTGGTCAAATCCCCAGCATTTTTCCTGGTCTGCTTCAAGAATATTCGCAAGGACAGGTGTGAGCAGTACTTGCAGACCCCTAGAGGACACCAGGAAGAGATGAGACAACTTGGTTCTATTTGGAACATTTTACCTTGCAAACCAATCGCAATAATTCATTTGACTTATTCAAATGAATTCATACTTCCTCATGAATACACATCTATGATCTCTTAAAGAATATGTCAGCGTCTTTTTTCCTACACTGAGCAACAAAATGTTCAATGGCAATGTCCATTGTTTTTCATAAATACATGTACTTTAAATCTTTCATTTTTAGGCTTAACTATCAAGTATTTTTTCTTGGTACTTGAGATATTTCACAGACACTGCAAAAATTACATAAAATTTAGTACGTCTACATTGTAGAGCTGAGGCCACCTTCTACCAATGTAGTAGCATTTTACCCAGCTCATCCCACACACCACAGTGTATGACTTTGAAGCAAGCTACTGCCATTTAGGATTTGCTGGTGGAGTTGCAACACTATGTTGCTTTCAATCAAAATCAGTTGGGTTAGCAAAGACTCATTATTTAAATTGTCAACACTGAGAATTCATGCTGATTGAGATGGGGCTAAATAAGTATTCTGCACGTGCAGCTTGAATGCTGCAAAAAAACCCGTGCAACTATTGCCTCACAGTTGTTACTATTCTAGGAGAAAGGTCAGCTTAAATTTCTTGCATTTCTACCTTGAATATCTGAATGGTAAAGAACTTTTAAGGAACTTTATGGGTCCCACTTGCGCATTATCATGAACAACTTCTCCAAAATTTTAACACTATGTACACATCAAGCCAGGGTAACAGGTAACATTTAGAAGCAAGCTGCAGCGGCTTGCAAGCACACTGCTGACCCCATTAGAGGTCAGTGGATGCTGTGCTCAAACTCGCTTTAGTACTAAACTTATAGCACTAAATACTGTTTGAATGCTACTTAAAAGTATTACTGTGAACAGATGTTTCATGAAAAAATCTGCTTCCTTTATCATTTCAAGCATTTCAATTATACAGAATAAGCAGAGGAAACAAATGAGTAGTATTATGAAAAACACATACATATTGCAAGTTCTGCACACTCTAAACTAATGAATTTATATAAACCAGAGTCTGACTCCACACCCCTTAAGGATGTACGTATTTGGCTTTCAGAAAAGTTTGCTTCTAGAGTCTCTTCATGGAACAATTTATTTCCTCCTTTACTATGAAGGATTAGTAACTTTAAAGTACAGAAGAAGTCTCAGGAAGGTAAATGGGTAAATGGGTTATGGGAGATATTTTCAAAGTCATACCAAAATTAGATCTTTCATGGTTCTTCCTATTGAATATTATGGACATATGAAGCAAAAATATGATGATAAAATTGAAAAGATACGAGTATGTGTTAAAATATGATGATGTGACCTTTTTCTGAGCAAAAAGTAAGCCCCTGAACTGTCTTTGCTCATTTCCTTCCTACTGCCTAATCTTTGTCATGTCTGAAGTCACATTCTTGCAAGAAATGAGGGCCATGAAAGGTATTGATTCTTCATTCCTGAGGGTGAAGAAAATGTAGTAACAATCTTTCTTCTCAAACCACATCAGATGTGCTCATATGTAAATTAGCAATCATAAAATTATTTGGACGGATGGGAAGAAAAAAATCACTTTATAACCAAATATCAGACTGTACCGACGTACTGAAGAGTTCAAAGAAAAAACTGCGTCAGATCTCTGCTCCAAAGACACAGTCCTAGAAAATTACTGGAAAAGCCCAATCAAGTGGCATTGAAACGTTTTGTGAACATTAGTATGTTCAAACTTACTTTGAAAGGCTACAAGAAATAGGCATCTCCCAACTCCACTCAATAGGTCCATTTTCTGCCTTCTGTATTCCAGAAATGGCACCAGAAGGCTTTCCAGTGATTATTTTATACCTGCAATACATTACAAAAATAATGGAGACTTCAACTACTACCTCTTATACATACATAGGTCTAGTAACCAATCCTCAAAGGGGCAGCAAGAACACAAATTTAAACAACAGGTTGGCCTAAATTTGTAGATGGTGCAACAACTAAGAAGCTTCACTTACAAGCTGACAGAGCAGTGCTAGAAAACAACAGAACAAAAAGCTATGCTGAAGAAGCAACTTTTGTCTACCTCAGCCTTGCGGAAAAGTTCAGGAGATATTTCCAGCATACTGAAGGAAACCAAAGGTTTTCACAAGAGTTAATTAATCAAAGTCAATTTAGTTCAATTTACACACTAAAATGCTAACTCCTAGCATGTTCTACACCAAGAGACAACATTTAGCCACCACAAAGTGGCTTGTGCATAGAGAAGGAACATCAAGAAATCTGGATACAATTTGGCATTGTTTAACTTTGTATTGCACAGGTAAATTTCTCAAATTTTTCATGAAGCGAGTGAGGAGCAAGAGTCTTTTTGCAACAGAAAAATTCAGTTGTGCTTTCTCTTTATGGAGGACAAGGTGTATACAAAACATCTCTCAAACTTCTAGAACAAGAATTCTTATGGGAAAAAAAATCACAAGAGGGGCAATTTCTTCAACTAAGAAACCTGGAGTCAGCTTTACACAGAGTACCAGAACAGAGATGTTATTGGTGTGTTAGAGGTCCCAAGTACACCCTGCTTTTATTTTTAAAATGCAACACACAGAAAAATAAGACAGAACCAGACCAAGATGAAACAGGAATCGATTATAATCATCACATCACGGATACAACTTCTGTTTTCCATTCAGGAGCCATCCCTGTTATCTTCAGCTGCAGTCCACAACTATACTACTCAAATGTCAGTCTCATGGGTAGCGCACCCATTTCAAGGCTGCTGGGGAAGACCATCATTTAAAAAACAACAGAAATTTGCAGCACTGAAAACCCATTTCAGAATACCACAATTTTGCCCAAGTATCCAAGTTATAGACATGACACTGCAACAGACCAGCCTAGTGCCAGGCTGAAGGAAAGATGTGTGGAAAAACGTCAGTATTTTGGGGGAGCTCAATTCTGGTCTTTATCAATTCAAATGCTTAATTCAGATCTTAAGGTGCCACACAGTAAAATCCCTGTTGAAGCAGAATGTTTCTACTGATTTTGGCTGGGATAGAGTTAAGTTTCTTCATGGTAGTGTATGGTACCATGTTTTGGATTTGTGACCAAAACAGTGTTAATAACACAGGCATGTTTAAGGATTACTGAGCAGCGCTTACACAGCATCAAGGCCTCTTCTACTTTTCTACTGCCCCACCAGCAAGTAGGCGGGGGGCAGGCAGGAAGTTGGAAGGGGATACAGGAGAACAGCTGACCCAAGGGATATTCCATACCACACCATATTACTCAGCAACAGAAGCTAAGGAGGAGGTGGGGAAGAATTTGCCAGGGTGGCATTTGGTCAGGGACTGACTGGGCATCAGTTGGCTGGTCGTGAGCAACTGGGGATTTTTCTGCATTACTTGTTTTTCTCGGTTTTGTTTCCCTTTGAGTTTAAGAGGCAAGGGTTGCTGTTTGTTGTGGGGCTTTTTTTACTTATTAAACTGTCTTTAACTCAACCTATGAGTTTTTGCACATTCACCCTTCCAATTCTCCTCCCCATCCCACTACAGAGGACTGAGCGAACAGCTGTGTTATGTTCAGCTGCCTACTGGGGCTATACCACAACAAAAGAGTATTTTTCCTTAAATATTTTCATTGCTTTAAATTTTACTATATGTGCGGAGGATGCCTTGGTAAAAAGCATTTCAAGGGCTGATGTAATTTACCAACAGATAAAATTCTCCTTCTAAATTACCTACATTACCTACATCACTTCCTTGTTTCTACGAGGTCCTTCGAAAGGTCGGAAAGGCAAACTTCCTGTTGCAGCATGGTAAAAGGTCACTCCTATGCTCCACAGATCAACTGTTGCTCCGTACTTTTTCTGATGCTCTTTTCTCAAAACTGCTCGCTCATACATATCAGGATGCTAAAGAGAAAAAAAGAAGTTAGAATTGCTTTATGAAGCCTTGTAAAGAAAAAAATCTAATCTATCCTCTCACAGCAAGGTAATCTGTCAGTCTAAACTTTCAGTTCTTTAAAAGCGCAAAGCTTGCTTGTATCACAGAAGTTGCTTAAGCTATTCTGACAAATATCACTATATTCCTAGGTATGACAGTCACTTTTATCAAAAACTTCACAAAAAGTATTTTAAAATTCAGCTGAAGAGTGGCTACTAGTATAAAAGATCACTAAAGAAGAGAAGAAATTCAGTATTCCTCCAGATGATTTTGAAATAACAGAAACCAAATTGAAAAAATATCCATAGCAGAGGAGAGTATCAGTTATGATGCACATGTGGGAAAACATGGCAGGAAGAAAATCATGCTAAGGTGCTTGTCTTGATACTTCTCTACCTGCCTCTCTTTGGTTAGCCAAGGTTTCACATGAATCTTAACTACACCTAACATAATCTAAGTAGCTCAAACACAAACTAAAACACATCTACAGAGATAAAGGCAAATATATTCATAACTAAAACATTGTTCCTCCTTTCACACAAGGCAACAGTTGAAGTTGGACCTGGAAATTATTTCAAGGCTAAAGTATTTACAATAGCAGAAAATGGCATGACCCAAGGTGAAAAAGTCCAATGTAAAGTTATAAAAACAATTATAATACAAAGGTTTAAATACTAATTCCCAACAACCTGACCTTCACCTATTCAACTGTAATCACAAAGGGCCTCAGGCTTCAAACATTTCTTCAACAGAAAATCAAATTATATGGGCTTACTAAATACTCTTCTGTGCCATAGAGAGAAACAAATTGTTCATCATCTTCAAGTTCTCTTGCTGCACCAAAATCTGTAAGTTTGTAAACAGACTGACCATCTTCACCTATAACGCGCATTATATTGCCTGGTTTGATGTCACGGTGCACTATTCCATTCTCACGGAGATGATTCATCCCAGCCACTTCAATTGAAAAAATAAATACAGAATTCATGTTAACATTGTGACATAGACTGTGCAAACACTGAATTGTAACTAGAAGACATGCTTATGTTCTCGTTGGGAAATGGGAATGAGAAGGGACATTCGATTAACAAAAAGACCATGACCACAGATTGCTCTTTTTTTTCCCTTCCAAACAGGTACATTACAGCATTTCCTGCTCGCAGTAACATCTTTTCCATAAAGTAATTTTTATAGCAGGTAAATTAGGAGGAAAATTTTATAGCAGATAAACACGAGTAAACCACATTATTTTTCTAATTTACTCTTCTGAAATTATCACTAGAACTCAGTTCAATGGGTAAAAAATAATCTTGAAATAAAGAAAAAAAAATTACATCAATACTTTACAGGGAAATGGCTTCTTAATGCCACTACCTATACCAACATAGACACAAATAAAAGATGTGATTCCATATGACCATATTAATTTGTTCAATTAGTTGACAGTCATTTAAATTTGTCTCTTGCTGTTTCAAGATAAACAAAACAAGTATGAGTTTGTTTCAGTCAACAAATTAGACCAAAGAGCAAAGTCTACATACCCACATCTCTCAAAACAATTAAGAACTCAGACTCTGGCAAACCAAAGGCATTAGACGGCTCCTCTAAAACTGTGTACAAACTCCCACATGGACAAAATTCCATAACTAGTACTTTGTGTCTAGTAGTTGTCTGAAAAAAAAAATCAAAAGAGATTAAGAATCTGACTATTGTGACACCAATGCCAGAAATTATCAATAACCACAAGATCTTACTTTCAAAAGAGAAAAGAAAAGTAAAATATATAGCTATATCATAAATCCCATTCTGGTGATCTTCAAAAGAAGTACAGGTGGATTTTTATATTGTTTCATGTATTCCAACTTGGAGAGGGGAAAATAATTGAGAAACCTTCAAGTTCTAGGCACAAGCAGGTTGACAGCACTATTGACAGGTGGCCAAGTGAGAAACTACACACCATAAGTGCTGAGAGTACTGATCGTCCTTCTTTACTCATCTCAGCATCTCGGTCATTTCAATCGATCAGTCTCAATTTCAGTTCAGCTGCTGCAATTTATACTATTATACAGTTCTACTGTATAATAGTATCCTATGTCACCATTTTAGTTGGTTGCAAAGGAAAAGCATAAAGTTGTCAGGATTACCGAAACACCTTCAGCTATAAACAGTTCCATTATTCAACTATTAAATACTGATACGTGTGGATAGCTTAAAAATCCTAATTCAAGATAAAACTTAGGACAGTGGCTTCTCGAGATGAAGAATCATAACCTGTGCCTACACACTGAAGGTGTGTTTCACCTCCTAAAAGCAAGCATATTCTTTCAACAGTAACAACAACAACAAAGAAGAAAGAAAACCAAAATATGGTGGTGGTTAGGTGGGAGTATTTTTATCATGATATATGTTACCATTCTTTAAAAATGTAACTATATGCTCCATACTTATGGATAAAACAAAAAACCAGTCCCTGCAGTTACTTCCATGTATCTCAGATCACAACTACAACAATGCCTTACCTCTTCCTCAATGGCAAACAATTTGACAATGTTCTTATGATTTAGTTTCTTCAATACTTCAAACTCTCGCATCTGAACATCCACAGGACGAAGGAAACTTATACTGTTAAATACTTTGACAGCGTACAAATCCCCAGTTTTCTGTTGAAAACAAACAAACTACTCATCAAAAGATTGTAAATGTACACACAGACACTATCCAAGCATTTTGAGATCTTCTGTTATACATGTGAGCATAACCAGACTAGAAATATTTCAAAATACTATTTTGTGCTAAGGTGGAAATAAAGATTTTTCTAAAAAAATTAAATTGGTTTAGTTTAATATAGACTAGAAGGAAACAGACTAGCAGAATGGAAACTCATTAGGTCACAAAATCTAAGTGCTTTTAAAAAAAAGAACCATTAGCATAAGAAAGACTACAAATTTAAGAATCACTCATAAACTTAGCTGAAAAATATTTTTTCAGCAAGAGTTACTTGCACTAATCAATGAGAGGCATGCACATACTTGGCTTGCTTAAGTTAAAAGACAATTTCTGGTAGCTGAACGTTGCTCTCTCTTTCTTTACTGTTCTGTTTATGCTGATAAACCAGTATTTTGTTTTTTCAAAGGCAGTTTCGAGCACTACATGCCACTCATGTAAAATCCTGAAGCAGTTCAAACCCACATAGTAAGTGTCAGAAGCACAATCATGAGCTTTATCAGACTTAAGCTCTCAAGTCAGACTAAGCCCCAGCTGGAAGTGTAACTGCTGTCCCTCTCTCAGGGCAAAGCACTTCCCTGTACCCACTCTAGGAATAAGCTTGCACTAGCAGTTTGTGCAGCAGATTATTTCTAAGGCCACAGCCTTCCTGTGCCTAGACAAGGTGTGCTTTGCAGCACACTCACATGCACTTCTGGTGCCCAGGTAAAAGCTTTGTCCTGCTGACAATGAGCTGCAGGTCACAGGCTCAGACTAGTGAGGGTGATGACAGGGGCAGCCATGAAACTGGTTTACAGGGGAATCATTCTGTGTTGAAATTCACTCACCCAGAAAAGGACATTAACTGCTAAATTATTGCTTAATGTTGTTTCACACTTAAATGTGGAACACAGAAACACTGTAGCCTATAAATCACTTAGTACTGATTTCACACAGACTATTATTACTGTAAGGGAACTTTAACAACTACACTTATCTTCACTTTGTGAGACATACTGTGAAATTCATAGGAATAGAATGACCTACACAAGTAAGGTCATCTTAACCCCTCACTCAGGTTGCAACATACATATACATCAGTGTATCATTTACATGGCAAAAAAAATTACTATTTTGCATTGATTACTCAACGCACATCACCAAGAAGACATTTAAAAAGTACTGACTTACAGACAACTAACAACAGCTTCATCCACTACAATAAGAATATTTCACGTACAAAAATCATAAAAATCACCAAAACAGGTTTTAGAAGAACAGACAAAAACAATTAAAAGACAATTTAACGAAGATACAAATAATAGGATCACGTAATAGAAACTGGTAGGTCATTCATTCCTATT
Source organism: Pachycephala philippinensis (assembly GCA_013397055.1). Lineage (NCBI taxonomy): Eukaryota > Metazoa > Chordata > Aves > Passeriformes > Pachycephala > Pachycephala philippinensis. The sequence goes on from VWZT01016185.1 coordinate 1,304,498, forward strand.
CGAATTCTTAAACCACTTTCATTTTTTCCATAAAACTAAAGGAAAAGGAATGAAGAATTCATAACAGTTAATATTTTACAAGGAAAAATAATACAACATTACAACAAATACAATATTAAAAACAAATCCTTAGAAATCTAACTACAGAACTCTAATTCAATGGACAAACATTAAAAATTAAAAACTAAGCATGAACAATTACACAGACACATTTAGGCCTAAATCTCAAACTTTTTTTGTTGATTTCAAGAAGCAACTTGCATATGAAAATTCCTCACAAACCTTCTGTCGTCCCCGGAAAACATTTGCAGTCGCTCCCTGTCCTAGAATGTCAGACAACAGCCAGAGGTAATTTGAGGTGCTCTGCATCTTTGCTCTTTGATTAGACAGTTTTCTTTTTCACCTTAAAAACAGAAAGTTCGATACACTGAATTATAATTTAGTAAAATACACGAAAGGGACTTATTTTAATTAGAAGGAAATATAAATGTCCAAACCCCAACTGTAACTCCAAAGACATGGAGATTTAAGAACAATCAAGCAGAGGAATAAGAGGTGAAACATGGAAACAAAAATAAGCCCAACAATGAAAACTAATGCCATTGACACAACACCTTTCTGCATTTAAGGTCTGTATTCCCCAAACTTTGTGTGAAAAAACAGCTGGAAAGGTGAAAGCTTTACAATCCCTTTAGTGTTGTACATGGTGTTTAAATGATAAAGTAACAAAATATATAGAAAAGAGTCAAAAACATGTGAGCAAGATCTTCTAAACGAAAGCAAGACCTGTAACTGATTTTCATTATTCTGTATGTATCCCAAAGAACAGATATTAGAGATGATGCCAGGTAAGTATACAGATATTTTAGATCACTTTGGCTCTGGAAGTTGTATTTCAGTAGAACCGTAAAGGAACTGGACTAACAACTCACAGAATTCTATTTTCACATGAGCTCAAAAAAAGTCACAATCGACGCAAGTATTTTCATTCACTTGCTAGATCCAGCACTTACGGCTGAAAGAAATTAAGGGACATTTCTCTCATGTCTAAAATTTCATATTGGGTATGTCACACCTAGAGAGACAGCCTGGCTTCCCCACCCCTCCTGAAATATGAACTGTCAAATACTCAGGTCTTCACATATTCAAAAGAAAGAGGAAAAAAAGTTTGATTAAATTAAAATCATTAACATAAAATAAAACATTAGAACTGACAGATCTTCCTGTTTGCCAAAACAGCAGGAGATGCAGGTGAATACCCTTAACTTTTTGGTTTAATTAACACACTGATTTTGCCATTAACCTAGCAAAAGGCCCTAAAATCAAAGATGCAGCTTCCCAAACCTAAAGAATCTCAAAAGCAGAGTGGCATCTGGACCAGGGGAAGCTCCTACAGCAGCCGCCTTTGCTCAGCTTGGCAGGGGACACTGCATGTTACTTGCACGTGATACTTGACAGGAAACTGCTGACTGATACTCAAAGAAAGAAGCCTTTCCTGTAACTATTGAAGAAGAGGCATGCCAGAATTTCCTGCGTTTGTTACCAGAAGGGGACTGGCACCTTCTGAGAGCTCCGTGGTGCACGAGGTGGCACAGGAGCCCCACAGTGCACACGGCAGGAGAGGGGACAAAGCCACATGCCAGCCACCACTCACCCACCGTGCCCCGTGCGCGGCCCCTGACCCCGCCGTGCTACACTGCACACACACACGCGTTCTCATGACTGAGCACGTTTCTCTGCGTGGGGTCACTGCACATTGCACACTTTCATTATGCTATTCGCTCATGTGAGATGTGAAGCTTCTTGCAAAGCTCTCCCAAAACATCCAGGCAATAACATGTAGCATACAGAATGCAAAGGCACGATGCAAAGACCTGACATCACTCTACAGCTAATTGAGAATCATGCAGCAATGCCATTTGCAAAATCTAGATAGTTCTTAATGGCTCTGGAAGGGACAAAAGGTTTTATGTCAAACCTAAACAACAACAACAACAAAAAAAAACTAACACCACATTCCCAACCTTTACAATTCTTGGTTGACTCTGACAAGACAATTTGCAAAAGTAGAATAAGATGACTTCTCCCATCGGGCAATTACTGTAGATGTCAAAGAGCTACCTATGATGCAGACACAGAAGGTAAGGAAGAGAGGATGCAAAGAAATAATGCACAGCCTGCTCTGTAAACCATCTGTAAAATCTTCAAGTTAAAACATTCCTCTCATAATTAAAACCCTGCTTGTAACAAGCCAGCTGGCACATTACCAGTAAGCATGTATTTTGTGATTTACTTCAAAACATTAATTAGACTCACACCAAGACATAGAACTGTAACAAATCCTTTCTAACCAGGCAGAAAGTGCACAGAAATTTTTTATCGAGGCCTATTCAAATAAAAACAAAGATTAGCAGCCTATTAAGAGACTGAATTATTACATTTCCCAAAATTATAATGATGAGGTAGCTTATGTATGAGACCAGCTCTTTTTCTTTACCTTCTTACTTTATAATTAAGTATGCACAAAGGTCAATGGATGAAAAAACAAAAGGACATGACTGCAACGGATGAGCTTCATTATCATTCAGTGGATATTAAGAAAAACCCCAAAACAGCAAGTCATTTAATGGATTCTCAAGGTCTGGGTTTTTTCCACTCTTAAAACTACAGATATAAATATATCAGTATTAATCCCAGGGTATATGTTAAGCAGCAGAACGAAGTCAGTATTGCACTACTACCCTTTTTTTGTTAAAGGAGTACACTCTTTTTGGCAGAGTCTTCACTTTTAAGGTATAAAGTCTCATTCAGCTTTAACCTTCAAATTATAACAATTAGATCGAATAACATGTTAGGCCTCCTTTGATTTAATACTTTGTGTTCTCTGACAAAGTCATAACTGATCTTTGCTAAATATTCCACACGTCACATTTTCTTTTCATTTCTTCCACTGTATTCCTAAATCAACTCACTAAGGGCTTTTTATTAAAATTTTTTAAAAAAACCAAAAACCAGCTCTATCTGTATGATTGATCCTGCCACTAGACTCAATGCTGAACTTTCTATTTCTTCACATCTCACTTATGGTCATTAAGTCTGGTATTAGATGAGTCAAAAGCTCCTCTCATACATCTAAAGAAATCTCTCCAGCTAGCAGTTTGATTTATTGTCCCCCATTAGCATTTCAGGGGCCTGGGGGCTGCTTTTTAGGTGTTTTTTATTGAATATTTTTCTGCTCTGGTCATGCTACTACTTCTTTAATTTATCAGCCGAGGGGATTGTAATAAAAAAAGACTGCATTGCTCATGTGATTTTTTAAAAACTCCAATGCTTTGAAGCAGGAGTACTGACTGCTTCTAATTAATATGAAGGAGTTTTCTGTTACCTCAGGCACACGGGATAAGCACACAAAGCAGGTATGGCTCCCCTGTTGACAGCTGCAATGTACAACTTCACCAGGCAAGCAGGGACAGATGATGAAGTGATGGCTCTTTCGGTTTACGGGCAAGATCCTATACGCCACCAAAGCCAACAGGCAAGGCGCTAAGGTTCCAAATAAATATTATTTACAGTCTGGTAACTATTAACATTTTACACTTCCCTGTATGACCTCTCTCAAAGCTTATAAAAGAAGCTTCCTTCCTTAAAACTCCTGCTTCCTATCGTTGCTTTCTTCAGCTGCAACCTCCTTACGGGGGTTTCTAGTCCAACAGCTGGCATCTGAATCATGGAAATACCCTGCCCTTAGCCACACAAGGTGCTGCTTAAACCCTAGGAAGCTGCTTAAACCCTACAAAAACAGTAATCAGTGATCCTTATACACAAAAGAAATGGCAAGCCTGGCTCCGGTGCTGCTAATCACCCCTATTCTCGGTATGCCCAGCCCGTAACGCAGGAAAAGGACTCGGCCTGTCTGGGACTGCAGCTCCTGGAAACCAACGGAGGGCCACGTCCCCCTCTCGGAGACGTGGGGTACGGCGGGAACATCTCCGGGGTTCATCCCCACAGCAGGACGAGATTCCCGAGGTAAAACTTTAACAACTCCTACCGCCACGAAGGCGACGCCGCTTCCCGAGGCACATTCACGGGGATAGCAGTCACCGAGACCGGGGCAAGGGC
>VWZT01016185.1:1308892-1340939 GCA_013397055.1 Pachycephala philippinensis
CGGAGCGGGCCCGGCACCGCCCGGGCGGCGCAGCCACCGCGCCCTTCCCGCCCGCCGGGGCCGGAGCGGGGACTCCGCGGTGGGGCCGAGGGAGCAGCGCCCGCCCCCGAGGCGGTGGACCGCGAGACAGGGAAACATCTGGGAAACACGGGAAAGTGGGGTTCGGATGTTGTACAAGAGTGGTCACTCCGGGTGTTTTCGCTGGCGCGATGTCCCCTACGGGCTCGGAGCGGTTCCGGGGAGGGTTCCGTGGTGATTTTTTTGCTGCGTAATCGGTCCGGCGGAGATTCCGCTTCATCGGCTCCCCGAGACAGAGCTGCTTCTGCCCCCGCCGCAGGCCACTGAGCCAGAGCTGTGGGACCCCCGCCTCCCCACGGCGGGCTCAAGGGATACCCGGGAGAAATGTTTTCCCGCCCCATGTAATTTCTCTCTGTTTCACCTTGTTTAAACCTCACGAAATCCTGGTAGTTTTTTTACATACCTGATCCCGCTCAGTTGTTACTGATTTTAAAGCAGAGTTCCCGGCTGATTTATCCCTTGCTACGTGTTTTTGTCTGTGCAGCAATGTTGCTGTTCCAATAAAAGATCTGTATAGCGAAAAAGACTGGTAACTTTATACATAATGTAATCTGATCATAATTATAGTGGAAAAATAGTGAAAAGATTTTTTTTTCCTCCCAAGACGATCCCTTTTTTGATCCTCTACATTTCCTGTTTGGAGTTGACATCTTCCCAAATCTTGGAAGCCTGTTCTCTTCAGGAACTGACGACAGTCTCTTGCTCACAGGCTTTTGCTTATTGTTATTATCCTACCTCTTGTAACTTTTATCACAAGTTCAGACTTTCTGCTTCACTTGTTATAGGGCACTAAGCTTTTTCCGAAGTTCTCCTTATTGAAACTGATAAATTGACTTGGATGCATTTATGGTCTTAATATAAATGCTTAATTTATTTTCCCCATTTGTTGGCATCTGAACTTTGCTTTATAATGCTATATTGTAGAGGGACTAGTTCCCCACTACATTTGTGTTCTGTCCTTGCATCTTTCAAAACACTGCAGTGGTCCTCAGAAGTTACATGGGTTATTTCTGTTACCCTTTCCTCTGTACCCAGCTTTGCAAGCTGTATTTTTCAATCAGGTGGATACGCGTGAGCCAGCTTTGTCTTCTTCAGAAATATTCATCAGATTGTTCATATGGATTTTAGCAAGGTCCCCCACAAAATCAGGAAAACGCCTGTGAACTTTTCTTTGTGAATATGTATTTGCTTCCACTTTTGAATAAAACGAAACTGTTGGCTAAGTATGATGATGCTTTATAGAACTGGATGTTATAAATCAGTCTCATTCAGGATGGATGAGGTCTCTGGTCCAGTCACCTGCTCAAAGCAGTGTCAGTGCTGACTTCAGACCAGGTTCCCCAGGACTTTGTTTATTTAAGACCTAGAGTATCTCAGACGAAGTGTCACCCAGCCCCTGGGGCTGGCCACTGACTGCTCTCACTGCAGCTACCATCCATGTGCTTTCCCCTCTTCTTGAAGCAATGAAAAAGATTCATATGGTTTGCATGATCCAAGCGGTTCATTTTTTTAGGGTATGTCTGCAAGATAATCAGTGATCCTTATGCACGGAAGATCTTCTCTAACCTTTAAATGTTTAACAGCATGAATCAGAGGAAAATGTTATGCCCAATTTAAGAATAGGAGAAACCAGACACCAAAAAGGAAAGTGCCATTGCAGTTTCATTCTAGATTTTTTTTACTTTGCTTGTTTTAATTTCTTTTTAACATATAAGTAAAACTTTTGTTATTTCTCACCTCTCTTGTATTTGGATTCTCATTCATGTTCACAAATTCAGTAGTCTGTAGCTGTATACTATTGGAACTCCATCCTAACAATGTGGCTATGGGAATTACATCTAAAGCTGGCATGTTGCAAACAGTCTTCACACTTGTAGCTGTGAATGCCAGAACTCCAAAAAGAAAAAATGCTAGGGAAACAAACAAACAAACAAAAGGTCAAGCTGAGCATAGTCATTCAGAGCTGAAGGCACTAAAACAGGCAAAATATAGTATGTTCTTCTAATCTTTTTCTTGGGACCATCTGGGGAACCTAGCAAAAATCAGGTAAGAACAGGGGAGAGTGGAAGTCACACTAGATACTTGCCAAGAAAGAATGAACATCCAATTGAATTATTTAACTTTTAAAAATTTTGAGTGAGAAATTGCATTTTAGCAACCTCACCAATTGGTAGGGACAACCACTAACTTTACCAGTAAGTAGGTGAGAACAGTAACACTTGAAACTCATAAGCAAGTTAATAATTGTTTTTCCTGTATCGCAAACAAATTCTCTAAAGAAAATCAAAGCTTTTGAGCCATTTACTCATTGTCATCTATTTGCTTTCTATGTTTGATTTAAGTACTTAAGAGGCATCACAGCTGAAGCAGAATAAGCAAAGCTGTTTAGCAGCCAACTTCACTTCTGCTGGAACTGCCTTTCATAGTTCCATGTTATTTAAGCCATTTTCTTCTGTAGTTTTGCAGAGGGAAGAGATGCAATTCCATAAGACAGCTCCTTCCAGCTTGCCACCAGAGAATTCATTCCAAAGCTGTTTACAACATGTACAGATTAATGTCCCCAAGTAAACCTCACACTAATTATACTCTTCCTCTTGTTGCATAGAGACAAAGCCATCTAGGAAAATTCAGTGGAATAGTCGCTTGTATTGACAGTAAAAAAACCCATTCTTAGATAAAAAACTCTTGCTCTGGAGCCTGGTATTTCCTGCTTTTCTGAAATGCCTGGGACATTGAACAACCATTTTATGAAGGAAGAACAGAGAAAGTGAGAGGTAAAAGCCTTCATGCTCGAGCAACAAATGCAAAACCTATCTGCCAAACAATCTTCACAATCACCAGGACAAGAGGAAATGGCCTCAAATTGCTCCAGGGGAGATTTAGATTGAATATTACGAAAAATTTCTTTGCCAAAAGCGTGGTCAAGCAGTGGAACAGGCTGCCCAGGGGAGTGGTTGAGTCTCCATCCCTGGAAGTATTTAACAGATGTGTTGGATATGGCACTTGGGGTCATGGTTGAGTGGTGGGCTTGGCAGTGCTGGGTTAGTGGTTGGACTTGAAAGTCTTAGAGGTCCTTTCCAATCTAAATGATTCTGTGATTATCATACTGTATGTCTGTATAACTTGAGTAATTCACATCCTGCACAGGTACCCACCCCATAGCTAGTCAGAAACACTGTGTACAGCACTCCAAGACAAATTACAGACAAATACAACTGCCCACGCATCTGTCATGTCATGAACATGAGCAACCAGTGGAGAACAGAAAGACCCACTGGAGTAAGAAATCATTTCCTATTTAAACACTCTTTACAAGAGGAAATTCACCTTATACACTAAAGGAGTTACCACCATGATGATGATTTTAAACATCTTCAGTCTAGACAGAGGGGTATTTTGGCCACAATGTCAAGTCATAGAGGAAAGCTGCAGGTGGTTGTGTTTGGTGCAGCCTTTAAATGCAATCATTAACCTGTGTCTGGAAAAGGATAAATTGTGACTATCAACCTAAATGAGAACACTCCTTGGAGAGATTATCTTCTTCCCCTTCTTCTACCCCACAAGAAATATCACAGTCATAGAATATGCTGACTTCGAAGGGACCCACGAGCATCATTGGGTTGCAACTCCTGCCCCTGCACAAGACCCTCCCTGAGAGTCATACCATGTGGTTGAGTAGTTTTCATATTATGTTCCAAGCATCTAAACACTGCCTGAAGAATCTAGTTCACACTCTTGATTATGTGGTGCATCACTAGATTTCTCTTTGGAGGTAGGTAGTGAACTTCTTGGTTCAGATGTTAAAAAAAACCATGCACAGCAGCCCTTCTTCAACGTAAAGATGTAGAAACCCAGCAACTGCCTTTCTAAACCTTGATTCTTTGCAGAGACAGTTGCTATGCGCTGCCTACCCACCACATAACCCAACTGTGATAGAGCAGCTGCAGACCTGCCATCTCTGCACCACTGAAGGAAATTACAAAATAAAATAACCTGCTAGTAACCAGAATCAGTAATTACATGTTAAGCTAAAGATACAGAAACTACCCCAGAGGTGCCGCTTTACAGCTCACGTTGCATAAGCCTTGAAAGGACATTATGCTGATTGAACAGAGTCAAAGCATACAAAAGTAAAAAATCCTTTCTCAACTCTTCAGGCTGAACCAACTTACATTCTCTAAAGACCCAAACTACTCATCCTACAGGATACTCGTTCAGTTATGGATGGGAGGGCAGGGTACAAGTTTATAATAGAGGCAGGCTACTGGGTGCCACACGCTGCTCGCTCCTACACTTGGCACTCTCTGCTTTATATCCATTCTCACCTGCCACCACCAGAGCAGGCAACACACTGTGAGGGGGAAGTGTTTCTGCTGCTTCAGCTTCCTGGATAGCTGATTATGGGCATAGATGGGCTCCAGATTTGGCACAAAGGGACCTGTGGGATGCATGAAGAATGGTGGGGTTGAGGAAGGAAAAGAGCCTGTTTTGGCAGTGGTCAGTTTAAAGACTTTGCTCATGAGGCTCTAATTTGATAATAGCTAAATTACCCGCTTAGCAGTACTGCCCTAACTTGAGAAGGCAAAACCCTAAGTCATATATAAAAACTAAGAGTAACCCCATTACACTGTGACTTAAACCCCAAAAGCTCTGCTAAAGATGGAAGCTTTATTGTTCACTTCATAATCTGCCCAGTGAAAGCTCTTCCCTCTGTGTGGTAAAGCTTCCATAACTGCAGGGGAAGGAGGCCAAGCCAGATACAGAAGACTGGCAGCAAATGCTCAGCCATAGCTGCAGTGTCAGGGGTGCAGCCTTTGTGCTGGGGAGGTGCAGGAGAATGGCAACACCTGGAAAGCACCAAGTCAGAGAGGGCAGGTTTCTAGTGCTATGGGAGAAAATGAAATGGAGCATTGGTATGGCAGCAAAGGGAGGGAAACAGGACTGAAACTAGGAAATATGAAAAGCACCACAAGCACTCATTCTGTGATACAACTAATCAAATAGCAAGAAACTTTTGGTTAAACACATATAAATCAGGAACAAAATCTTACAGAAGTGATACTGTCCTATTGAAGGTAGTAAAGGTACTTCCTTCCGTCATTGAAAGATGAAAATGGCAGTATCCTCAGAACATCACCACACTCTGATCCTGGATGCTGCTTCTGATCTCCCTTCCCATTTATTTTCCAATTAAAGTGAATGAGGAACACAGCACCACAGAGTCTAGGAGGAATGCTCATCTGACTGTGCTAGAGGTAAGTCAGCTTTTTACTATCGACATCAGTTCATGAGAAAAGTATTATAAATCCCATGCATGGCAAGACTCAAACTTTCCCCTGCCCCTATGAAATAGTTACAAAAACCTGTCATGTTACAGAACTAAAAAATAAAAGTAGCAGCATTCTACTAAAAATCACTGTATAGACCACTGACACTACCGAAATATTGCAGTGAATACAATTCTTTCTATCTACCAGCATCTTCCACGTGCAAGGGAGAAATACTATTATCTAAGCATCAGAAAAATTACCAGGTTCTACTCAAATGTAACAGCCAGAAGGTTCAAGAATGCTGTAGCTTCTAAAGATTCAGCTAAAATGATTCAGAGAGACTTAACATTTCACTGGATAAATTTTTATTGTTTTTATAAAAAAAAGATAGAACCAGATGCTACTTTTAAATGAAATTATTTATTACACCAATCTGTTTTATAGGAGGTATATATATATTTTATCATTAAGACTTCAATAAAATGACTATCTACAAGAAGGACTTTGATTGTTTTATTTTCATGTCACCATACATGAACAAATGAATTTTATGTCTTATTAAAACATTTTACTCTGTATCAAAAATGTACACATTTTAATAACCATTGCTATGGTCTGAAGGTATTTTTACATTTAATTCATTTAATTTAAAAAATAAGTGTAATTTCATTGCTGTATGTGTTACAGTGTAAGCTTAAATCATCCTATACATAATAAAAGTTTGTGTATACAGATAATTTTTCATGTTGTCACATACCTTCATGTCTGAGACACAGGTGGGGAATTTGCATTTCTCTTTTGCAGAAGGTTAAAGTACATACTGATGTGAGCACAAAGCAACATTTCTTAAAAACAAAACCAGTTTGAATGGCACAAGAGTTAGCGTTTTTATAAATTAACAACCAGAGTTCTGCTTTATGGAAACAGGTACATGAGATTCCAGTACTTTCCTTAGGGCTTGGCTCGCTGGAAAAACACCTGTGAAAAATTATTTTTAAAAAATTAAAACAAAGGAAATATAAGACATAGAATGCTTGAGGTATATGAGAATTAGTTTTACAGAGCTCATTTTTGTGTTTAACATACTGGTTAACACATTAAGTTTAAGGATGCAACTTGTGCTATTTGGTAACACACCCTCAAAAATGATGCATTCTGACATTCTCTACAATTATAGCATCATATTTTTTGCTTTTTCAGCTATTAAACAAAAGCCACAAGAATATCAAACTACTGAGATGGCAAGCTGCTAAGAATGAGTAACAATTTTATAAATGTAGGTTTGTTGTTGTTTGCTCTGTCTTTCCAATTAACTGTTTTACTACTTGGAGATTCCCAATAGCTAAGAACTACTTAATAATTCAGTATTTTGATTTTACTTCAAGTCACTACTGTGACTGAATTGTATGGTAAAGTTCAAATGGAACTAACAGCTATTCAAAGAAAAAAAATCTTTATACCTTTAAGTAATTTTTAAAAACTTTAGCATCAGGCTGCTGAAGTGCTTGACAGAATTCCTGTAAGAGAAAACAAAGACATATGAAGTAACTAAATGAAGCAACAAAACAATTTGAGATATATTCATATGTAAAGCCATTGATATGAGTTTGTATTTTCCCTAATGTACAACTGAAGAAAAGCATGTTATGGATAAAAACTTGTAAAAGGCTATGACAGTCCCAGTGCATTCTAGGGTGAAAAACTGTTTGGTTAGGTTTTTTTTCAAATACGGGGTATCTGATTCACTTTTAGCTGAGGAGACAGAAACAGAACTATCTACAAGGATATCTTCAAGTTAAAATTTGAAATGAAATAGGAAGATTGCTTAGAAAGTTACATGCACTGGACTTTTTCTTTTGCAAGGTACTGTGATACATGAAGGGATGACAAGGTACCCTTGCAGTATCTTTACTCCTTATAATAAATTAATTCTATTCTTATATGCAATAACTGAGTAAATTTTACTGTGCGATGAAAGGAGGTTACCTTTGTAAATATCCATTTCTACCCATTTAACATTTACAATTGTTAAAGAGTTTTCCAAATATTCTTTTAGGAATTCCTACCTGGATTATCTCAGGAGCTACTTGCAGAGAAGGCAAATACTCTTGCTGAAGATACTGAATGCACTCAGGACCCTAAAGAAAAGCAGTACACAATTTTTTCAAGCATATTTTTTTTACAAATGGAAAAACACAGCCCTATACTGTATGGTGGTCTGCACAACCATTTTACAGAGAAGTAATGCTTTTCAAATCTTTATGTTATTCTCAGCTGTTGGCAAATAAAAAGATTTCTCAATCTTGGCATTAAAGGTTCTACTGCAATTTGGTACCTTTTGTTAGACAGAAGAAAAACGCACTAAAAATTGCACTGAAGAAATACAATAGAGCCAAACAGTTTGTTACGTGTCAACTGTAAGAGTCAGTTAATTATAGAGGCAGCTCTAATTTCACTGACATTTGGAAGAAATAAAAAAATTGGGTATTAGTATCTGCCTACTGCTTTACCATACTACTCCCATTGCAAAATTCAGTAGCCAAGTGCAGATGAACACAGTATTTCTCCTCTTGTAACACTGACTATGTAATCCCCAGTGAACTAAGCACTAATAAAATGGAATGTCCAAACCTTTGAGCAAAACAAACATTTTGACTAACACTTCAGTTTTTGTTTTCTTTACCTATATATATCAGCTAACTTTCAGCACAGGAGGGATTACTGCACAAGCTGGCAGAGTCCAAACATAACCCAAGAGAACTACCAAGGGAAAGTGAATCAACTTTATTAATTCACAAAAGTTACCCTGGAGCTAGAACATGGTATACACTTCACAAGTGGGGAGAAGATTTCAGATCACTTTGTAGCAGTAGTGTTTGTCCTGGTTCTGGCCCAGATAGCCCCTTTCTGCAGTAGCCAGTAGGGGTGGTTAATCTGTACCACCTCTCCAGGGCATCATGGCAGCAGTTCAAGTATAACTGGTTTCCTGAGTGGAGCATTTTTTTTCACATGTAAATTGTTTGCTTTTCTTGTAGCCTTTTATTTATATTCTTACTGTTATGCCTCTTATTTCACTGCTGTTTCACTTCTTATTTCACTGCTGTTCCCAGTAAATTGTTATCTCAAACCATAATCTTCATCATTTGTGGCTCCAGTTCTTTTCTCCAGCCTGACACTGGGAGAGGGAATGGAATGGGAGGGGGGAGTGAGCAAGCAGCACATGTTTTGGAATATTGCAGTGGGAACACTAAATTGGGGAACATTGTTCTAAACCATGCCAGAGTTAAAAGAAACAGTATTTGTAAGTTACTTCCTTTACCAAAGCTTGTTTTCCTACAGATTTATCTCTTCCTTGCTTTTGGGGAAAAAGGACTCCTCAGTTAAAACACAATCTCCTCTCTACCAGTTTATTATTTCTTACAGTTTTCTGTAGTTGTGACTTTTACTTGCATTTGACAGAAAAGATAGCCTGTAAGTTAAATGATGTAACAAAAACTAACATGAACATAGAAACTGTTTCATCTCCTATTAAAACCACAATACACTATGCTCTGTCAGGCATTAGACAATGCCGAATTTATTTTTCCATAAATGTTTTTCATCTAGTCTTCTACACATCAAAATATACTTTATTCTTCACACAGAAGTGCTCTACAGTACATCACTAATTGCTCTTTTATGTCAGTTTAATTATACACTGGAAAGTGAAAGAATGCCAATTGATTAGTTAAACACAGTAACTAAGTGAGCAGCCTTTTCTCCTTAATGAAGAGTCAGTATTTTGCATTAATTTACCAAGAGGTAGAACTACTGGATCGTGTATCCATGCGCAGCATTATGATAATCCTTTTATTTTACATAACAGTTCAGTAGGAATTCATCCTAGTAAGTATCTAACTTCTAGAAACTGATAAAACCACTAGAAAGAAACCTGTGACAGTTATTCCCTGCAAAGTATCATGAAGCTTACCCTTTTGAGATGAATTGTTTTTAACGTCACTGCACATTCTGATAAAGCCTGAAATGTAATACAGAGCATTAGACTGTTGCACTGGTCTATTGGTTCACTATTCAAAGCTAAAGAACCTAATGAGGCCCAAAACAAGGGCTACTTCATGCCATTATCCCTTCATTTTCCCCTCACACAATGCCAAGTCTTGACCTTCAAGGTTTTGTTCCACTCTAATCAGAAAAATTTCTGCACAGCTGAATCCAAAATGAACTAGAGAACAGCCAACTCTGTGTGTTCGCTGTCACTGAACATTAGTTAGTAAGTAATGCAGGTCAATGTTAAATAGTTAGATCTCCAGTTGATTTTAAGCCTAGGTAAACTACAGAATACACTACTCCAATATTCAATAATTAATCATACAGATATCTAAATTTAAAAAAATCCCACGAAACCTAAGGGATTTTATTTCTGAGATGACAATCTTTAGTACCACATGGCTATTGCAGGTTTGTTAGCTTGAATCTGCTCCACAAGAATGAATGCAAAAAAACCCATCCATAATACATACCAGTACTGTCTGGGCATCTGCTAAGTCAAATGTTTGCTTCAAAGGCGCTAAGAAACATGCAGGAACAATGTGCTTGTAGACAAAGTCCGCAAAACCTACTGGTCCATCTTTACCTCCTAAAAAGAAAATTAATATTTCAAGTTCTATTATTGCTTCATGGGTAGTAGCAGATGGAAAGGAATTCTGGAAAGACATTCTTACCCCAAAGCTCCACCAACTTAGAAAGAATAATGAAACAAGTCTTCTGTGCAATAGGATCTGGGTAATCCACTGCTCCTTGAATGACAGTGAACAACACACGCTCCACATTCTCTGCACCTTTAACACATTAAAATGAGCTCATCACTTCAAATTGCAGTCTAAAATGTTTTGGTGATCTTACACTATTTTATTTAAATACTGACCTGGAAGACATGCTTCAACTTCAAAATAGCTCTTTTTTGCACAAATCTCAAATATTTTTGGGAAGTTTCCCCTACGATGCAAGACAACTCTTATTTAGGTTATAATTTTTTTTTTTTGATGCTTGGAGATTTAAATTGCTCTTCTGGCTTTTAACACACACAAAGGTGAGGGCAGTACTTTGACCTGTTTACAAATACAGATTTTCTCCTCTCTACCTAAACTTGGAAGAGTTAATTAAAACTCAGCAGCACTGAAGTAGTTAGCTTATCTTGCAACATATCACAAGATATTTTTCACACATTTAAAATTTCTGTGCTGCATCTGTGCTTATTTGTTTGATTCCTTTAAAAATTTCTTGGCCCATCGCAACTACCAAGTGCCTCTTTCAAGAAAGCTCTCATCACTTAATGCTACTTTCTCCTTTCCCAGCAGTATTACCACCATTTTAGGACAGCGGAAAGGAATTCTGAGCTCCACTTATCAGATGAGTCACTTTAAACTTTCTGAAGTCCCTAACCATTTTGATGGAATTCAAAAAGAAAGAATCACTAAAAGTATCAAGCAACTAGATATCCGACTTCAGATTCCCACTATGACAAGAACTAATTTGCATCTGGCCAGTAAAGGTGAGGAAAACCTGGCAACTACATATATACTAAGTCACATGATACCTTCTACCATAGATAACAAGACTAGGCAACAGTAATAAAAGTTTACAGGATTTTCTGATGTGTCCTTCCAAAAATAGACACAATGAATAGTGGCAGCTGTGAGTAGTCTTGCCCAGCAGACTGAACACTGCTATACATTGGTATATATTGTATGATCTCCAATTCACCAGACAAATACAATGACACATGAAGATGGATACACTGTTCTTGTCCTAATGGACACGGTGATCACATTAAGCTGAAATGATCAATAGGAAGAGTATTACAGCTGGATTGCACAACCCCAAATTCCTGTACAACAGGTAATGTGAAACAGGCAAGTTGAACACAGTACTTCCATTAATCCATTCTACTGTAAGATAGTTAATAGTACTAGCCAGGAACTAGGCTAGTCATTTTAGTAGATAAAATGTAGGTAAGAATAACCATAGTACTATCCTTTGAGAAACCGCATTTCTTACCTTGATTAGCTATGACTTCGCTCATTCCACTGCCAGTTACTGTCTGCAGAAAAGCAAAGTAACTCCTCCGTAACATTTGTTTTTCTAAAGCAGCAGACTGGTCATTTTCTTCTGCTGGAAGGAGCAACACCTCAAAAATAGCATGAAGTAGTGGCATAAACATCTGTTGCAGAAAAGGTGAAACCTGTGTCTGTGAAGATCAGAAGAGGGTGTCAGCTCAAAAGGAGAAATTGAACATTTAGAAGTTAAAACTTGAAGGCTCGTTACAATTCTCAGCTTGGATTCACTTTTAATGTTAGTCATTTCATATAATTACTTACAACAAAGCAGGTTGCATCAGGGTCACCATGAACATTACTGCACCTTGACTTACCACTTATTTTAAGCCTTTTGCACAAAAATAACTAGTCCTGTCTAACCTCAATTTGAGTAGGAAAAGGTTTTTCAGGAGTTTTCATCCTTCTGTTCAGACAGACAATTTCAAATTTCCTGAAATGCCATCTCTAAGATGTTAGAACTGGCAACAGGCCAGCTTTTATAGAACTTTTCTTTAAGGATTACTAAAGAAAAAGTTTTCCTACTGACATTACAGAATAAACTTGTCACTTACAACACTTTCAGTGAGAAATAAATGTAAGGGCACTAAATTAATTATGAACTGAAAAACTGAAGGTGTGTACTATTCAGTCATGCCCTAGAATTCAACAAAGAGGCAACTCATATGTTTATTTCTTAACACTTAAGGAAGATTTTATCTTTTATCTTCTCTTTACTATGCCTCTGAAGTATTCAAGGTGAGACTATAGAAGCTAGGATCTTTATTTTACCATGTTATAGTAAGAATAGTACTGTATCATACAAACTTAAATATTACACCTGAACATGTTATTTGTCTAGTCTTGCCCCTGTGACTTATCTTCTTCATCTTCCACAGACTAATTATCTACTGTTATCCCAGACTGCCTTTAGCATAACTTGCTAAAAGGACTAAAATAGTAAGAGACTTCCTCCCTAGTCTCTTAAATACTTGATTTTTCAAAATTCCCTCTCTGCTCTGGATTGGATACTCCAGAGGTCCATCCACATGCTATCACAAAACTCACTTCTCTTCACTTGCAGCAATTTTAATTTTGCATTCTGCTGGAAAGTTTATTTAAGCCTATTTAAATGGCTTCTTAACCTTTTCACACAGCAATGAATTTCCCAGACCATTCACAGCAGTGTGATATTCTTGTGGCAGCTCCAGGGAATGGACACAGATAACACATTAGTAGCTTCATCTGCTTCGCTGATGTTACATTAGAACTGTTTGAAACTGGGAGGCTCTCAAAGGTTACACTTCAAGAGCCTTTGCTAGGTTATCAATTGACAGTCCTACTGCTACTTAATGCACATCTCGTGTGCAATTTCCAAACCTCGGTGTTTGTCAATCTATTCTGAATAACAGTACGTTAAGCTTCAGTGTATATTTTTATGCAACACCACCGAATAGAGATCTTGTAGATCTATATTCCTCCCTATACACATATTTGATATTTCTGTTTATCTATCTTGTGGAAATCACATTATGAGAGATGAGAAAATTCACTTCAGATCTTGTGTATTTTGTAACATTAGCTTAAAACTTCAGTGGAGGGCATGAAGTTAATTGTGTCAATAAAAAAAAAAAATTGTGCTGCAAGTAGTATTTTAATGTCAAATCCAAAAAACTAAACAATATAAAATTTTAAGACTAATCAAAGAAAAAAACACTCATTTAATCGCTGTGAGTCCAGCAATGTATGACTGTGATCAAAGACAATGTTTCCCAATAGCAGCCTTCAAAATACACGAATTTATTAATTCTTAGAGAGAGTTCTAACATATACCTGTTTTTCTCGAACTAGAAAAGAAGATCTCTCAGCAACACTTTGACCCTGAAAAGCTTATGTAGTATCATACCTTAAACTTAGCTGTTATTTGGTTTATAAGAGGAATGAATTCTTGAAGATCTTTTGCTTCACAATCTTTAAGCATGTGTTCAGAAGCAGAAGGAATGAACGGAAGAACTTCTTCCTCTAGGCAAATAATCATGCGGTGAAGGAAAGTCCGGACACCACTTCTCAGAACTTCCTTTTGTAATGGACAACTGAGAGCTGGCAGAAATGTTTGTAAGCAGTCCAGATAAACCTCTGAGCATCCACACTGTTTTACAGTTTGCTTATTGCTGAAAGCCTTGCTGGTTCGGCTGTAAAAGCACACATCAAGTTTTACATAAGCTCACGCTCCAGTACAATGAAGAAGCAGTAACACTGAGAACAAATGCTTTCCAACCCAGGCACTAAACTGTAACACTCCGTTTTGTGAAATGGGAGCCAGACAGTGGAAGTAATGAACAGAATATTTTGATATGAAGTAGCATCACTTTGGCAGTTTTTGAGAATTAAATTCTAACAATTTACCAACAACATATGATTAGATTAGCTCCGTACAATCCTTTGAGCAAAGAAATAGATGCTGATTCATTATAAACTTGCTCAATATTCTCTATATCTAGATCCAAACCAGACTGTTCTAAGGGGACTTATTTTCTCATCTATCACAAGAAATTCTACAACCACTGATGATTTTCAGTGGATGATGAAGCAGAAAACTTAGTCCCTCCTCCCAGTAAATCCTCTGTATTTCCCTTTTACTGAAACCAGAAACATACAGTGTTACTGTGCTGTACCTACCTAGCAAACCCAACAGCGTGATTGAGGCAGTCAGCCAGTGCCATCTGTCTGTCCTCATCCTGTGCCATCATCAGTTTTTCTAACAATACTTTGAACTTCTCCATCAGCGGAGTCAACAAATTCCTCATCAGAACCTGTTTTCTTTCTGCAGAGTATTCGCTGTTAACTATTAACACTCCAGCTGTTTCATAAATGAAAAGTTGATCATCACTGCTTAACAGTGCCTGGTAGCCATTTTCCTAAAATGGAAGATAACAGGCATAATTCACTAAGTGTCTTCTATCAAGGCTGTCTTCTCAAAGTTTATAGCCTTCTATATATACCCATTTCTACACTATACTCCCAGAAACCCACATAAGCAAGATTATTAAAATTAGGTACAAAAGTAAGGTGTGCAAGTGATCTCACACCAGAAAAGCAGGATAATTATTGGTGCGTAAATGTTTGCATGCTAGCTTATTCAAAAGCTTACAATTCAGCAATTACTCAAGCACACTGATGAGTAAGTGCAAGCCTCACTCATTACAAAAACCTGCTGCAAATACTCACAGGAGGAGAAAGTTCCATGAGGTCTTGTATTCTGTTCAGAACATCTTCAATAAACGGATTCATTTGCTTACTGAAGTAAAACACAAGTACATAACCACTACTTAGAAGCACATGCATTTTTACAGGTTTCAAGATACTTTGTTTAAGCTGTGAAGTTAAACGCTAAACTACCTTCTCCATATAGGAATCCCCTTTAAATATCAAAGCACTGCTGCAGAAAAATCTGGTTTATGGGTATAGTGCTAGCAGTAGGCCAAATAAATACATGGCATAGTGGGAAATAATAATTTCTTTCTTTCCCTCATTTTTTAAAAACATGCATCATTTAAGTGAAGTATTTTGATTAACAGTTGAAAAATAAAAGCGTGCTGAAATCTGAGCCATCTCTGAGCTTCTTCTGCCTCTAAATTAAATACATGCCTGTGAAATAAGACAACAGGACAAGACTGTTCAAAGCACTCAATACACTGAGTAAACTTAATCAGTATAAATTCTAAAACTATTCAAAATTTATTTAGGAACAGGGAAGAGTTACTTTTGAAAGTCTCCAGATCCACTCACACTCAGCTCTGCTTACTGAGAAAAAGGAGAACAGGTATTTATATTGTTGATCAGCTTTAACATCTGATCAAAATAAACTAGGCATATGTATTCCACTTCTTTGCTCTGTGACAAATATTTCCACTGCTACCACAGAATTACACAATAGAACAATCCTGCTAGAGCAATGTTTTGATATTTTGCTTCACTGCAGTCCATCTGAAGCCCAGCCTGTTTCAATGACAACTGTGACATACAGAGGTGTTGTGTACAGTAAATTCAGTGCCATTTGGATATATTTATTTACTCACTTAAGAGACTTGACAAATCTGGAAAAGAGGTAAGCTGTTCGACTTCGTACTTTGGGACTTGTATGACGAAGACCACGGTGATCTAAAAATGCCATCTGCAATCAATAAAGCATCTCAGTCTTAGAATCCTAAACAAGGCAGGGGGGAAATCTAATCATCCAACAAGTTAAGAAACCCAGCTTCCTTAGCGACCTTCAGAGAATAGGAAAATTTCCTAAGTCTAAAGAACTTATCTAGTCTTACCTAGTTAAAAACGCAAATGAGATGAAACTTACTAGTACAGTTGGAATGTGCTGAGGTTCAACAGCAAAGAATTTTTCATATCTAACCACTGTTTCAAAAAATTCCAGGGTCACTGATGTATGTTGATAGGCACTAACACCAGAAGTCACCAGCTACAAATAAAAGCATTAGCAAGTTAGTATTTTAGCTGTTTATAAAACCTAACTGCAACGTAATGACATCCTAGTAATTAAGATGAGCCATTTGAACTGAAACATTCCAGTATTTACTAGCACTTTTAAACAGCTGTCAAGACACGCTTACCGTTCTCATCATGTCTTGTAAAGCTGTTGCTTTAGTAACATCACCAGAGAAGTGAGCACCATGAGACACAGGAAGAGCCTCAGCCAACATATACAGCAGCCTTATTGCTACTTCTACTTCCATAAATCGTGTAGTCTGCCAGTTCCTAGAGAAAGAATATGAAGATCGTGTTAGTCTTTAGTACCTTATGAAATAATCACAGTTCTATCACATTAATATTTTCTTTTGAGCCTTCTTCAGACACACAGCATAAAAAGAACAGATTTAAACTAAGGAAAACACTGGAAGGCCCAGGCAGTAATTCAGGATGCTTCTGAAAAACTTCTATCCTCTAAAATATCACCCCCTCATCAGATCACCACCAACTTTCTTTCACCAGTTTCAGCGTGAAAGCTACAGATTTCTTATGTGCTTATTTAGGTACAAACCCACTTACTATGACACGTGGACAAGCCATCCAGCTTCACATAACAAGAGGCTCAGTTAAGGTATAAATTAGCCACAAACAATACAGCATTCCTATTTGTATACACGTAACTCTCCTCCTGGCCAGGGAACTAGTAATGTTTCTTTACTTGCGTGCAGTTTCCAGGATTGGATCTACTATTTTTTTTTACAAAAATACTTTGCTTAGATTTTTTCCCCCCCATCCAATCTTGTTTTTCTGATAAAAGTAATGCATAATATTTACACCTCAAGGAAAGTCTTACAAGATGTGGCAAAGCGAACACCTGTCCAAACAGCTGCTGCTGTGTAGATAAGTGACAAAGATCAAGAAACATCTCTAGGAAAGAAAAGTTACCACTTAAGGTAACAAAAAGAAAGCTTTTCTTTCTAAGGAGCTGAGTAACAGATCATACAAAGTCATAAGTTGTAACGAGCTCATTCTGTCAATTGACTTCACTTTGCTGCATCACACATTTCACTACAGACTGATTGTTTACAAAAGGAAAATAAAAACCAAACCCCAAAAAGGCATCATACAAAACAAGTTATAAACCCCAACTTACTGAAGTGTAGTGTTAAAAACTCTGCGGACAGATGCCAACAGTAATTCTGGTGAAACCTGAGCAAGTCTGTCCAGCAACAGTTTCAACTGTTTTCTGTACTCCACAAACATTGCTTCATCTTCACCCTACCAAAAAAAACCAAAAACATTCTCATCACTAAAGTCCTTATTTTCATGTTTAAATTCATCCACAACCATTTTAGACAATTACACCTAAAGCAAAAACATGTACATACAAAACCAGTTTAGCACACTCAGAATTCAATAATGCTCATCCAGTGCTCTTGCAGCATAACAGCAAGCTCCTTTTATGACTGGTTATAATATGTTGAGATCCACTGCATTCAGTCCAGAAACATACTAAAAAGGCTTTCCAAAATGAAAACCAGCCAAAAGTACAAAAAAGAAAATGCTCCTGGCAAAGCCTTATTGACCCAATTCTTAAAAATTGACTCACTCCTCAAAGACATTCTTTCTCAGCATCTAGCTTAGTTTTAAAATTGGACTGACAACAGTTATGATAGACTGGATACAGTTAAGGTTAACCCTTTTAAGACTATAGCTCTCTGAACAGCCTGGGTCAAAGTAAGTCTGTCTCACGTACTCAATCATTACTGTTGGCTGACAGATGTTGAGCATGGAAGAAAAATGAAATCAAAGACCTTACCCCACCCTTTAACTTATTTTTGCAGAGGTTTGACCATCAAGCAGCTCAAGCAGCATATCTTTTGAGAGTTTCATTACACAATACTCAAGTATTTTTGCAAGGTAGAACTGACATGCAGAAACATGCAAATTCACACTGTACAAGCCACCCCAACAGCTATGTTTAGTTATCAGCACAGCTCTATTTGCCTAGGAATAGCTCTGTACAAACACAGCCACAAATACTGTTAACTCAGCCGGCTTGGCTATACCTTTACTATATTGTTTTGTCCTATGCAGACATGCCTAGCAGCTTTCCAAATAGGAAAAAAACTCAGCCTATGGACCCTTGCTTCCTAGTTTTAAATCTTTAGTCTATGAAAAATACAGATTTTAGAAGTGTGATCAAGATTTACTACATATAATTAACTTGTGTGTGTGTTTATTCCTATAACACAATACCTCATTTTCAAAATTATATTCTTCATCATATGTCAGCTTCTTCATAACAGCCAACATGATTGCCTAAGATAAAAACAGAACAGTAAGCATAGAAGCAGACAAGTTATAAGAAACAACAGGTAAAAATGCTACAGTAAAGAAAACATTAAAGCTAGTGTTATGTGTTTACAAATATTTTTAATCCCTTTCGAACTGTTATTTTCCGAGGTTTAGCAGAAGTTAACAGTCCAAATCAAAACAGATGGATTATATCCAAACAATACACAGATGTTATTCGAGACAAACACCATAAATAAGATTTAGACTATTTCCCATTACTTTCTTATTATGAGTCGGATGAAAGAAAAAATTTGTTATGATTACTTCTCAGCTTAACAAAAATCCTCAAGAAATGCTCAGTAAAATTAAGAAATAATTGCAACATGAAAATCTCCAGTATGAAAGCAACTTAAACCAACATATTTCAGCGCAGTAACTTACTCCAACTTTTAGTGTCTTAAGTGTACGGCAGTAGTAATATCATTTGATGTAGTTTTAAGAACAAAAGACAGTCACAAAAATAGAAAGATTCAGTGTTATTATCGAAGTTCTCTTATTGTGTTACCTAATCCAATTTAAACAGACATTAGACAAAAGGAGATCAAGATAGTCTACACCACAATTATCCAAATTCAACTTTTCATGTTAGAACAGGTACAGAGTTCAGTTTTCTTTGTAAAGGAAAAGGAATCACACCTGTTAGCTGTATGAACTTACAAAGTAACTGCACCAATCTAACCAGTTCAATATCCACATTAGTACATCTACATTGGTGCAGAACAGTCATAAAGAAATAGAAAGACTGGGCTGAAAAATCCATAGAAGTTTACTACTTCCAAAACTGGACATAAGCTTTACTTATTAAACTTAATGTTCTACATATAAACTTAAGATTATCTAAACTCAAGCATATAAACTTGAGCTTAATGTATATTTGATGTAATGTTTAACATATAATTGCTCATAATTACAGCTGTTATCTCTCAATTGTCACTTATTTCCTAAGTTTAACTTTTGTTATTAAGGATTATATTTATGACAACCCTTCCTAGACTTCTTCCAATCATCTGGAATTAGGACAGATTTTAATAAAAATAAAAACTTCAAGGAAACTCTTCCCTATTGATTTAAGAATATTCTGTGAACAGTATAGCCTGCAGAGGAGCTTGGCAACATATGCATAAGGGTTGTTTGGGAAGACCAGCTCTAAAATAGCTCTCATCTTCATACACAATTCAATATAGGTATACTATTTAAAGAAACAACTGTAGTTACTTAGCAAAAGATGGAACACACTGTCCTTACTTTCAAGTCTTCACTTTTAATTACTGTCACATACACATTGAGGCATATAAATGAAATGCGATTTGTTTCAGCAAAATGAAATATTCTGATCTAATGTGTCCTTGAAGTATAGAATCTGTAGTAAAAAAAAATACCTACCTCTACATTAGCTTTTTGTTGGTCTGAAAGTGCAGAAAGCTGTAAAATAAAATTCAAGTGTTATTTTTAGTATTCTAACTCCTTCGTTACTGTCTAATAGGAAAAGAATGACTTGCTTTTTTAACAGCCATATGATCTGCAAGCCTTCTTTCCTGTTAACACAAGATTTAACTAAACTCCTTCAGATCTCTAAACAATACTACAGAAATAGCATGACCACATGCATTAAAGATACTGAATGCTAATTAGTCAAAAAACCTATTGTGCAAGTCAGTTTGCACATAGTATGAGACATTCACACAAAAATCAAATGAAATCATGTCAGAATGGGTGTTAAATTGAGGCCAGACATATTTACTTGTTTCAGGATGTGAAGGTAGTCGTAACAAAAGCCAATGATGTTAGAAGAGATGTCATCATCTTCATGAATTAGAAGTTGCAACATTAGGGCCACTTTTGCTTCAATAGCTTGTAGAGTGTCTTGAGCACTCTTCATATCACCATTTTTTATCAGTTTAGTCCAACTAGCTATTAATGCTTGCCCCATTCCATTGACCAGCTTAGAAAATCTGGCCAGAAAATCCACATCATCTTCCTGCAAGAAAAGACAGTTGATTAAAAATACTAACAGAGCTTATGTTTAAATAACACGAGATTACAGACTGTACTACCCGTGCCTAGTATGTAGAATTAAACCAACACTTGTCTCCTAGCTGGAAACTACAATTGCCTGGTTCATTTTCCCCTGGGAACGGAGAGAGAAAAAAGTTAAAGCTGTCCTCCACTACACAACAGTAGCTTGCTTCATCTCTTCAGATTTGTTTGTTTCTCTCTTTACAGCAAGAGCAGGTTCAAAATAAAAGCAGCAGCATGTGCCTACCTGTCTCAAACCGGCACACTACCATAAATTTTAGGCTGTATAAGAGGAAAATCTTTTTATGGGAAAACGTCAAAGAATTAACAGCTGTAGCTCACTTCAGAAATACTGATAACGAGTACCTTTCAGTACTGCCTGTAAGAGTGAGTTAATATTAAATACTTCCGGCTTGCTTTTGCAGAAATACATTGATCAGAATCGAGAAATACCCCTAAAGCAGTCACCTCAAAGACATGTTTTGGTCTCTGCTATAACTGTACAAAAGAGAAAGAATAACAAGTCTACCTAAGAAAGACTGAGGTAAGATTTTTATTAGTAGGAATACAAATTTGACAAAGGTTTCAAAATTAAGAGGTAAAAGCCTTGCAATCTAAGAACTACAGCTTCATAAAGACTGGCTGCTCTTTCTCCACAGCAGGTAGTGAACAGCTGTTCCTTAAACATGGCAGCTGCCAGGGAATGTGTGTTTAGTTAGTAGCTATACTTTTCCAGCTTACAGATAAGCATTTCAAGCCTCATGTCTGATGGTGCACACATGAGAAACAGCATACGTGTCCTTAAGAAAGCTCCTTCCCCTACCTAATTATGCACAGAATTTTTTAGAGTGAGACATTAGATCAGCTATCTTGGCTAAAATGCCTATTACAGAATCATTCAGGAGGGAAGATTCAAGACAAGGAAACACAGAAGCAGTATTAACAGTAGGCACAACATGCTTTAGGAGAGGAACAGAGGAGTTATGTAATACCTTGCTTCTAGAATGAAATGCAGTGTGTTCAAATGAATAATGAACATTAATAACAAGCTCTTAAATTTAAATGTGAGAAAACTGTAAGAAGTGTTCAGCTTTGATGCAAAAGCACAAGTACTTCCCTCTAATTTATGGGCTGTTTTATAATTTTCTGTGCATCTGCTTATTTAAGAACTGTCAGAAACCTATGACTCATTCCTATTGTTAAAAATCAATACACAAACCTGATCAATACTGAAGAGGCCAGCAGACTGCAATACTTGACATAAAGACTCAACCAATTTTGTTTTATCAATTGGGTCCATTCCCTTATTTACAATTTCAAACAAGCAATCACAGGCTTCTTCCCGGAGAACTTCCACAGACATGTGACCTAGCAGCATATTTATAAACCTTCAGAGAAAAAAAAGTTTAGCTTTATTTGTACCAAGTAACATTGTATAGAAGCTTTATATTATTTGTGTGCATATTTACAATGATCTCTTTTAATAAAACAGCGTTAAAGTCTATTGTACCAACAAAACTCAACATTTTATACATTTTAAAGAGAACACAGCAAAATGAGTAGTGTTTAGTTTGGCCATTATATCAGCTTGGCTTGCAACAACAATCACTCTCCTAAAATCCCCAAAATTCCAAAGATACATGGATGTCCTTCAAAGATGATTATTTAATTCCATTTCATTCTATACAGTCAGCACACTACCAAGGTTATTTTTGCAAACCCTTTCCATCAAAACCTTCTTACCTTTCATTGGCTATCAGGCTCAAATCTATCCAGGATACATAAGCTCCAACTACTTCAAGGCACTGGCATGTCAACTCTGAGTTATTATACTGATAATTTTGTAAGATTTGGTACCACGATTCCACCAAACTTGGAATGCACTGTTCCCTCATAGTATCTTTTAATAAGGTGTTCCTACGAGCCTCCTATCAATACAGAAAAAGGATATATCAGTCTTGTCGCAGATTAGCATCTTGTCAAATTAGTAGCATTTTTGTATCCACCACCAGATACCACGTGTCATAGCAAGATAACTCAAATCAGAAACCAAAAGAGAATGCTTTTTTTCCTTTCCAACAAATAAAACCAAAATATCCTAGGTTTTCCTTTTTTTAAACCACAATGCCCAAACACTGAAAAAAAAAGCAGAAAAAAAAGAGCAGTTCTCTAGACCATTAAATGGACTTTTCATGTTAGGACCCCTTAAAACATGCAGTAGAAAAATGTAACGTTTTAAAATTAGTCAGTCTAGCATTACATTGGCAAACTCAGTTGATTCATTCTTGCTTGCAAGCTTTCAAGCAAAAAAAAAATTAGCTGAAAAGTATGAAATCATAAAAAGCATTAAACAACATACAGCTTTAAACCACCAAATGTGTCTAAGGCAGAGCTGCCACAGGAATAAAGCATATCTAAAAACCTTCTGCTCTAATCAAAGTAAAAAAACTTTGTAAAAATTTAAAACAAGTGTTAATGCAGAATAATAACTTGCCTCTGATGTATGAACAACATCCCGGTCCACCAGCTCAGCATCAACAGCCATCAGGATTCTGAGGTACATATCCACACCTCGTGGATTAAGGTCAACTACTGACAGAATGTCAAAAAAAAACTTGGGCCATTTTGTGAGATATTCAGTAACAAAAAGCAATGCAAAGACTTGTGCTGCTTTGTTGCGAATAAAAGTCTTCTCAGGCTGGGGATTCAGCATCTGGCAGAAACAAGACATTTCATCTGTATATTCTTAATAAATTAGAGAAGAATCTTATGGGTTTGTTGAACTCTCTGTAGTGGTTAACGTACTACCTCTCTTCCCGGCTGAGACCAATAAATAAACCCTTACATTTCCAAGGAATTTGAAGAAAATTTGGCTAAATTGTCATGCAATAGGGAAAACATTCTCTGTGGGTGATACAGTCCTAAGCCTTTCATTCAGTACCAAGACATTAAGTGTACTACTCAAAGACTAAAAGGTCATTTGTCACTTTGGTGAAAGTTACAGTCCTCCTGTAGCTAGCTTGTGCCTGTGTTAGATGCTAGTGCTAAGAATAGTAAGGCAAGTTCCTAAATCTAAGGGGAAAAATTAAAATCTGTCCCTACCAATCTCCTCTTCTCTCCTTTCCATTTTATAAACTCCTAAATGGAACAGTTTGCCACAAAGAGAAAAGCAATTTAATCCACTTCATAATGATCTGTTCTTTTTTAAGTTGTGTTATATTCCATTTCCTATTGTTAAGTTTTCTACACAGCAACTATGTTAATCTTCAGTGCAGAAGTCAAATGACAACCATAGAATGGCAGGTATGGGCAAAGACTTGCACAAGCCCTGTGGATGGTTCTGCTGACTGCAAACTCCTGGGTGGGGCTGATATAACAAGTTCAGCTACACTTAACTAATTCCACAAGAAGGAGTATTCCATACCCTGCCATGGTACTAACAGAGGAGCGATAAACATCTGCCAGCACTCTTAAGTAGACAGCTCACTCAGGAGGGTCTTAGAAACAGAATTATTGCTCCTCCTCCAGATACTCAGGAACATCAGGAATCTGTATTATACCTCTCTAAAGGGAACCTTATTTCACACATAATTGATTAAACCACAATCATTATCTGATGCAAGAGTTATATATTTAGTAGTAAGTTCAGGCATGGACTTCTTTACAACATTTGATTTTAAAAAATTTCTCACAAACCTTTAACCATCAGATACCAATATCTTCAGGAAGCCATCTTTAAACTCAAACAACAGATTAAACATTTAGTCCACACTCAATGCCCTGTGTTAGCCTAAAAGCCTAACATGCAATACTGCTGTGAAGGACATACGCACCTGTGCTTGCAGCCATGTTATGAGGGTTTCCCTAATTAGCTGCTGCTGGACTTCTGTAAGTTCAGAGTATCTGAAACAAAAAATATTGAGGTCAAAATACAACTGTGCTTCATGACAAGGACCAACACTCAGCAAAGCAAAAGCTCTTATATGGTATACAATGTTCCACATTAACGTAAATGAAGGTTTCTAGGACAGCAATTTACAAAGCTATTTGCATGTTAAAATTTTGATTCAAAGGCAAAAATAATGAGAAACATTTTACCCATAGTGATGGATCACATTTTGAGGCATTACTGCCTCCTATATTGGAGTAGAAGCTTGAAATTTTGCAGGAAGGGTGCTCTATCAGGGACAGGACTTATGACCCTGATAAAAATACACATTTGACCAGAAGCCAAGGGGAGAAGGAAGAGACATTTGCATATGCTTCAACTTGTTTACTACACATTGAAGACTATCACTTGTGAGTACAAGAAGTCCTTCACTGATCTGATCTATACAACATTTATTATCAGACTTATGTCAAAAAACCCAAGGAAGTAATTCTGCTTTATGTCATACATACAGTCCTGGCAAATTTTGACATTACATCCAGCCCACCTTAAATACTACCCATATCTCTGCCAGGACTAGTGAAGCTGAAAATACTCTATTGCAAAGAGAGTTAGCTATAGGTTTGTAGAGTCCTCAATAGGAATGACTGCTGAATGGGACTCCAGCATCACAGCCAACTATTCACTAAAGAAAAAAGCACCCCACCGAAAATGTTTGAAGAAAATAAGCACCAGAAAAACAAGAGAAAACATACTGCAGGCAGCAGGTGACAGTAATGAAACAAGCAGAGGAAAGTGGACCATGAGGTAAAATTAGGTAAATAAGAAAGTCTTTAACATTTGTACTCATACCTAACTAAAAATCAGCCACAAAATACATCTTACTCCCATCTAAACTCCCAACCCACACGTTCAATGTATTACAAGCAGTCACAATGATATTTGAAGATTCCACGTCGCTCAATTCCAGACCAAAGGAGCCCAAAGTGAGAAAAAAATGTTGTTATGCGCAGTAAAACTTATATTATTAAAAAGTATTTTTCCCTAGAATTATGGTTCTATGAAACCACCAGTCGGTGAAAAGACTACTTTCTCAACATCTCTGCCATGGTTATTGAATGAATAGGGAGGGCTCTGTCTGAAGTCCAGGCTCTGTACAGAGCACAGCTGCAAAAATCATTGAGAGTACAGAGTAAGGCTTGAATCTCCAGACAGGAACAGCTAAGTTTCAAGCAGTCCTTGCTAACTGGGTCTGCACTGGGCCATACACAGGTGTTAGACTAGCTGAGAGCAGAGCATGCTGCTCAAAACCTCTCCAAGGAAAAGGTAAAGAAAAACAAGAAAGCTCTCTGGACCACACTACAGACACCTCATCAACCACAACTAGGCAACAGATACCATAGGAAGTTTATTTGCAAGCAGAAAAAAAAGGGAAAATTAAATGGATGTATATGGGTGGTGTCAAGAAAAATTACTCACTTGAACTTAACTTGATGTTCCAGAACTTGAAAGCAGAAGAACTTGATGTGATCATCACTAGAAAAGAAAATTCTGTTACTGAAAGCAATATGGTACACACTTCTGTGAAGAAAAAAATTCCTCAAATATTACAGTGAGATTGCCCCTTTGGCACCAGAAAAAACAAACCTGCTGCTACTGTTACTTCAAAGCAAAAACGTCAAATACTTGAGCAGTTAATCTGGTAGAAATGAGCAACTGTTAAACTAATATTTATGTTTGATACTAGTCTTTTTTCGATAGCCACCTAGTTGTTACGGTTTGATTTCAGTACTGAACAAACAAAACTACAATACCTACTGTATCCTGCCCATATAAAAATCTGTCAGGCTTCAACAGTATGTTCAAGGCCCACTACTACACTAAGTGCAAGTTGTACACTGCATCTTAAAAATCAAAGGTAAAGACAAACAGAGGTATAGATTAAGAACAGACATTCCACATGCTCTGTCATCCACACCGCTTTTTCATCTTGTTATCTAAAACCTGCAAAAATCATAATGTACTTTTTAAAGATTATAATTTCTAATCTCATGTGGTTTTAATTACTACACATTCTGCTGAGTCAGTAGTTTTGATAAATTATTTACAAAAAAGCATTCACTGTAAACTACTGCTGTTATTCAGGAGATACGCACCCCTCAATTTCCTTCCAAATTCAATTATTCTGTAAAACAATGACAACCAAGTATTTTTGAAGTAAATACACAACTACGTGCAAAAATAGTGGTGACTACACACTCTTTGCATCTTGAAAAATGGGATGGCCTACTCCATAGAACAGGAGCAAGGAACCACTTATGAGATTACTGCATATAAAGTCTATAATCTCACAATGGGCGATTTTCAGGTCTTCTTTTCCCCTGGATTTCAAACACCAGCAGTCTTTAGGCTACTAAATTATCATAGGGTTTAATTTATACACTATTTTTCCTTGAAAGGTATTATACAGAGGCCACAGATCAACTATGATACTAAAAATAGTATGAAGACCACATTAACTTTCAACAATTTAGTTTGCCTAGTATGCTGCACAGCTAAATCAGACCCACACATACTACTAATGAAAATAAGAAACTATTAGTTACATTACCTGTATATACTCTGAGCTAATGCTTCTGCACAGACTTGCCAAGCATCCTGAGATATCTTGAGCTGCTCAAAGTAGGCTAGTGCCTGCAAAAATCGAGGTAGGTTTCACTTAAAAGAGAACAAAGCACATAGCAATACATCTCATTCACACTTGCCCTCATATTTAAACAGCTCTTCTTCAAAAAACCAACACTATTTGGATACATTTCAGTGGCTCCCTAGTCACCTTAACACTGAGTGGCTTTTTTCCAAATGCTAATATCATCGGTACCCATTTCCACTTCGTATTCAATACAAAGATTTTTGTTACTTGAATACAGAAGTCATAGAAGTGTTGAGGTTAGATGGAACCTCCAGAGATACAGTTGACTAGAACAGCTGGCTCAGGGCCTTTCCATTTAGGTGGAAGCTCACATCCAAGTTAAAATTCCTTCCACAAATTCTAAAGAGGTGGTGATTTAGATTTTTCACTGAAAACAACTCACTATTTTTGTTGCACCACGTTGCTTGTATTCAACACCCCAAGCTCAAAAAACAAACACGGACCACCTGGACAACTGTCAGTTTATGACTCTTCTACAGAAATCGAGAAAACCACTACCAAATTTTAGATAATTGAGTTACTTATCAGGACTTCTAAACAGTTGTAACAACAGTTAATTTGATTTAATTGCTTTAAGACTCAGTGTGGCCTGTAATACAGAACAGTAAAGGAAGTTTTGAACCAGAGATTGGATTAACAACATTATTTCAATTCTATGAATGCCTGTATTTCAAGGCAGAGGTTTGGCTGTTGGATATTTTTAGGGGCTGCTTTTTGCATTAGTTAATAAAGGTTTCCATTCACCAAAGTCATTCTAAAATAAGAATTCACTTCCTGTAGTTAGTACTAGTGGTTTTTTTATACTTGATATATTGTTTTACTAGAAATTGTTTGTTACTTCCGTTATGTTACATTTTACACGATAGTGGAAAAGGTAGGTCCTCTTCTGCTATGAAGTATTTCACAACTGGGCAGACTGCATAGTTAAAAGGTCAATAAATCTAAAAGCTTCCAGTTTTAGTGATATTCTATGAACAGATCACTAAAGATTAGCTATATCCATCCTTTTAAGAAGGACAAATACCCAGAACCAACATATTTAACAGGCTGCTTAGCAAATCAAACCACATTTGTAACCGTTTTAAACATCCCAGTATTTGTTTTATGAACACAAAACCATGGTATTAACATCCTCATTCCTGAAAGATCTTACTAGAAGTTACCTTGTAGACAGTTAAATCAACATGGTAATCAGTAAGCAGAGATAATTACTCAATAAATAGTCATATAAATAATAATGTATTTTCATAAGAGCATCTCTTATGCAGTAAATGTTACCCACATACCATGATTACTTTCTCAACCTACTTTACAGTAACACAAGCTTCACTGCAATTAAACCCACACATTTCATTAAAAAGACACTAAAGCTAGGTAATCCATTAAATTATAGTTAAAAAATACTAAAGAATCAACAGGCCAATTTCAAGCAAATTGTTTTCTGTGGCTGATTTTCATTCCATGAGAACCTATGTAAGGAGTTGAGCACCAGGTACAAAGAATTGAAAAAACTTAAACAGTCGGAGTCCAGAAAAATAAATTCTATGCATGTTAAGTGCAATTGAAGTGTAACAGAACTGATAATACACAACCCTCAGCTTACGTTTGCAACGTGACTTTCTTTTGTACTTGCCACCACAAACCCTATGCATTAGCTTACAGAACAAACCCACCAAACCCCCTCAGCCAATGAAAACATGAGATTTTTGCACTGCGATACCACCTCCAGTTATTAGACAGAAGAGGAAATTAATTACATACTCTTTGTCTGAAGTCTGCATCAGCATTTGGGTTTAGCCCTAAAAGGGCTTGCTCATCCATCTCTATTGCTATATTCGTTGTTTCCTGTTCCTAACTGCTTTGCCCACTTCTTCTAGAGGGGAGAATACGATCATCTGCAAATAGAGAAAGAGAAATTTTATTTGCTCAGCAGAACTAGAAAAATTAAAACCAGGACAGCAACAATGACACGAGCTGGCCCACAAACCTCAAACAACGTACTCCAACTAAACATGAATGCACATACTTCAGATACAGATATCGGAATTCTAAGTCCTTTAATCAACTTCTCACAGTACTATATTTTGTACTGAATAAGGAAATTTTCAAGTCTTCATATATTTCAGTTCTCTTCAAAAGAGAACTTAGCTAACAGAAAGATGGCACTATGTATAGTATTCAACTGAAAGGCTTAAATTTTAAGCATGCAGAAGTTTCAGCAAGGTATGACATATGCATAAATCCACTACTTAAATGAAAGGCCACTGTGTTTTTTTTCTCCTCCCCACCAAAACTGCAAAAAAAAAAAAAAATCTCTACTCAACTCCAACATAGTTAAGATGCTTCAAAAACCCACTTATGAAGTGTTTGCCATGGTGGGGGCAAAGTCATTAGGAGGTCTTTCTTCTAAAGCAAGCACATACAAGTATCTTAGAAATTAACCACAAAACACACCAAACTGAGTTGTTAACAAAAGTTTTCTGTTCCTACTGATGGGTGCTGATTTACTAGCAATTATTTTTATTCAGAAAACTCAGTGTAAAATTAACAAGTGAGCTAGACAAATGTTTTAAAGATGGCTTGCCTCTATAGGCTGTTTTGCAATGCTCCAGTAAAACACAGGGAATTAAAAAAAAATTTAAACTTCTCTGTCACATACTAGGATGCTGTTAAATAACAGGAGGGGACAAAAATCCATCCATCCTTCAGATCTCTGCCTCGCCTCCCCCCCATGGTAACATAGTTAATTAGGCCTGAAATCAGGCCTTGTTACATAAGTATGTAGGAGGTAGAGGAAAGGAAGAGACAAGAGGAAGAGATGAAATACAAAGGAGCTGTGGTTTGAAGCTGCCTACATACCCATGGGTAGAACTTCTAATTTCTTAGTATTGCGTCTTGTGCGCACTCTACTGTTCACCCTCCCCCACGGGAAAGAAAGGTGGCACAGTGACAAGCAACAGCAAGCAGAACTGAAAAGGAGAGCCCAGGATTTAATGTGGTAACAGACTTTTATAGAAAAGTCAAGACAGAATACACTATGCCAAAGTGCATAATGAAAAGCAATTTAATAAGTAAAACTGAGTTCATACAAAAAAAAATTTGCAGGTTTCGGCAGTATAGAAACCAGAAAGTCTGGAACAAAGCGATGACTCGTGGCAAAAGAAGCCTCACAGACTGCCTTAGTCACAGTGATCCCCCTCAGGGGCAGAATCTTTAGGGATTAAACTTGCTGTGCTTAGTCTTCTCCCTCTGCATCCCCAGCCCCCAATCAGTTTTGCCCATAATGAACATCCAGAAGAGCCACATTAAAAAAAGATAAAATGCTTCAGGGAAAATGAATTTTTTTTTTGTTAACAGCATCTTTTGATTAGGGTCTGGTCCAGAGTTACACAACTGTTTAATATACAGAAGCATTTTTTTGCATATTTGCCTGCTGATATCAGTACATTACTATTTTTTGGGCAGATGATTTATACCTGGGTGACAAATTTTGCTATTAAAAATAACGTGACTCTAACATGTATTCTCTTCACTTGTTATTGCTAACAGCAATGCCAATCAGTTCTACTAATTTTCTAAATGCCTTACGAGTGTATTTAAAATTTCAACTTCTATCATATAGCCTTTTCTCAGTTTCATCTTGACTAGCCAACTCTAAAAGACAATTAATGAGATAAAATATTTGAATGAGCCTCTTGAGAAAGATAATAAAATAGCTTTTCATGCCTCATGGTTTTACTTAAGCAGGCAGCTTTTCTACCACGAATCTATTAACCAGCCAGTTTCACTTCAAAAGCAAAACTGAACTGTGATTTTAACAGTACTAATAATTCACAAAATCCGTTGCAAAATTCACTTAGCTATAACACCAAGTACGTCATTAAACCAAGTTTTATTTATAAGAACAATTAATAACATTAATGGTTAATATGCAGCTGTACAGAAAGTATTATTTACTTAGATATTATTTTTTTGTTAAGCAGTACACCATGTCGGGTGGCAAACTCATCTTACAGCAATTAGGAGGATGCAGTTCCTTACCAGTAAAGTCATAGAGGTATGTCTCATCAGAATAGTTTCCTCCCTTTCCCCTACTAAATACTTAAAAATGCATTTGATAGTAAAGATTGTTTTCATAGTGGAAAGGAGGAGGAAAAAAAAAAAAGTCTACGCACTTCAAGTGGGGAAGACTGCCCAATTAACAATACAAATGTGGTCTAAGCGTGTAAATTCGATCCAGATATATGCCAATAATGCAAGCATTCAGAACATTTTAACTACATATGCTAACCACGGGAACAATCAGCAATTAAAGAAAGCTTCATGTGCAGCAGTCATTTTAAGTATTATTTACAAGATGTGATAGCACAGGGGGAGCCAGTGGCGTGCCTCATTTGAATTTCCTCAACTTGTCTCTCTAATAAAACAAAGACATTAAAATTCATCTTTTACAATCTTTTTTGCGGTTTTGCTTGCTGCAAACCTCGGGCATATTTACAGCCTCTGGGCTCTAGACCCTTTACACTGTCCTAACACGCGGTTAAAGCCAACAGCTGTGTAACTGCTGCTACTTCGACAACTTTTCAACCGGACTGGAAAAGTTTTTCTTTCTGGAAGTAACATTAGGCACAATTTTACTGGCAGGAATTCCCCGTGAGGAGTGAGGCCTCCTTGCCCCCGCCCCAGACTCGGTCAGAGCCCGGTCTCCTGTGGCTGGGAAGAGCCAACACCGCTCCGCAGCGCAGCCGGGGCGGGCGTCGGGAATTCACAGCCCCCCGCGCCCGGCTCGGCGGCGCAGTCGCCGGATTGTCCTCAAACCTCTCCATCGCCGTCCCGGGCCGCTGGGAGTGACCCAGCCCTCCCACCCGCGGCGGGGACCCACCGCTCCGACCACGCCGGCACCAGCGGAATATGGAGGTGCGGGGAGGTCCTTCCCCCGCCTCACGCTGCCGTCCTACGAGTTCTTCCTTCCCCCACCGGAACCCCCGCGGATGGACAGCCACCGAGGAGGCAGCTCCCGCGAACAGAACCGCACCGCAGACTACAGCGTGTATTACAGAGAAAAACAGATATTTTTCGTGGCACCCGCAAGGCGGAACCGGCGGGGCCCGGCCGGCTGCGGCCCCCGCTGTCCCCCAGCAGCGGGGCC
>VWZT01016185.1:1341289-1430316 GCA_013397055.1 Pachycephala philippinensis
GCTCCGCAGTAGCGGGCAGAGCGACCTGCTTGGGGACGAGCACAGGGCAGGGCCCGGGCTGGCGTGGGCTTGCCCGTGAGGAGCGATCTAGCTGTGTCTGCACATGTGGCACTGGGCTCCTGCGCACAGGGCTCTGCAACGCACGGCCATGTACGGGGGTTGCCGTCATCACACGCCCGCGTGGCCGTCGGGCCAGACTTAAAACCGAGCTACACGCGAACAACTGCATTACAAACCCGTCCCAGCCGCGCTGCAGTTACACTGTCTTTCAAGGCAAAACCCACTCCTGTCCCGTGGCTACGGCAGCGCAGCCCTCAATGGCGTGAGGCGCCCAAAGCTCGAGAGACACTTGCTTGTCCTGCCGGCAGAGCCGCTGCCTGCTCACGGTGCACCGGGGAGCGATCGCCCGGCGGGACCAGCCGCAAAACAGAGGGATCCCATGGAACTGAGTGCGTAGGGGTGATCCGCAAGGGGAACCTCACGGTAGCCAGTGACCTCGCTCTCCTAGGGGACGACGGGCGAAAGAGGTATCCCCAATAGCCCTCCGCTACCGGCTACCGCCCCGAGGGGAGTGCGGTGTCTCCGCCTGGAGCCTCCCTGCCACGTCCTCCGCGCCAACGCCAGCAGGGCCAGCGGGAGACGGAATCACGAACAGCCAGGTCTCCTATCGGGACCATGCAGGCCCGCGGCCTCGGTGATGGGAACAGGGGGCAGGGGCCGGGGCCGGGCTGCGTGCAGGGCACGGGGCAGGACGAGCGCCGGCCGGGCCGGGCCACGCGGCGCCGCCAGCCCGGAACCCAGGGCAGCGCGCGGAGACTGACAGCAGCGGCCTCCAACCGCGGGCTGCTCGCGGCCAATCGCCGCACGGGCCGCCGGGGGCGGGGCCGGGTGACTGACGTGAGGCGGCGGCGCACGCGGCCGTCCCTTTCCTTTCCTGCGGGCCGCGGCGGAGGAGCGCCATGAAGGCGTCGGGCACCGTGAGTACGGGCTGGGGCCCGGCGGGCGCAGCCGGGGCCGGAGTGGGGCCGACGTGGCCGTCGGGAGGGCAGCGATGGCGGGTTGTAGCGCTCGAGAGCGGCCTGTGCGTGCCCGAACGGCGCCGCCTGGCCCATGAGGCGGCGAGCGGCCAACATGGCGGCGGCGCCACTCCCGCCAGGTGCGGGCCCAGATCGGCGGGCGGCACCGCGGGGAGATCCGCGAGGAGATCGACCCATCCGACGCCAAGGGCTCTCTCCGCTTCTGGATTGAGCTCCTCTAGTCGCGCTGTTCCTTTCTGGAGCGGCGGATCCTGCCGCGAGTTTGGCGCGGGGCGGGCGCGGCGGTGGCTCCGCGGCTCACTCACTCTGCGGGCCGCCTGTGTTTCGTGTCCCTCCAGCTGCGGGAGTACAAGGTGGTCGGGCGCTGCCTGCCCACGCCGAAATGCACGACGCCTCCTCTGTACCGCATGCGGATCTTCGCTCCGAACCATGTCGTCGCCAAGTCCCGGTTCTGGTATTTTGTTTCTCAGCTGAAGAAGATGAAGAAGTCTTCTGGAGAGATTGTGTACTGTGGCCAGGTGAAGGATTAAAAACCTAAAAACGTGGGAGGTTCTTATGGAATTCCAGCAGGTTTATGCGGAAGGATTTTGTAGGAATCGCAGTTATTGGGTGTGAGGTTGAAATCCATTCGTCTTTCAATTGCGGTGAAAAGGATTGACATGTTTGGTTTTTGAAAGTAGTAGTATATGTCCTGTGAACTAAATAGGAACTTACTTACTGCTTCAAAATTATGAGCCATGTGTTGCTTGGTGTTGCTCTCTCGTTCTTAGACTTGGTTTATTGTGCCATATACCTTTTAAAAAGCATCTGGATGGATATTCATAACCCTGGGAAAATGGGTGTTTGTGTGGTTACACTCCTTTCTTGATACTTCAAGAACACTCTTTAGAGCTGAAATCTTGTATTTTTCTTTGAATTACTAAAGCTTTTCACTCTGAATTACCAAGATGTAAATCCAGCTATGTTGGTAAGGGGAAAGAGAGCAAAGAGTTGATAGTAAGACTTAAAACAATGGTTTCGTTAGAGCTCTGAAATATTTGTTATTAAATTTGTAAAATGGTGATAGTACATCATCTCTAACCACTTCCGTGTTCTTGTGTAATTCCAGGTGTATGAGAAGTCCCCTCTGCGGGTAAAAAATTTTGGTATTTGGTTGCGCTACGATTCTCGTAGTGGAACCCACAACATGTACAGGGAGTACAGAGATCTGACCACTGCGGGTGCTGTCACTCAGTGCTGTAAGTATATGTAACTGTTTGAGGTATAAAATGGTAGGATCAGTATATAAGCAGAAGATTAAACCTCAAACTGGGCATAAAGCATGCTGACTTAATCCGTGGTAAAATAACTGAAACACTGGAAGAATAAAGGAGGGGGTTGCCAGATATTCCATAGATGTTTAACTGTTACCCATGTGGTATCTGACTTGTTACCTCTCTTGATACAGTTTCTCTGACTGGAAAATACTGGCACTTCATTTTGGTGTGTCTTTCTACAATTCTAGTAATGAGTTTTGCTATACAAACTGAAAATTTAATGACTTTTTAGGTGCTGTATGTATTTCCTGCACTGTGCTGTTTTAAGATAATTGAACATATCTTCCCAAGTCTTGCGAAGAGAATATTTCAGAGATCATGTGGAACATAATGTCATCTGTCCTTTGGAGAACAAGTGGAAAAAAAAATCACAGGAAAAAACCCCTATTGTTACTCCCAAGATCTCATTGCCTCATTTCAGGGAGAATTAATGGTTGGCCTGATTTCAGTCTGTTTTGTGAAGTACTTGAGGGATAGACCATTTGTATAGCTGATGCTGTTGATATTTGACTCCAGGGTGTTATAAGCACTACAGATTGCACATAAAAACCCAAAGAATATTGTTCTTAATAATGATATTCTTGTCATGTGTGCAAATATTAAATGTATCTTGTCGCCTTTCAAAAGCTGAAGTGCTGTTGAAAGTGAAATTTAAGGTTCTACATTAACATACGATAATCATTGTTAATTAACATACCGGAGAATTGCTTAAGAGACCTGGGAACCTTATTTTTTGTGATACAATGACTGATACTTTTATATTCAAGAATAGTTGAGACAGGTAAGTTTTTAATAGGTGTGTTAGATCTTCATGGGAAACACAGTAGTATTTCAACAGACATACCTTGTGGAACTAGCTATGGATGTGATTTGAAGCCAGTGATTTGCACTGCTGAATGGAGGCATTTTCAGGTAGCCCAAGTACAGATGCTTCCTCCTATTCTGAAAGCCTGGTTTTGTGGGATGAACATCAATTCATGGTTCTGTTGCTGGTCAATTTCAATAAAAGTAAATATATCCTCAAGTCCTACCTTTACTTGTACCTTCCTGTTGGAAGGGAAATTGTTTTGAAGTTCATGTGTCTTTCCAGTAATCGTATTTCAGTGTTGATTCTGAATCACAGGATTTTTTTCTCTTGCAAGAGATTAAATAGTCCTAGGTATATTAATTGTGTCTGTGTGTACTTTCTTGAAATTGGACAAGAAGAGTAAGATGGCACTTCCTTTTGAGGAACTTACTTAGAACTTACAAGAAGAATTTGCTTCTGCTTGTTGGTTTTGTGGTATTTGTCCCATCACTTTAATATAATAGAAACCGTGGTCTTAATTACAGCTGATCAGAAATTTTTAAAGTTATAGATGGCACTATGAACATTTCTTGAACAAAAGGCTGTAAGATTCTTGAACTGAGAATGTCATAGAATTTATTTTTAATGAGTTCTGTTGTTCCAGACCGTGATATGGGAGCCCGTCATCGTGCCCGTGCTCACTCTATTCAGATCATGAAGGTTGAGGAAATTGCTGCCAGCAAGTGCCGCAGACCAGCAGTCAAGCAGTTCCATGTAAGTGAGCCAACACTGCAGTGGCCAGCGGCTCCTGGTCTAACATTGGACTGGAAGAGGGGATCTCTCTTGTGTGCTAGAGGTTTGCTTTGCAGCCAGAAATAGGGCAGGAACCAAACTTGGGTGCATATGTTTATGATCATGGTATATTATGATCAAGGTTTCTACTGCTAGAAGTATTTGGAAGAAAGTCACAATCAAGCAAATACATGTTATGGTGCAGAAAACATGCCTCCTACTGGCATTACTTTGAAAAAAAGAATGCAAAATTAGGATACTTGTTAAATCCTGTGAAGTATATCTTAATTTGTGGATGGATTACTTTTCTAAGCATAAGTTAGTCACTGAATACAGCTTGGCTATTTATTGCAGACTATTTTCTGTTGTTCATCTAATACCTCAATTAATATAGAAACATTTTTCTTGCAGGATTCTAAAATCAAGTTCCCGCTGCCACACAGAGTTCTGCGTCGCCAGCACAAACCACGTTTCACTACCAAGAGACCAAATACTTTCTATTAAATACAAAAACATGTTGTCAACTCTGTGTTGCAATAAAGGTCTTACTGGAACCTTTCACTCCCGGTTGTCTTTTGGGGACAGTGTCCTCATTATCTAGGAGTCCCCCTTCCTACTCTTTATATTTTCTGTAAACCATTGGCAGCCTACTATTGACAGCTGTGATTGCCTTGAACAGGTGAGTGTTTCAGGTGCTGACTTAAATTACCAAAATATCCCATCAATAAATGAAATTTTAATAACCAGCTTTCCAGGTCAGAGAAGTCTGTTTTCGAGCAGCTGTAAAATCCTACATCCACTTTGTTCTTTTGGTACGTGAAGTGAACAGTTGAATTCAGGAAGAAGGCAGCTTCTGGTGCATGCAGAACTCAGACTTGTCAGGTGTAGGAATAAAGACCTCATAATTTCAGTTAAACTGCTTCAAATTTTAAGCATTTAAAGTCAAAATTTTATTTCTAACCTGAACCTTTTCTGGGATGTTGCACACCACTCTTAATAAGCTCAAGTATGCATGCAGAGGTGCCTGTGCTTAGAAAAGTGATGAAGGGCTTGGCAGGTTTATCCTTTTTTTTAGACCAATGAATGAAAATGATGACAATTTTTATATCCAAGCCCAAATCCTCAGGCTGCTTTGTTTACAGTAAGAAGCTTGCAGACAGTGGGTAGTTAAGGTTTATTTAAAGGGCTGCTTCATACCTAAAGCTGGTGCTTGCATCTGATGCCATTTTTAGTGATGGTGTTTCCTAAACAAAAGACTGTTTGAATTAGTACACAGGTCATACCAGTGTTAGAGAACTGGTGCTGTGTTTTGTCCAGATGGCAGCCTAAA
Source organism: Pachycephala philippinensis (assembly GCA_013397055.1). Classification (NCBI taxonomy): domain Eukaryota; kingdom Metazoa; phylum Chordata; class Aves; order Passeriformes; genus Pachycephala; species Pachycephala philippinensis. The sequence goes on from VWZT01016185.1 coordinate 1,346,552, forward strand.
AACAGCTGCAGGTGCTGTTAAGAGTGCAGGGAAATACTGTACAGAGAGGAAACTGGGAATGCGTTCGTTCTGGGTTAGCTGGAGAGCTGCAACTCAGCCTGGAGGGGAGCTGTCAGTGCAAGGGCAGGTAGTTGTTCTGCGGAACTGGGACCAGTCAGTGCTGCCACAGCGAGCTCCCCTTCTACCGCCTGGCCCTGTGGCTCAGCCTTGTGCTCCTCCTCGCCTCCACGGAGAATCAGTTCAGGCAGCTCTTCTGTCTGAAATACGAACAAAAGAAAATGGGATTTATGTGGGCAATCCACAATCTCCCAGTCGCAAGGGAGGGAGAAACTATAAACCCAAAGGAGCTGGAGGGTCCTGTGGGAGTCGAAGAGGTGGGAATAAGGGCCTCAGAAAGACCAGGGGTTTTAGAACTTTTTTTAAAGGAAAGAACAATTTAGCAGGAAAATGGGTTTCAGCTTTAAGCTTACAGCATGAAACGCGGGACGGCAGGGCGGAGGCGAGCGGCCAGCAGGAGCCGGGGCCGCTGCGCGCAGNCGGAAGTGGCGGCCGCTGCGGAGGCGCCGGGCGGGATGGGGGAGTCGATCCCGCTGGGAGCGCCGGTGCCGGTGGAGCAGGCCGTGCTGGAGACCTTCTTCTCCCACCTAGGCATCTTCTCCTACGACAAGGCCAAGGACAATGTGGAGAAGGAGCGGGAGGCCAACAAGAGCGCGGGGTCCAGCTGGCTGGCGCTGCTGGCCGGGCTGGCGCACCTGGCGGCGGCCGAGAAGGCCTATCACAGCATGACCTTCCTGGGACAGAAGCTAGGTACCGCTCCGGGGAGGGAGGGACCGGCTCTCCCAACCCGCGCCGCGCCGGCCTCAGGCTGGGGGCCTGCCCCGCGCTGGGCTCCGCGGGTGCGGAGCGGGCGGCTGGGAGGTCACCTGGCCGCCGGTGTGTGCACGGTGCTGCGTACTCGAGGTCCCTGGGGGCCCTGCCTCCGCGGGTGCGTGCATGTGCGTCTGAAACACAAGTGCTGGGTTAGTAAGTGTCCGTGGTCCCGCTGAGAAATCGGCTGTGCCATCTGTGCTGCCCTTAAAGAGTGAACGAGAGGACAGGTGCCGTGCAGGTGGCACGCTGGCTGTTGTGCCAGTCCATGCATCTCTTCATGGGGGGGCAGGGTACCTACCCGCCCTTCCCCAGATTTAGCCAGAGGTGTTTCTGTGTTGAGGTGCTCTGGCTTAGGTATAGGCAAAGATGAGCTTACTGGGGTGACCAAGGCATTAAAACTTTTTCGGCTTTTATTAGAAGTGTATATGTGTAAGTACTCAGGGCTGGAGATAGCGTCCTAAATTTGTTGCCCATGCAGATACTGCAAGATCTCAGGAAGCTTTGGCCACGATCTCAGCTGCTTCATGTTTTGTCAGTACATGAATAGAAAAATCCCAAACTGGCACAGGACAAGCTTTCATGACGTTACCCTTTGGGCAAAGCTGCTTATTTTCTTTTTGAACTGCAGATGGGCAGGGAAAATGGATCAAAGGATACGAGTCTGATGCATAGCGCATTAAACCATCAAGAAAATTCGGCTTTGTTATTTAAGTGGTGACTTAGAACTATTTATAATAAGATCTTTACAGCCAAAACTCTGTCTGTAAGGCTTTTCACTTTCAGGAGTGAATTTGGTGCTTGCAGAAAGGATAAAGGTGACAACAGAAGGGGCAAAGTTTTGTTTATTTATTTACGTAATGAACAACTGCAGTAGATGATTCTTCCTCCTACCCGTGTCCGGGGGTCTATTCATGTCTTACAATGGGAGCTATTTCACTATGATAGCCAGTTCTCTACCTTTCTATCTCAAATGTCAGTGGTCACCTTTGAACATTGTATGTGTAAAAGGAATGTGGAAAGAGCTATCCACCATACAAAATTTATAAGTGGTTTCAAAGTGGAACCTAAATTTGGAATCTTTAAAAGATTCAGACTCAATCCCTGTGGTCTTTGCTCTGCTGCAGCTGTTGAGTGCCAGAATGGCACATTAGGTCTTCTGTAAATAGGAACTGTGAAATAAGGCTAGTACATTTGTACAGTCTTTCTGTAATGTCAAAGTTAAATATCTTTTACTTTGACCCTTCACTCCTGTCTTCTTTTTTAAATTTCTCATAGTGTTGAGCAGGTAGAAAGGAGCACAGATGACTTCTTGTTCTCCCTCCCACCCTTCAAGTTTTAGTTATGGATTAATCTGCACGGTAGTCTCACTGGGATAAAGTGTGATTATTTTCCCTTTGAATTCTGGTTTATATTGAGATTGTGCAGGGACTAGAAGCATTTGATTTGTACACACAGATGTCACATGGTTCCCATTTAAAGGTTGCTTCGTGAATTTGAGTGCTTCACGATTGAAGAGGGATTGTTAAGGGAATTCTCTGGGAAAGATCTAGAGTTATTAATAGGACTGGAGGCTATTAAAATTTGATCAGTCAAGTCATGATGACTTAATTATTCTGACTTCCACAGATAAGGGTATTTCCAGGTCATGTATCATAGTAGTAAATTTAACTGAACCCTAGGTTTCTTAAAAGTCATGTCAAAACTGAGGCAGCTGTGAAGGAGTTGTTTTGCAGCAGCCGTTGGCTGCTAAGACATGAAGTGGGACAAATGTAGCTGTCATGAGATTACATAAAGTTCTGAGCATATGCACTGTAATTCAGTTACTTGCAGACTAAAACACTGAATTTTGTTTATTTGTTAAAAGAAGTACTGTAATTAAACAATACTTACGAACAACTAGGTATATAATCACAAGTACAAGAATTTTCCAGTATTGCTGTCTATCTTTGCTGTCCCTGGATTTTGGTAATACCTCCATATTTATCTGAACAGGTGGTCAGTCATTCTTCAGCCGAAAGGACTCCATCCGAACCATCTACACATCTCTGCATAATGAGCTGAAGAAGGTGGTGGCGACGGGTCACAATGCACTAGGAGGAACAGCTCCTCACTTGGAAGAGCTGCTTTCTCACCTGTCTGAACAGCTCTGTTTTTTTGTTCAGGCTCGGATGGAAATTGCTGACTTCTATGAAAAAATGTACACGCTCAGCACCCAAAAGTTCATTAACTCTGAGGAACTGGTAAACATTTTGGAATCCATCCTAAAGAAATACAGTTCAAGGTCAGTGCTTCTTTGCTGGCAGTGTGTCCTCAGACAAGTGATCTGTAATACCTGATGTTGAAGTTCAAAGCAAAACCAAAGACTTCGCTGTTCTTTGACTGCTGAACAGCACAGTCCCTTCACAAATTCGTGTGTGAAGTCTGTGTTGGCCAGCAGCATCAGATGCATGAAGTTTCTTCAAAAGAAGAAAAATAACAAAGGGAGTCTGCTCATGGTGTACTAGGAGCCTTCCTCCCTATGCCTTAATTAATGCTCAGCCTGTTCGTTTTCAGGAGAGAGGAAGAGTGATTTTCCTTTTATAAGGCGCAAGGCTTCTTGCACTTTTTCTTTGGCAGAGGAGCAGAAACAAGCCTTAATTTCATGTGGACTTCAGTAAAAGTGACAGAAATAAAGCAAATAATTGTGTAACAATTTTACTTTTTAAGCTAGAATATATGTCTGCTTAGATCTAAAAGCTACACCACAACTATCTGGCCTGCCTGGGAGGGCTTTATGGTGCTCTATTACCACTTCTCTCAGGAGGTCTTGGAGCCAGTAGAGGGAGCACCTCTGAGCCTTTGGTCCCTGCCGATACGGTTTCTTGAAGTTAGGATTTAACAGTTCCTGTTACAAAAATCCCAGGATTTTTCTAAATGAGGGTAGGATGGGTGTTTCACGTCTAACTTATATGCCTTGAAAGTGATGGCGGTTAAAAAGAAAATTTTTGAATGTTTGTCAACACACTCAAATTCTACCTCTTCGTTTTAAACCAAAAAAGGTAGCCATTGTAGGAAGTTAACTGTCAGATGTGGTTGAATTTTTTAAAATCTTTTATTAGTGAAATAGTGTCTAAGAAGACTTTTGGGGAGAATATTCATAGGTCTTACTTTTTTCAGTTATGATTTTCAAAGTGTTCACCTAGGAAAAATCAAAATAATTCAGTGCTGCTTTCTCATATTCCAATTTGAAGCACTGCAGCTGATTCCCTTGTTTTTTTAGGGATAACTTTGGCAAATTGCTACATGATTTTGCAACTTGAAAATCAAAACTGGTCTATATGATCTTACTAGTGATGTTTTGCAATTCTTGGCTTGTGACCACTTAAAATATCAGGGCTGTTAGTCCAATAAAAACCTGAAACTTATATATATTTTCCTTGGTGTGATAAACATTAAGGAGTAAAGGGAAGTAAGTTTAGAGGTTTGGGTGTTTCTATTGTTGGCATTTTTTTGTTTGGGTTTTTTTTTGAGAAGTTGATTTCTGTTGTACAGTAACCACTGCCATCTGTTCTGAGCATGTGCTGAATCAACAGCACTGTTAAAAATCTGAAAACTGAAATCCGTACTTTGATGAAGTGATTGGAGACTACACGTGCATATGAAGTGTTCTACTATGCGATTTAAATAAATTTCACNAAAAAAAAGTCTCCCTGGAAAAAATACTGATGATCATGCTTTGGGTTAACAAGCAATCTTTAAGATGGAGACAGTCTAAGATGCTGTCAGAGCTAATTCAGTAGCTGCAGTGTGCTCCTCCCCAGTGACCTACAGAATACTTCTGAAGAAGTGGGTATAATGAGATATTCCTTTAGTCCTTCCTTTTAGTTTCTTCATATCTCAGATCAGTTTCTGGGGTGTGTTATGTTCATATGTACTGGCTGCAAGGCATTTCAGCTTTACAGGTGAAAGATCAAATAAACTCATCCTTACTCATCCCTCTGTCAGTATATTCCTCACTTGTAGTTGAGGATGTGTGCCATTATTTCAGCCAGCTATGCTAAGGCCAGACAGGATGTGTGTTTTTTAGATAGGTTCTGGCCTTGGTTTCTTTCCTTTATGTGTGAAAATAGCTGGTCAGATGATGTAGAGGAAATACCTGCTTGCTGGTAAAGGAACAGCAGAATTGACTTAAGAAGCCGTATTGTTTGTGTCTGAAATGTCATTAATTCTTGAACAGTTTAAAGCTATTTTGTTACTATTTTATTACTACTTATTGCTGACTTGTACATGGCCAATACTAGACATTTTCCTTTCTGTTTTTCTCTAGAATACATCTGGAGAAGTAACTTTTCCTGAAATTTTTAGTTGTTGGTTTGGGTGGGATCTTAAATAATTAAAGCAGCATCAGAAGCAGGATCCTTTAAAAGCTTAGTATAAAAGGAATAAGTAACTATAACACCTATTTTGATATAGTTATTTTTAAGTGTTTCATGTTTTGTATCTAGCCAGCATTGTGTAATATGTGTGTGAATTTGTGATCTGTGGAAGGAAATAAAAAGAAAATGTGGCTTCTTCACAGTCTGCAAAACAAAACTACCATCCCTCTGCTATCAAGAATGGCTAGGAGAAAAAAATCAATTTTCCAATGTGTTTTTAAGTTTTAACACTCTGGCTTATGAAATATTGTAAAAACTTGTCTGTTTTACATGATACTGAGCTCAGTTGGATGCTTCTGTTATAAAACTCAATTACAGCAGATATACATAGTACATAACTTGTCAGTTTACTCTGCAACCATATCAAGCTTCTCAGCTGTGGCTAAGGTGTGTATTTTTGGATTAAAATGGTTTAGCAAATCCTGCTGGACAGTGAAACATTAAGAAAGCCATGAAGCAAAGTAGAAGTGGGAAGCTGTACATGAGAATGTTAATCTAGGAGACTTTGGCAGTGCTGCCTTAGAGAGGATTTTTAAATTGCTTTTAAGATTGAAGAAAACTTTATTGGTCTGACTGCAAATGTGTTTAAAACACTGTGCTGTGTGTCATTTGTCTGAAACAAATAATGTTGCATAATGCTTTTTGTACCCTCGTAAAATACATAGCAGCAAAACTGTTTTTCTGATGAATGCCAAAACCATTGGAGATATTTAATGTTGACTGTTAGAAATTATTTTTGGTTGACTCTTGTTTGTTCATAGAAGTGTAAATATGCTCTGGACTTCTCAGCCCAATTTGGATTTGCATCTTAATAACAAATCCTTGCAAGATACAAATTGTGGCTTCCAAAACAAAGAGATGGTTACAGATAGTGATAAAATTGTCAAACGTTTTTCACAAGCCAAAGAGTTAATGTTTTGACAAGAACTTGAGGGGAAATCAAAGAAAAAGTAGTGAAGGGAGAGGGGATGAAAAGCCTGAAATTTTCGTTCTCTCTTCTGGTCCACAACAAAATGAAGTTGTTTTGGTTTTGAACCAACTATTTCCAAAATGGGTTTTACTTGTTGTGTCCTGGAAGCTGACGGGAATAATGACATTGTTTTAGTTTTGTCTGAAGATGAGCTGTTAAAAGTTGGAAAAATTCTGTATAAACTTTATTGTTTCAAACCAATAACAAGACCCAAGATATTTTCCTGAAGTGAGAAGATAAATCTGTCTTTACTTAAACGGAAACTTCATCAAGTCTTGTCTTTGAACTTTTCATTGTTCTTTATTAGAGACCTCTTAAAGAGTCCTAAATGCCAATGAGGGGACACATTTACTAAAAAGGCCACTTCTGTATTTGCTGAAGGCTCATTTTTTCTAAAGTTACAAATTTTTTGTGGTTTCAATTAAGTGTGTTATTATCAATGATGTTATAAATTTGCAAATAATTTGAGTATTATGGCAAGAGAGGTAGACTGCATCTGTATTATTTTTTCTAAATATCTGGGGAAAAAAGTGAGAAGAGAGTTAATTATCATTAAAAATGGAAGAGTGTTCCAGTGACTATTTTTTCTTGGCAATTTTATTGTGACTTACTAAAAAAAGAAAGCAAAACCAAGCTCAGCTTGACTTCCTTGTAGCTTCCGTATGTGAACAACAGATTTATAACAGAATTCCTTTGTTTTAACTTAATGTCTTACTGCTATGCCAGAACCATCAGGACATATATTACTGCCAGAAGATATATTAAATTGGAACAAGATCACCTGAATTTAAAAAGAAATGTTGTTATAGTGGTTCATGGATTAAGATAAACAGTGATTGTTCTTGAACTGATGAAATACAACTCCCTTACTTTGATCGAGAAATGTCTGACAGGTGGTTTTTTTTTGTCAGATGTGAAGCGCTGTTTGTTCATGAAAATATTTACCCTAATTATGTAAAAACAACTTTTCTTTAAATTAAGAATATTATTGTTTGTTTACACTTTGCTCTGCTTTGATGTTTGCTATTTTGTCTGTTAACTGGCAAGTACTATCTGATGACTTCACGGTTGTGTGCAGCAGTTCTCATGTCTTGACTAATGTTATGTTTTCTAGATTTCATCATCCAATCCTCAGTCCTCTTGAAAGCAGTTTCCAGCTGGAGGTAGATGTGCTTGCACACCTCTTAAAGGCTCAGGCTCAGATCTCAGAGTGGAAGTTCCTTCCATCCCTGGTCAACTTGCACAGTGCTCACACAAAGCTACAGACGTGGGGCCAAATTTTTGAGAAACAGCGGGAGACCAAGAAGCACCTGTTTGGAGGGCAGTCTCAGAAGGCTGTGCAACCTCCACACCTCTTCCTCTGGCTGATGAAGCTCAAAAACATTCTCCTTGCCAAGTTTAGCTTTTACTTTCACGAGGCCCTTAGTCGACAGACAACAGCATCTGAAATGAAAACTTTGACTGCTAAAACAAATCCTGATTACTTTGGGAAAATTTCCAGCTTCATCCGGAAGTATGATGCTGTCAATGTTTCCTTAATTTTTGACAATCGTGGATCAGAGAGTTTTCAGGGACATGGTTATCATCACCCCCATTCATACAGGGAAGCCCCCAAAGGAGTGGATCAGTATCCTGCAGTGGTGTCTCTGCCCAGTGACAGGCCTGTTATGCACTGGCCCAATGTGATCATGATTATGACTGATAGAACCTCTGACCTCAACAGTTTGGAGAAGGTTGTTCACTTCTACGATGACAAAGTCCAAAGCACCTACTTTCTGACTCGCCCCGAACCTCACTTTACCATTGTAGTTATTTTTGAGTCCAAGAAGTCAGAAAGGGACTATCATTTTATTTCTTTTCTCAATGAAATCTCACATTCCCTTAAGAACTCCAAAGCTTTTGCAAGCTTGAAACCTGGATCCAAAGGGTAAAATACAAACTACTTACAAGTTGTCAAGGCAGTATGCCAGCCTTGAGGGAGCTGTAACTTTCAAAGTTACATAAATTTGTGATTCTCAGAGTATAATTGAAAAGGAACCATTTTTTAAAATGTTATAAGTTCTTTTTTTTTTTTTTTAAGCTAACAGACACTTGAAGAAAAGTATTTTTGGGCAGTACGCACTGGGGCAACTTAATTGTGGGGTGCTGAAGGGCCACTGTGGGGGTTTTTTGTGTGGTTTTCAGTATGCTTTATTTTTTCAGTCCACAATTTTGTTGCCTGTATCAGAAAGGAATATATGCACTTTATCTTAGTCTGATCATTGACTGTCTTCTACAGAGTTTATTGAAAATGTGGTGAGGATGGAAGATACTATCTTTTCAGAAAACTGCATTGCCTGACAGGAATGATTTCTGGGAACTAAACACTGATGCAAGGGAATATTAAAAAAAGTGAACCTGCAAAGACACATTTTAAATAAAAATATGAGAATCAGAAAAGTCACTATGGTTAATTATGATTTAGTTTTCAAATGGTTTAAAATACTAATTGAGGTCTCTGACACTGTTAAGCACTGGTATCTATTCTAAAGGCCCTGTGTCGTAAAGCTTGGTCATTGCTCCAGGACTTGGGCTGGGGCAAGAAAAGCTGCACCATGGCCTGAAAGGCTGATACTCACTGGAGTGCTGTGACAGTGTGGGCCCAGGCTTGGCTCAGATTAACTGAAGCAGACAAGCTGAATTTGAGCAGGTGTTCTAGAAGGAACAGCTCCATGGAAAAAGCACCAAGGCTCTTTTCAATTTGTGGTTTTGATTGGCTAACTTAAAAAATAAGAAAAAAAGGGCAGTAGGAAATGCCCTTTCTAAATTATTTATTGTCTAATTTGCTGTTAGTGTCAACCTAGATTTGTTTTCAGGTTTTTATAACTATTTTTTCTCTCTGTTCAGTTTTAAATAATTTCATAATTAAGCCAAAACACTTCGGGGATTTGGATTTAAATATATAGCCTATGCAGTATGTTTACCTCATTCTCTCACCACTTTTAGGCTGCAGGGTTGGAAAAAGTATGTTTTCTAGTTACCCTGAAAGTGCTTTAATTTGGAAGTCAGGGTTTCCAAATACAATAAGGGAGTCAATTTGGCTGTACCTCTAGCCTTACATTGCAGGATTCTTCTGACTGTTAGCTATGCAGTTGTGCACGCACTTTCATGGGGGTTCAGGAGAACTGAGGTATATATAAGTGTAGTAAAGTAAGGTCATTAGTTGACACTGTGTAATGTATAACATCATCGGGTTTGCTTAAAAAGGGAGTTTAAGTCAAAATGTTGGTTTCTGTTAAGATTGAACTATGAAAGATACGTTTGTGAATGTGTCTTTTAATGATTCCCTTTCTCTCCCACAGAAGTTTGTGGTAACTTGTCTTGCCTCTCTGCAAATGCTGATTTTTTACAATCATATAAGCACGTTCTGTTCTTGACATACAAGCTCTGACTTTCCACTTTGTGCCAAATGGAGCCTTCCATGCTTTGCTCTAACTATGTGTTAGTCTGTTGCGAATATCTGCGCTACCGCCTTTCACCTGAAGTCTTGGTCTGATTGCAGCACCACTTGCAAAAGCTCGGTCTGCTCTTTGCCACTGGAAAATAACAGGGGTTGCAAATATACCAGCAGCTGGAGGGCACCTGTTTTTTGTAAGAGTGTTACCCTTTGCAGCTTGAATTGCGTTTTAACAGGACAAAGTTGCAAATGGCAGTATTCAGAGAGTTTGTGTGCTTCCTTCTGTGGGACAGTGACCTTGTAATAACATGTAATTTTTACTTCCTCGGCCTGAGTAACACGAAAGAAACTGTCGCCAGAACTGATTCCCAGTCTTCAGCAGTGTAAATAAAGTGTTGTACAAAATCTGTCTGCCTGTGCAGTATTTCCCTGTCATAGTATGTGTGGGAAAGGGGAGAGGAGACTGGAGGAAGAAACTGTGTGTGGTACAGACACATTCATTTCTGAGTTGCAAGGGAGGAGTTGGAAGAGGTGGAAGGGAAATCTGCTGCCCTTTGGAGATCAGCAGCTTTTACCAGTTGCTGAAAGGGCTAGAGGCTGTTCCCAGTGATTTTTATGGGGAGAGGAAAAGGAGGGGACTGTTCAGCAGACCTGGTAGTTCACATCACACTCCTGTCATTGTCCTTGGCAAATGGTGTCTCAGAAGGGAAGGGAAGGGATGCTGGGTGGTGTTTCTGTGCAGGAGGAGGTGGTTTGCTGCAGTTTTTTCTTCAGAGGGTCTTGCGGAAGCAATCACAGAAGCCTTGTGACTCGTGTAAGAATTTCTGAATATTTCAGTTGATGAAGAACCAAAGGGAGCAGTAACCATTACCCTCGTGGTATGGGAAGGGAGGGAATGGGAGAGGTTTGCAGGCAAACAATATAAAGAATTGGGTGCTGGAGAAGCTTGTGGGGCTGTCTCAGAGTCCTGTCCCTGTGGCTCTCCTTGTAAGATCATGGCCATAAATTAACATAACATGGGGAGCAGAAAACTCAGGCCGTAGGAAGTGGCTTAGATGAAGACAGGTGAAGCTGAGGAGAGGTGACATACAATCAAAATGAAATACTGTTGCACAGTTGAGGTGTGCCGGTACCAAAAATGAAGTGTGGGGAGTGTGAGCATGTGAGATGAATGAATATTTATAGATTTGTCAGATACATGAAGACTCACGGCACAGTTTCTTATTTGATGCTTTATGGAGTTTATGTTTTAAATTACAAATGAGGTAATGGGGAGACTGTTGGGTTCAAAGTGAAAGATTAGAAATGTGGAAGAAATTCTTTGCTACAAGCATGGTGAGACGCTGGAACAGGCTGCCTAGAGAAGCTGTGGCCAGGTTGGATGGGGCTTGGAGCAACCTGGTCTAGTGGAATGTGTCTCCAGCCGTGGCAGGGGCTTGAAAGTAGATGGTCTTTAAGATCCCTGTCAGCCCCAACCATTCTGTGATTCTGTATCTATGACGTAAAACTGGCTAGGCCAGAAATGAAAACCTGCATAATTAAGCAAGGGGGGGAACATATCTGTGGAGTGAGTAAAGGTGACCAGAAACTGGAAAAAAAAAATATCCATTACTAACCTTAGTACTGGAAAGATTGATGAATGTCTTTACTATAAGAACTGGAAAACAAATAGACTTTTGCAGAACTGGGTGATACCCCATCTGCCAGCTTTTCCTCTACATCAATTTAGCTAAGCAAGACTAAGTGTGCTAATGTACTTTGAAAGTCATGTATAAATGACTGCTTTAAATGCAAGATGTAAAGATATTTATGATAGCATACCGAAAGCCATTGCTTCCAGACATATTTAAACATTTTTAAAACAGGTACTGAGATTTGATATTCCCAGTGCCATTCAGATTGCTTAGAACAGCAGTGTTGAAGCTTATCTTGTAGCAAATTTCATGTACCTCATCACTTGCTTGAGTCCATGAGGATACTGGCAGAATATTTAATTTAGTATCCTTTGCCTGCAGTGTGATTTTGACAGCAAATGTATTCTAAGAAGTCTTAGCTATTTTATATCTGTGTCTTCTAAGCTGTTTTCTTTTGCATGTGGTATTCAGGTTTTTTCTTGAGTAAAACATTTTTCCATTTCTCCTCCCTTTGCATAAAGACAGTGCAGGGAATGGAAACTAATATATTTTGTATTGTGCTGCGAAGGACTGCAACATATGCATAATGCACATAATATTCAGGCTTTAATGATCTAAAAGTAACAGAAGATCCTGGTATCTGTTTGAATGCTAACACCTAGTGTTTATCTAATCCACTTTTAAAAAAAATATTTGTACTATAGCAGAAAGTAATTTTATGGCACTGAAACAGTTAATCATTGCTCTGGTCCACTCTTCATATATGAGCCTTTTGAGACATTTGTGATCATTCTAGTGGTAGTTCTTTGATATCATTTATCTGAGGCTTCTTTGTGTATGTGCTTCAGGTCAGCCTGCTGCTGCCTTTGACTGCAGTGGGTCCCAGTCTTCTCATAACCAAGCTTTGCTTGAGAAAATCAGCACTGTGCTGTACTTCATTCCTCAAGTCCTGTGTTTTGGCCCAGTGCAGTGCCTACAACCCCTCATCTTGCAGAAAGCAGGACGTCACACAGCGTGGCTGGTCCTGGGCTTCTGGTGAGCTCTGTGGTTGCTTCCAGAAGTGCTGGCACTAAGCTAACTTAGTTGGCTGAAATCTTTGGTGTCCACAAGTCCTGTTTTCAGACTCCCAGAGATGTAAGGCAGCTGTGCCCAGGTGGATTCAGCAGAGTCCAAGCACTGCTTATTTGCTTGGGCTCTGCCTGAGCCTCAAGAGCAGTAGGTCAGTGTTGCTCCCATGGGAACAGCTATTGAGTGGCCCAGCAGGGATGGCCTTTGGGCTGCAATTGTGCAAAGGTGGGAGCTGTTTATTGGGAAAAGCAGAAGAGGCTCTGGAAATGAGAATGCTGACGAAGTACAGCAATAGCACAATGCTTTGCAGACCTGGCAAAAACAATATACAAGTCAAATGCAAGATGGAGCTGGACTCTGATTTCATGTTAGCAAAGGACTGATTTAAACATGAAGTCTTCTTTGGAGGATAAAGGTAACAGGTTTTTGCCATGAAATTGTTTTAAGTACTCAATAATTTTCTCCAGGAACTGCTTCTTTCCCTCTCTTGCGCATGCATGCACTCAACACATGGCCTGACTTATTTTGGTAATTGCTATGGAGCTTTCCTGGGGGAGTTTGCCTGTTTGAGTTCAGTTCTCTCCTAACTTTCAACCTGGTGTTGCAGCCACTGGGTTTGTGGTGGGGTATGAGAGTTCTGCACCTTGCAGCTGGGACCTGGCCGTGCCCCAGCTGGACAAGAAGAGCAAGATGCAGGAGAAGAGGAGAAAAGTCACTACAAGATGGGCTTGGGGAGATGGCAGCTCTGGGAAAGACGAGCAGGGAGAAAACAGACGCAGAAGGACTGCATTGCAGATGGACCATGAGCAGGAGAGTTTCGTTGGCCTCTCTGCATTGCTGGCCTAATTTCACAGATATAAATTTTATGTGCTGAAAAAGCTGTGCTAGACCCCACCTGTAGTTGCAGCTGCTTGTTTTATGTGACTACTTTAAAATAACTATACTCTTCCTAGGAGGGTGGTGCTCCATCTTTAGGCACCAGCAGTCTTGGCAAAGCAGCTGGTTTTGGGTAGATGATTAAGACAAGCTTTGTGGTATCCTATTAGCTGGGGTATGCTGCTACAATGCTACATGCTAACATCTGAAGCTTCAGAGCAGTGGAATGTTGTGCTTTATTTGTGCAGCTCACTGCTGATAAGATAAAATATTTAGTGGCACTAAGTTTTTGGCTCTGAGGTATGCATCATTTGCTGCAAAGGTATTGAGAGGCTTTTTAGTGTGTGCAAGTTGAATTCCTCAGATCAGAGCCATAAAAAGCCAGCGTCACCATGGTCTTGTACTGGGATGCACAACCTTAAACCAAGAATTGGAAGTTTCCTGTGGGAAGGATGATGTGATCCTTGGCAAAATGAGGGCCAGGGAGAGATGCTGAGGTTAGGCTGGGGGTGTCCCTATTAAAGTGAATTCCCAGCCTTTGATTTTGTCTTGGAGTTAGTTCTCCCTAGGTAAAACTCTAGGAAGACAACACTTAAAAAGTGAAAACTTGGGTTATAATGCCATGCCTTTCATGTGAGGGTTCTGCATTAGACTTGTAGCCAGAGAGCTGAGGCTGCTTTTGCCTCCAGCAGTACAGCTGGCTCCTGTCCTCAGTCTGAGAGATGCCAGCACTTGTCAGAGGGATGGGGTGAGAGATAGGGAGTATTAACAGGTTGAGCTTTCTGCTTTTAATCCAATGATGCAAATCTGCCCAAACTGTTTTGAAAAGTTGATGGATTAAGTCCCATTCTAGGTGTAGAGCTGGTCTCTGAGTAAAGTGCCTGGAGCTCTGCTGAAAGCAAGATGTGTAGGCCAAATGAAAGCTACATTTCCTTTCTATTCATGCATCCCTGTCTGGAAAGAGCAAGAGAAAATTACTTTCAAGTGTCATTGGACAATAGCTTTTTGAGAAAAACCTGATCCTCATTTATCGTTACAGAAGCAGGGAATTAGTGCAATGAATCAAGTCCCCACCTCACCCTCCTAAGCAATTTATCTGCAATTTTGCCTGCAAATTCAATAGAATTGGATGTAGCTGATCAGCCACCTCCACGATGAAGTTACACTGTGCACTCAGGCTGGCTTTGATTGGAGGACTTCAAAATTTTGGATGCTGAGTTTTCCCAGCATAGGAGTTGCCTCCAGCTGGCTGACCTGCTGGCTGTACCTCGCAGTGAGAAAAGCAGGAGGCAAATTTCTGAAGTTGTGTGTTACTCTCTATCAAGTATAAAAATAAATGGGTATAAATCTTGGTCCAATCTAGTGGGATTTGTGGCACTATCTAATTTTTCTTGCTATCCCTGTAGACTGAAATGATATCCCAGGTCCTTATCCTGGAAAATGTAAGGCTCTCAATATCTAAATATGCTGTGGGTGCCTCAGGTTCATCTCTGCTTAGGACTGATTTGTTAAAATAATGGCTTCTAAGTTAGGAATGGCTCATTCTAGTTGTTTCTGTCTGAAATTGTAAGAGAACAGTAAAAAAATCCCACCACCACCTTATTGATGAATTTGTAGTATGTCCAAGAAGGAAGTGCAAGTCAACAGATGGAACAGTCACAAGCTCTTGCTATATCTACCTTTAAAGCTGTCAAGGAAAATGTCTTCAGGGGGCTAAGATAATAACATATTGAAACTATAAGGCTCATACATCAGAGTGTAATTTACTCACCAAACACTGAGGAGTTCATCCATCTGGAATGTTATTCTACAACTGTGCATTAAAGGGACTTTATTATTTTATGCTTCTCATGGTAGCATTTTCTTAAGCACTTATTTTTATAAGTTATGTCTGAAAGGAGCCAGATACAGCTTTTTCAAAAGCTGCAGAGATTCAGAGACTGCAGAGTGCAGGCTTGAATTTCAGTGCAGGTCAACAGATTCCTATTTGCAGTTTTTGTACCATTTCTTAATGCATATGATTGATATATCAAACCACATTTTTGCTTCAGTAAAGCAGAAAAGTGCCACTAGAGGGTGGTATTATTACAAAAAGAAAAAAGTAATTAGGAATCTCTTTCCAGAATAAAATAATTTATACTCTCCTCCTACACATTTGTAAACATGGGATAGATTTTAGTGCTCTAGTCAGATTTGTTTGAGTCTTGTTGGCTTTTTTCCCCGTAGAGTGATTTGTAGTTCTGTTTCAGCTGTAAACAGCAATACCAGGTATCTAGTTTCATACCTTAATGTATATTTGAATACTAAAATGACGTTGTTTCATCTTCTCTGCGAGAAACTTTTTTATTGATTGCAAAAAAAGCTGTAAAAGAGCTTTTATGATTTTTTTCTTGAAAACTACCCATTCACTTAAACTTGCATTCCAGCTTAGAAAAGATGGAGTGTTTTTTTCCTTCCTTTTTTTTTTTTTCCTCTTCCTAATCAGTGAGAAAATGAAAAAAATATTGTTTACCAAGGCAGTGCAGTATGATCTGTTACAGGCCACAGAGGGAGCATCAAGCTAGGGTTTAAGCCTAATGCAAAGTAATAGGATTTTGATGGTCTAATGTGGGCAGAGCTACTGTGGTATATAAGTATATTTAGTATAACAGTGTGTGTATATATATATGTGTATGTGTGCGTGTGTATGGCATGTGGTATAATCACATACATGTGTCTGGTATCACCATACACGGCTGATAAATGGTTGTGCTGTACCAGCCACAGTATGGCCAGTCCACTGGGCAGTGGAGGCCGAGGGGCAGGGACGGGGCAGTGCAGGGGCTGGGTGGCTCACACCCTGGGGCCAATGTCCTTGTGCTGCTTTGGCTCATCACAGAATGGTTCGGGTTTTTGGGTTGGGAGGGAGATTAAAGNCGTGTGTATGGCATGTGGTATAATCACATACATGTGTCTGGTATCACCATACACGGCTGATAAATGGTTGTGCTGTACCAGCCACAGTATGGCCAGTCCACTGGGCAGTGGAGGCCGAGGGGCAGGGACGGGGCAGTGCAGGGGCTGGGTGGCTCACACCCTGGGGCCAATGTCCTTGTGCTGCTTTGGCTCATCACAGAATGGTTTGGGTTTTTGGGTTGGGAGGGAGATTAAAGATCACCTAATTCCAACCCCCTTCCATGGGCAGAGACATCTTTCACCTTTCACAAGCCCCACAAGATGCTGCTGGGTTTGTGTTGGGCACGAGGGCTGTGGGCAGGTGCCTGTGCCACCCCACTGCTGCCCTTGGCATGGAGGTGGAGGGGTTTTGCCAAGGCTACAGCCTGCACCAGCCCCAAGGAGAACCTGCAGGAGGCAGAGGAGCAGTGTGAGAAATGGAGGGGAAGGGGAAGGGACACAAGGGTCAAAGGAGAAGCCAGCCTTCTCTTCTCCCATCTGTCCTCCAAGAGGAGAGCAAGCCAATTTCATTTCATCATGATTGAAACACCTGCAGCACCTGGGGGCACGGGCTTGCTGTGCCCGGGAGTCAGGTGGGGATGGTGTCCCCGGGCAGTGGCAAACTCCTCCAAACCTGTTGCATCCTTTCGTGGTGACAGCCAAGTTTGTTCTTCACCCTCTGCCCCCAGACTGGGCCACACCCCATTAATAATTATATTTATTTTTCCTTCTTTTGTGTTGGAAGGTAGCTGGATGTAAGACATTATCTAGCCACAACCTTTTGGGCTTTGATGTGATCTGAGAGGCATTCATGTTGTTTCCCTGCTGCTGTTTTACATCACTGCACACGACGACTGCGCTGCTGGCGGGCAGCGTCACAGCCTGAGCTGGAGTATTAAAATGATGATCTCATGGGGTTTGGTGGTGCACAGTAAATGCATTCCTGCACCATGACAATGTTGAAATCCTGGCTCTTCAGGGGACAGGACAGTGCCTTTGAACTGATATTGCGACTGCGTGCGTAGGATGCAAATGCAGCATGCAAAGCCACCCCGTGGTGCACTGGATTAATAGAACAGATTTTCAATGAATCATTGGGAAGATGAAATTTTCTACTTGCATTTAATCTTAGCCTGATAAATCACTCAGGGGAGAAAAAGACCACAAATCCAACAGTGAAATACATGAAATTAGTGCTCCAATGATGAGACAGACTTGGGTTTGGAGAGTTGGCAGTGGTGGCGAGCTTGGCTGACAGTGTGGGGCGGGGGGAACATGGAAGGAGGTTGGATTACACTGCAAAGACAGGTTGGGGAGGGAGCAGCAGCAGGGCAGAGCTAAGTGCCCTGGTGGCTCTTCCTCATTTGCACGCTGGCCATTGAGTGTATGGTTAAAAACTAATAACGTTCAGCCAGTTACTATAGCAATGGTGTGGCACGAGTTGTCATGGTGATGAAGCAGAATTTTTCATCACGTTCCTTCAGGAAGGGGATGGATGCCATTCTGGGGGGCTCTGAGCTGGACCATTTGCCTCATATGTACAGAAACACTTGCACCTGCTGCAGTGAACATGTTCTTCCAGTGTCATTACCTGGTTTTCCATGTCCTGATGCTAAATTTTTCTTCCACATTTATAAAGTTAAGAACACTCTGATAAGCCATAAATTGCTAAGCCAAACCTAATTATGTGCACTATTATTATACAAGGTGTGTTAATAAAACATAGTTCTGGCACCAGGGCTGTTCCCAGACACTTTGTGTGTGCTCTTCACCTCTGCCAATGACACAACTCAATAGGACATTGGGTCCCCAGCTGAAAAAAGTAATTGTAAGCTGATCTGAAGTAAATGTGCTTCAAATACTCCCATTTAACATGGAAAAATGTATGTTCTGCCTTGGAAATGCACCTTTTTTTTTCAGTTTTATTTAAATTGCCTTTGCTTTCTCTTGTTTCTTGGGCTTTAAGAACAATACACTGTGTTTTTCCCTTACTCATGAGCTAGGCATGAGTTCATCCTTGTCAGGGCGTTTTTCATACAGGTGATCAACAGGTGCACTGTATTTAAATGATGTTGCTTTTGATGCTTCTTTTTTCAGGAGATCGGGTGTAGTGCCTGTTTTACTCCTGTAGGAACCAAGAGCCCACCTATTGGCTGTGTTTCTGCAGTTGTGCGAGAAAGCAACCTCCTAGATTGCAGAGCACATCCAGCAATTTGGTTTTGTAAGGATAAAAATGCTTTCAGTTTGGCTCAGAGTGATGGCTATTTTAAAAGAACGTAATATTCTGCTCAGCAGCTACTTTTCAAAATCCCTAAACCCTTCACTACATGTAAGTTTCTGTGCTAAACCATACACTTCAAAATGAAGCCTGATAAATGGCAGTAGTGGTGTTTCACAACAGGGCTTACATGTTGCTTTCATAAACACTGATTTGCAAGCACCAGGAAGTCCAAGAAAGGGAAAATCTGAATTTGGGGTGTACAACTTAATAGCACCGATATTTCATAAGTATCTCCAATTTCATTTTGTCCTGTGCTTTTCTGCAGGTAAGTTTTGGGTGTGACAGCAGAACTGTGTTAACTGCCAAGGAGCATAGAAACAATATTGGCTCAGAAACATCTTGGGATTTGGACCTGTATAGTGCTGGGTAGGAATCTAGGCTATGCTTGAGGCTGTGTTGCTTTGGATTTAGGAAAGTAATCACAGATACGTTTTAAGTCCTTTTTTCCTTTGAAAAGCTCTGATTACTGTGTGCTTCAGCATTCTACTGATGTGAGGAGCACCATTGGCTGCATGTCCTGGAGTCCTTGTTCTGGTTCCTCTAAGCAAAGTCCAGCTCTTACAGCACCACTGTTGGCATTTACAGAAGCCAGGGGTCTTTTTTCTTTTACTTTTCCCCTTGTTTGGAGCTTTATAATTACTCCAGTAAATGATGTTATATTCCTTAACCCAAAGAACTAAGTTTTCAGAAATTCACAGAGCTGTGTGGTTTCCATGTACTAATTTAGGAAAAAAAAAAAGAGGGGGAAAAAAGGGAAAAAAAAAAGGAAGTGAGGCCTCTGGGTGAGGTAAACTCTAAGGTGCAGGTCACTGAGCTACCACTACATGCTAGTTCTGGTTTTCCAAAATTTCCTGGATATATCTAAGGGTCCCTGTTAGTGATCAGGTACAGAGCTACATGGACCTGTTCTCAAACCTGATGCAGCCCTCCTTGATCGACTTCTTAGGCTTCTCAGAGCCATTAGTTTTATAAGGAGCTGTGTAAAATATTGGGAAAATGTTGTTCCATCTCATTAAAGATCTGGTAGGTGTGCCACTTCTGTTGTATCATCTCATTGTCCTACCATTTGTTTGCTTTTCATACAAAATATTCCAAGCTTTTGCTTGCTTGAATCTTTGAAGTGCTGGACTTAAATCTAGAGTGTCCTTGGGTTGTCCCATCAATACTAAAAAATAATCACAAAATGGGAGGCTTGTGCAGTGCCCATCTTATTCTTCTGATGTTGCATCAGCCCTGGAAGCCTTTCAAAGCCTCCCCAGATTGTCCCTGCTCTCTGCTAGGATCTGCTCAGTTTACTTTTGTTTGGGTTAATGCAAGTCTGTGGTCATGGGGCAATTACAAATAAATGAAGTATGAAAGACTTCACAGGATCTTTATTTGGATATCTAGTCAGGTATAAACTGTGATGTCAGTGCAGCTGTGTCCCAGATCGGATGACGCCAATGAATAAAGATTTGTAAACTGTGCTATTGTTCTGCAGGTATATTATTGTATATGATTTTTGGCAAGTGACCTCAAGAAATCTCATACTAAGGTGATTTTTTTTCTACCTTAACAGTCTTTCTCATGATAAAAGAAAACTGGCTTTTGAAATCATTAATAGCTCTGGTATTACACTGGTACCGATTAGAAGATTTATGCCCAGACTTGTTGAGTGCTCCCATCCCTCTTCCTCCCAAATGAAGGACATGGTTTCTCTCACTGTATTTTGAGAGAGGTGGATTTAACCGTGTTCAGCTGCTGAAAAACTTCGAAGCTCGATGAGATGAAGGATACTGTTGGAAGTCACACGACTAACTTCTTACAGCAGAGACTGCTCACAAGATTAGAGGATGTGCAAGTTGGCTAATGAGTAAATTTGGGTTTTATGAGCTTTGAGGTAACTTTTCAGTGATGTTAAACTAACTCTACTAGATACAGTTAAACCCCTCGTCTTTGGGGAAAGTGTTTATTTACAGGGACAGCATTGGTTCAGAAATTTGTTCTCTTGATAGAAGGAATATTGCTGCAAATATTTTAATAGGAAGTTCTGATGAGGGAATGTTTGTCCTGGAGATTTTTCCAAGATGTTTAATGAACTATTGCAATTAGTAGGTTAGTAGAGACAATTTTAAATGCAAGTGAAACTCCTCTGATATGTACATCACTGCTTCTTTACATGGCAAGGAGCGTTGATGAGGTGTTGCAGCATGCTACAAAGAACTACCAAAAGAAATTGGCCCAATGTGGCCAGAATTTTTCCTTCTGTGAACAAAGTCAAGCAAGAGAATACAGGCTCTTGATGCTCTGCCATGAATGGACTGCAGAGCACTGCTTGTTAAAATGCAAAGTCCAAGAGGGAGGAGAAGTTGGCATCCACATGAAGGAAACTGGGATGCTCATGAACTGATTCTGATGGTGGAAAACACATGTGCTGCATCAAAGATGATTTCAACATGGGATATTGTCCCCTTTTGTCTTCCTAAATATGAAAATACATGTATATTCATGAAACATTTGAGGAGTGTTATCCCTGTTTGATGGATCTGTTGGATTAGGAAAGATGTTAGGGATATTTGTGAAAGCCTTGGGAGTGGGAAACACCTGTCCTCAAGATTCGGGGTAGGGGTTTGAAACCTGTTTGCATGTATGTGTTCATGTGTGTGTGTAATGGAGACTGGACACGGAAACCAAGAGATATTGATTATGTCCTTGCAGGGATCCAGAAGTAGTTTGTTTCACAATAAATGAGAGAAATTAAAAATGATGTTGTAGCATTTCAATCAAGCGGCTTCTAAAAAAGACAAATATGGGGATTATTTCTCTATAAAACACTCTAAGATCTCACCAAGAGACACTTGATGTTAACAGATACATTTAAAAGGAAGTAGTCTCAAAAAGATAATGTTTCAGAGAAGGCAGTGGCTGCAGGACACTTGCAAACCATAAATGATTAACAGATGGAGTTTAAAAGGCCGCGAGTTTCCATCCCTTCCTGCAGTGCTCACAACTGAAGGAAACACATAGGAAGGACCTTTAGGTAAGTAAGAGCTGAGACTTGTGAGTATGGGGAAAGATTTGCCACTTACAAGAGTGTTAAGAAAACCTCAAATTATATGACTCATAAATACACCTGAACTCCTCCTGGGGGTCCTGCTGAGCCATGGGCAGCACGTGCTGCTGCAGGGAGGAAGAGCAGTCAGGTTTCAGTGTCCTCAGATCGCCGCACTGAACTCCTTAAATAAAACACAAGGCTGCTAAATTTTTCATCTGTCTCTCTCAAACAGAAGTTCTTAGTCTGACAGCTTTTCCTTTGCATTCTTAAGTCTTACTATTTTAATAGCAATATTTGGTCCCCAGCGCCCTGACTTGTACTTTGGGTTTTCTCTGTGTGCCCTTGGGGCTTTGTCTGCATGAGGGAGCTGAGACATCCCAAAGCTGTTTGCCAGAACTGACCTGTAATTTTCCAGTAAGTCATCGTGCCATCAGGAAATGCCGCTATGTGAAAACCAGGATATTTCCTGAAGACATATTTCACAGCAGTATTTCATTCTAGAAAGAGCAAAACAAACAAAAAAGCATTTTTCTTATGTTAAAGCAGAGTTGGTTTATATAAGATTTTACAATGAAATGCATTTATCCTATAAGGATGAAAAATGCAGCAAAGCATTTCAATAAAGTATTTCTTTAGGAACAAGTTACAGAGATTCTTTTGTCCATTTTTATTATGGAAAATGTATTTAAGCTTGCAGAATTTGCTGTGAAAGGGGAAATCCTATTAAAGCCAGCTTTGTTTTCTCTCTCTGTGCTGCTTTGCTACGGTTTATGTCTTGTATTAACGAGGTGCTCGCCTGTGCAAGACATAGCGTTTTCTCAGTTTGAGGTTGACTTTTTGATTGCTTAAACTTATTTTCTGTATGATATCTTTACAGTCCAGGCTTTTGTAATTTATAACTTAGGTATACAATACTTCATAAAGATGCAATGTAGAGTTAATATCCTATATATGGAATGAGAGATGCAGTTGAATTTAACTCTTGAGTCTCTTAAAAGATGGCAGGACTCTCTGGTTTGGTGTTTGAATATGGAAGAGAGATGTCACTTGTAAAATAGTCAGATTGAAACAGAAGCTACCCAGGGGCTGTTGGACAGTTTGGTTTAGGCCTTTTGGAGGGTTTTTCCTTTAATAAATTCAGACATTTTGTAGTACAAGCCAATAGAATAAGTCTCATGTTCCTGTATAGGTTAACTCGCTGGAGACTGGGATTTTGCTCGAGGCTAAATGCCAGTGCTCCCACCATGAAATGTGCATTCAGCTCCCCTTAAAGGGTAAACCCCATGGAAAACCCACACAAATTATGAGAAACTGTTATGAACTGAACCATGAATTTTTAATATTCAGTTACCCTGAGGCACAAACTAGAGCTTAAAATAAATTGTTTTAAATTTCATACTCTGAGTAGTGCATGCAATGGTACATGAAGGGAAACGAAGTCTCCAAAGGACTCTCTGCTTTTGTTTTACAAAGTCATCCTGGAGACAGAATTGTACCACATCTGTGTGTGGGCACAAAATCTGGTGGTGCCTTTCATTGCCTGTCCGTGTCTGGTGTCTCACCTCCTGCATGATCCAGGCTCCTTGCACAGCCTCAGTGGCCAGCTCAGCGTGGGCTGCCACTCCTGCCTTCAGCAACACGGCAGCGGACACAAAATCACTTGTGGTGGATAGGAAGCTTGACAGGAATTCAAGCATCACTTTTCACCTGAATTACAGTGACCTTTTATTTTCCTCCCTGATCTTCTAAGTGTTGAAACATCTGCAACTTCCCCCAGGCCCTGCTGCTTCCTTTCCCTGCACACCCTGTCCTGGCAGTGAGGATACCCTGCAGCAAAGTATCTCCCAGCACTTGGGTACATGAGAGTGAATTGGACCCAGCTCACTGCCTCTTTGGTTGAATCTTTTGTCCCATGTTTTTGCCACTCTAACACAGAATAATCTTCTGCCCAATTTAGGAGCATCTTGCACTCAGGTCCTTCCCCTGTCAAACTCAGCCCCAGAGGTGCTGGGCAGCATTTTCCAGAGACAGGAGTGAATTACAAATGCCCTGGAGAGAAGAGCACCGGTCCCACTTCAGCACGATCTCCACAGAAGTTATGAACAAACCCGATTATTCCCCACTCTTACTCAGACTACTGCAAACCACACTGGAAAATATTCCTGCACATAAACATAACCCCAAAGTGATTTGTATTTCCTTTTGCAGAACTGCAGCACCTAATTCTGGAAGCATTTCTGCCACACACAAATGGGTCTTTTCCCCTGTTTGATGTGTTTTATTTGATACTGGAATCCTTCCTTTAGTCAGATGAGACATGACTGTTCCCAGTGCTTTGAAAAGTGGATGCCTTGGGGGAACTGAGCCACTGCAGGCGCTGGAGATCCTTGTGTTGGCTTTAGCAAAGAGGGCAAAGACCCTCAGGGATGTCATCTGACACTTGGTAGCCTTGTAGGGATGGCACAGGTGACATATCTACCTCCAGTCCTCCTCTAAGAGAGCAAGGTGTGGACTGTCTCCTACTGCATTTGAGTGCTGCTTTACTTTGACCATGACGCCTGGAATTCAGAGTACATCAGAGGAGTTGTACAGATTTGAATGCTCTCATGCTTAGTCTCATTCAGCTTAACGGAGGGGAAAATGTCCCACTGATGTTGTGATGAGCAGGGGTGAGCCCCGGAGGTCACAGTGCAGGGACCAGGGAGTGCTGCCACCCTGCACGGGCACCCTCAAACAGGGCTCCTCTGCAGCTGATGGGGCAGATGCTGCTGAATTTGCAAGTTCTGAGCAGAACTCTTTATTTATTTCACCAAGAAAAGAAAATATTGGGAGAAGTTATATTATCTGCAGGAATTGCCTTCCCATTGATTTTATTAACTAAGAATGAAAAGCACATTAAGCATAACTGAATTATTCTATGACTAGTGTTACTAATAGATCTCTGGAAAAATTGAGTTTGCTTCAAGGTAATAATAAATGTACCTGGTACTGGAGATGGAACTGTAGTGCACACAGAAATTGTATTGAAATGCTGGAGCCTGCTGGTATGCCTATAAAGTTAAAACAGTGAAATGCAAAACACCCAAACTGATTGCATGTAAAGAGAAAATCAAGTTATTTCTATAGAGGCCAAGCCAGACACCCAATGTTACAGTGCAGGTACAGAAGAAACTCAAGATTTTCATAAAAGCTTGTAAATCAGCTGCTGCTTCACTGAACATGCACATTTTCATGTGCACAACTCATGGATGTACTTGGATACAAATGGCATTTATGCCTACAGGACATAAGAAATCATATTAGTTCCAAACTTCCAGTGTTTGACAAAGTTAATTTTTAATACTGGGAGAATTACAAAGGCCTGAGGTGTAGTGACAGCATTGCCCAGGGTCTGCTTGGAGAAAGCTGGGCAGAACCTGCTGTGCTGCCAGCCTGGGGTGCAGGGTGGTCCTGTTGGGATGTGAAAATGGGCATCCGTCCAATGGGGGTGTCTGGTGTTCCCCACGTGCTGCCCAGGGATGGAGGGCTTTCCCCCTCCAAAACAGACCACATTACTGTGTTTTCTTAAGCAAAAATAAAACATGCAGCAGGACTTCTGCAATGTACCTGGCCCAAAGCTTTCAAGAAATGATATGTGCATACATATATATTTATTTCTTTTCAATGTGTAATTTTGGAAGGGGCACGAAGGAGTGTTCAGAATTAACTACATGATTTAGCAGCCCTGGATTAGCCACATTTCTATCTCTGATTGTAACCTTGTGCGTAAACTGATTTTGTTCAGAATAACTTTGACTTAGCCATGAAATAAGCCTTATGATACGTACGACAAATTAAAAAATGGTCTTCACACTAGGTCTGAAATTAATTTTTGACATATTCTTGTAGTATCTTTCAGGGAAAAAACCTTTTAAATAGCCAAGAAAACTGTCTGAGTGAAATTCAGCTTAAATGTGTGAGTATTGACAACCCTGTTATATTCACCTTGGTGCTGTTTGCTGGGGGTGCTGGGGTGTTACTGTAATGTCTGTCTCAGAAAAGATTGTAGGCAGGTAAAAAACCCAATTAAAATATGTGTTGCAGTGAGTTGCTAAAAGGCACTCAGCAGTTCTGTGTCGAAGTTGAAGTTGTGAAGGATTTTATGCATTTCCCACCTTTAGCACATTTAAATTCTCCACTCATGATTCTGGTAACAGCATCCATGTTAATGCCATTTCTTTGCAATCAAAAACTCACTGCCAGAAGCCTGACCATTTCAATGAGTGTCTCATTCACCTCCAGGGGAGTGCTGGGCTCAGGGATTTGTCCCTCCCAGAGCGTAATTCATTCAAATAAATGTAAATCACTATTTTATGTTGTTTGGTCAGTGTTTATAGATGGCAGCGTACACTACTGAAAAGGCACATGGCAGATATTAAGGAAGGAATTGATGTGCTTCACGGAGATGAGAAGAGGCAGGGTTTGGTTTTGGTTTATCCACAGTGTTGCACTCAGTGCAGCTATTATTGATTTTTATCCCACAAATGTTTGACCTCCTTTGTACAGCACAACTTGTCTATATTTTACAGCTGAATTTTTTTTGCCTTGTATTTCACGTTCATATTCCATTACTATGCTACTTGAAAAAAAAATCAATGCAGTTTGTTAATTAAGAAAAGGGAATTCCTCAGCCTCCATCCTGAATCACTAAACTGCTCTCATGTGTCTTCAGTGACCAGTGCGGCCTGACCTTGTTGGGAGATGGCAGTGACACAAATGGGGATCACAGAATCATGGAACAATTTAGGTTGAAAAAGACCTTTCAGATCATCGAGTCCAATTGTTAATTCAGCACTGCCACGTGCACCCTCAAACCATGTCCCCAAGTGCCACATCTATGTGTCCTTTAAGCACCTCCAGGGGTGGTGACTCAGCCACTTCCCTGTGCAGCCTGTTCCAGTGCTTGACAACCTTCTCAGTGAAGAAATTTTTCCTAATATCCAATCTAAGCCTCCTGTGATGCAACTTGAGGCCATTCCCTCTTGGTTTATCACTTGTTACTCAGGAGAAAAGACGGACATGGGGCACACTGTACTTGTGCAGCTGTGGGGCAGAGGCTCAACTGACTGCAGTTACAGTAAAAAGTGTATTCCTGCATTTTTAATTTGCATATATGTATTGAGAAAGGTAAGAGAAAACCTGCTGACCTGTCCAATTCAGCCAGACCCAGACTATGTAATTTAACTGTTTAATCCCTCAGTTAGCATCAAATTGTGCATGTCTCCTTCCAGCCCTTGGGCCTGCCAGCTCTCACTGTACCTGCTGTGTAAGAAGGTAAGGGAATGCAGAGCTCTTCTCTCCCTTGGTTCCAGCTTAGTGCCTCCTCACAAGTTTTGTTCTCAGATCTGGTGGGGATGGTGCATCAGGCAGGCTGCTCTGAGGCCTGCCATTTTCTGTTTTCCTTTCCACCAGTTTTGGCCTTGCTGATCAGTGGGATGGCTGGATGAGAGGAAGCAAAACACTGTGCTGGGGCTACAGCCCTCCTGGGGGCAGGGGGAGGAGGGTATCCAGCAGGGCTGACTGCCAGGAAAGGGCTGAGGGGCGGCAGGGCCTGGGGCTGAGGCCAAGGCCACCGCAGTCCAGGTGAGCTGCGGCACTGTGGTGGAGAGTGAGTGATACCTCCGAGTCATGAGGGCTCCCCGGCAGGAAAAACTTGCTTCAGCTGGGCCTGCTGGAGCCAGAGTGCTGGCAGAGGCTGGTGCTGCCAGCTGCGTGATCTGCAAATGCCCTTGTGGGAAATGCAAAGGCAGGGAGTAGCTGCAGTTACAGTGGCATGTCTGAATGAGTGGTTGGTTGGTTTGTTTTTTAAACAATAATTGAGCTGGTTCAGCTAACTGGGTTTTAGGATGCTAAATTGTTGATCTGTTTGGGCTTTCATATATTATAGTGGGAGGTTTTTTTTCCTCAAGAGGCAAGTTTGGGGAAAAAGCAATATTCCTATGTACAAGAATTGTACATTCACCGCGTACCATCTCTAGTTAATACTTTTCTGGTTTCAGTTGTTCCCCATGCATCTGTTCCATCCAGACCTATGTCAAGGCTTGTCCCACGGGGTAGCAGTGACTGAACAGAGCAACTGTGGATCCCTCTGGTCAGGGCAAGTCCACATGAGCCACAGAGTAAGAAACAAACTGTGTCTCCACCAATGAGAACTTAAAACCTGGGTGGATCCGCTGTGGTTTCCTTATGCTGTCTGAGGAGGCGCTTGAGCAGGCCAGGCAATGCCACATCGTGGAGCTGCATGGGGCTTGAAACAATGATTTACAGCAGTGGCCTGAGAGCTAAACACTCTGCTGCCACTGCTACTCTTTTTCTGCTCAGCCAATACACTTTTCTCAGCAAAACAGCTCATCAGCCTTTTGCTTTCTGAGCACCAGTAGAGTAAGCAGTTCCTCCACCACCTGCCAAAAGCTTTGGCTGTTCCCCTGAAAGCTGGGCTTCTTTCCACTATGAAAACTGGAAGGAAGCTAGGAAGTCAACACAGTGCAACACTGAAACTTCGTGTTATAAAACAAGAGGAGACTCCTTTTCTTGTGTTTTCTTATTTATTTTAAAACAGGTTAAAAGCCACCACATAAGCCCCTCCCCTCACCCGTGAATGATCTGATTGTGGAAGTAGGGTTATGCATCCTCTGGGCTGTGCAGGACCTTGAATGAGGAATGACCTTTGCTGTCCTCTCCTGTGTGCCTCAGTCAGCTTTTGTGCAGTAGGGGACAAGAAGAAATGCCTGAAGTAGGTCACTGGACACTGTGGCGCAAAGGCTGCTGCCATGGGCTGATGGATGAGCAGTTGCGTTATGGCAGCTTCTCAGTGAGAGGAGTGACAGCCCTGCTCTGAGCTGGGGTGGCTGCTGTGCCCCTTCCTCCACACCACCCCACACTGCCTGACACAGAATCATAGCATGGTTTGGGTTTGAAAGCACCTTAAAGATCATCCGGTTCCACCCCCGGCCATAGGCAGAGACACCTCCTCCCACCTTAGGACCAGATTGCTTAAAGCTCCATCCAGCCTGGCCTTGAACACTTCCATGAGTGGAGTGGGGCATTTGTTTTCTTCAGGCACATGGTGGTCCTCAACAACCACCAGGGATGACTGGTTTGGGGGTTTTTTAGCAAGATTGAGAATGCATTTCCAAACAGCTCTTCTCCCCCTAAACATCTACATTGGGCAGTGTGGTGAGCCTATTTGGGCAGCTGTAGTCCAAGCCCAGGAACTGTCCTTGATAGCATCTGATCCATGTATGGCGGAACATCTCTCATGCAGCTGTCAGCCTGACAATCACAGACTCCCTGGTCCCTGGAGCCAGCTGTGAGGGTGTGTATTGCCACCATTTCTCAGACATAAGGTCACTGAATATAACCCTTAACTGTGGCACTCCCCCCACCCCCTCCCAATCTGATAGCATCTCTTCTTCTGTTCCAAGAAATATCCCCATTTTAAGAAATGTCCCTTTTTTTATTCTTTTCACTCTACTTTAAAATATGTAAGCTGGAGTGTTTTATTCACTCCATTTTTCCTGTGGGGAGCAGAAGGTGGGGTGGCAGGGTGTTTGGCCAAGTGGGAGGCAGGGGGTTTCCTCAGCCAGTGGGAGAGGGATTGACTGCTCTTGATGGGTGCTCAGGAAGAATGATGTGAAGTTGATGGCTCTTTGTGAGGGGTCTTCAGGTACAGAGGGACTGTAAGTTAGGCAGGGGCCTTTCCAAAAACAAGTGCTTCTTCAGGCCAAGAGGGTGATAGCACTTGAGGCAGCGTGGGGTGGGGGTAGCTGGGGGTGCTGGTATGCTGGATGCTTCCTTATGTGGGAAGTAGATTGTCAATTCATGTTGGAAGATATGGTCGTTTACCCAGCAAAACTACACACAGAGACAGAACTATCTTCTTTATTATAAAGATACACTATGAGGAACAAACTTGAATGTATACTGAAGCTTGTAATGGTACATGCCAAAAATGTACAGTACTATACATAAAAGTGCATTGTCACAACAGATTAACAGTACATTTCTCTTCCAGAACTGTGGATTTTCCATGTTTTTATTTGATCTTCAAGAGTGGAAGGAATGCAATGGGAATGCAGCCATACACGAACAGGAAAGGATGCAATGGAAATGCAACAGTACAAGAGCAAAGCTAAAGCTCCTCTAAAATTTAAAGGCACTTTCACATGTACATACTACAGATGTACATTGACACAAGTAGGTAACAGTCAACAAGCAGGAAGCTACCAGTACTGCAATTCATCAAACTTGACAGTAAAGGACAATACTGATTGGATTAGGTGTGCAGGAGTTACCCTTTAGTATGCCTGAAGATGTAGCAGTCTTTCCTGTTACATATCCACTTACTATGCTTTAAAGTATCTATAATAACCATCAAACTACACATTAACTGTGTGAATGCACTAAGAGGATGCATTCACTAAATGCACTGTTTCTAATATTTTCTTTTGCTAAACAATTTCTAATATAAGCATTATGGAGTCCAGTACAGTTATTTAAACATACAAAATTCCCTATGCAATTTAAAGATACAGGTATCCATCTCAATTGTGTCAGGTGGGTTAATTTAAAAATGCTAGACAAAAACTGTATGTAAATGAAAGCTGAAATTCCAGTTTTGTTCCACTGAGTCTAGTAAACTGGGGAACTACTTGAAAATATCTCTGGTCCCAAACAAGTGAGCAGATCCTACAGACCAGCACTGGTCTGCAGCTGGGGCTGGCCCGGCTTAGGCTCTGGCCCTGGCGTTAGGACCAGGCAGTACAGTCGACTAGGATGGAGGTTTGCTGACCTCCATGCTGCACAGCCCACTGTGGTGGATTAAGACTTTGCCTCTAGCCTGGATGTGTGTGAAGTCTGTGACTGGATTGAAAAGGGTTTGCAAACACCAGCAATAGTTTGGGGCTCAGAGGCAGTTCATGGGGTACTTCTCACACCTGGAGCTTTGCATTGTATCACCTGTCTAGAAGGTGTAAATCAGAGCAGGAATAAATTACTCCTGTCACCTCAGCAATTATGTCTACCAAATTTTGTCACTACTCTTCTCCCAAACTCAATTGTTTACGTATAGTGAGTTGTAAAATTTCAAGCTTTCCAAGAATGAGATCTTGCAAAATATGTGGAAAGACAGATCTTAATTACACCCAGTTGTACTTCTGTAGTGATTTTCCCCCCCCCATTTTATTCATTGAAACTCTTTTTATGGACTGGATGTTGGAAAGTATGTTCACAGAAATAATATTATGGCTTACTGTTGCAATGTGCAAAACAGCTGTAGGTTTAGTTCACGCCTAACAAAGTTTAACAACAGAGCACTAAGCAAAGTTGACAGTTGCCACTCACACAGACATAAGAAAGGTACTGATTTCTGTCATTAAAAAAAAGGGGAACTGGAGGAGAAAGGGGTTATGAAAAACTTTAGTCAGCTTGAATCTAGGCAGCAGAAACTCAGCTGCCTGTCCTGTGAGTGACCCCTGCACCACTGGCAAGGGGTAGTCCCTCCTCCGAGTCCCTGTCTTGCTGCTGTCAGCACAACCGAGCGTTTGCGCTGTGCAAGGCAGTCAGCATGGCTGGGTCAGCTCGAAACTTGGACTATTGCAACCCAAATCACGTCCTTAACTGGACACTGAGCAGCAAAGTCAATGGGATACTTTTCTGAATTACTGTGTAGTTGAACCCTTCAATCGCCCGTAACGCTGCCTAATGGACCAACAGGTTCACGCACTCCTCAGAGCCTGGCTTGCTAAACTGTGAGCTTCAAACAATTTTAGCTTTTGTAAAAAATGTGGCATCAGGGAATGAAGGTCTAGCTTCATGGGAAAAGGTACACTGTTACAGAGGGCAGCAAAAGGAGTTTCTAGATACTATCCTGGAGATGTGCTTTAGCTGTGTCCTGGAATGCTGCTTCGTATCAGTGAGAGCAATGTGATCTCCAGCTCCATCCAGAGCTTGCCTCTAGTGAGACTGCCAACAAGAACGCTAAAACTTGGTGCCAATTATGAGATGTGAGGGTTTGGTGATTTTTTTTTTTGGTGTGTCTTAAATAAGAAATGTGGCCTGAGATGACTTAGACATTCCACACAGACACTTAATCCTCACATGCTAGATTTCCGTTCTTACTAACCTGCTTGAGATTTGGTTTGGTGACCCAGAAATGAGAGGCTCCATGTCCCCTGAACCCCCTCCCGCCCCTTAGTTTTGTGCAGGATCTGTTATTACATAGCTACAGTAAGACTGTGAAGTATGTTACAACGTGGCAAGCTGTTTGTGATCTGTGTTGGTTTTATTACAAATGGTGCAGCATCAAGTTTTCAAGTAAGTCTATGTTTGTTTTTTAAAACTACGCACAATTGTCCAGTTTTTCATTTAATCGAAACCATACAAAATACAAATGCCCATGTTAATGTAGCTACTTTCAGACAATACATTCAAAACCACTGAAAAACAAAGCCTCTCCAGTTACAAACATGACCAAATGATGTTACGGAGCCCTGACTTCTATTGTTAATCCATCCCTTTCCCTAGCATACCCCAGCTGGGCACTGTGGGTGGCTGAGCTGCCTACATTGTGCAAGATTTGTCGGCTGGACCTTGGGAAGGAGGGGAAGGCCCTATGCTAGGATTTGTTTTTGGAAGAACAATAGGTTTTGGCCTAAGAGCAGGAGGTTTCAGCTGCACTCCCATTCTAGGGGCCACCATGGGCTTGAAAGTACTCATGGTGTCACTGGAAGAACTAGTGCTACGGCGGATCTGAGGCTCGGAGCTCCTTAGGACAACGCTGTGGAGAGGGCTGAGCGACTCGGTCGAGGTGGCAGGGGTGGGGCTGTTTTTCATTTGCTCCAAGGTGTCCAGCACGACATCAGGGGCGTGTTTGGCCGAGCTCTGCCGCTCCAGCTCACGGAGCTCGTTCAGTGCTGTGTTCATCGTCTCCTCGATGTCCTGGGTCAGAGCACAGAGAGAGCAGCATGTCATTCATGTTGCTACTGAATGTGAAGCACCAGAGGAGCAAGGGGACAGGGAAGGAAATTAATGAATTAATTCACCAACCATCCTCTAACAATTATGATAGTTCTAAAATAAATTTCCACCAGATTTATTTGAAAGACATTACGATTGAAAACACGGCAGCTTTGGGTGGTCCTTACAAACATTTAACCTTGTTCACATGAGAGAATCAAAAAAAGGTGTTATACCAAAATCTGCAAGCCATTTTATGAAGTGATTGTCAGGGCAATTGATATTTGCTTAGTAGTGTTTTAGTGGTGAAGATTTCTGTCATCTCTTGGGTACTGACAACTGTAAAGATTTTAGTCCATTTGCTTACTCTTAGGTAACTGCTCCTCTCATCTAAAGCCTCAGCTGTTCACGGTCTGTATTCCCTCACATGGATTATAAAACCTAGTTTTCTAGGAAAAAGTTTGTGTGCCTATCAGCTCTTCTCTCCTCTTATTTCACTGAGTTAAATCTTAAACAGAAAAAACCTGTAAGATATTGCTCAGTATGCATACCTAAGAAAAACTATTTTCTTCTCATTTGTTTCTGGCCTGAAGGCTAAAACAATGCACCAAGATACTAGTTCACTGCTTTTCACTGGCATTGAGATACAACTAAGCTTAAAAAATCTGGTGTTCCCTGCCTGCTCACACTGACTTTCACATAGTTTAATCAAAGTTTGTGTTCTCTCACTGCCAAATGATCACTGGTCTGGGCATAAAAAAGAGATACCTTAAGCCAAACAGCGCTGTTCCAGGAAAGTAAACGAATAGCTTAGAATAAAATAAAACAGTAAAACCACTTGCACTTTCTAACTCCAATACTTGGGTTCTGACCTAAGCATGCCAGTCCCTTCTATTCCTCACTGGAAGCAGAGTTTGAAAGCAAGCATTACCAGTACATTAAATTTTAAAACTTGAGTGCCAGCATTATTGTGAAATGTGTTTGCAATCATAGAGCACCCTCAGGGTGCCCCTAGCAATCACGTTATCCCATCTAGACAAAATACGAGTTCTGAAGACAGAGGTATCTATTTACTCAAGAGCTGTTACCAGCTCAGTACAACAGACCAATTTGATGATCGGAGTGCTTCCTATTCCATTCTTTTCACCTCTTCACTGCCAGGAATAAGACTGGTGACTGTTCACACAGGCGTAAGATGGTCCACAATTTATGCAGCTGCAATGTCTTCCACATCAGGTTCTACTACATGCATCAAATCAACACACAGTATGAACTGCATGAAAACTATAAAATCCACAAGACCCTGGGCTGTAAATCTCTGCTTTGAATGGCAATGGTCACTACTAGCCAGTCAGAGCACTTTTCTGCTTACTATAATACTGAGAAATAATTGAACACTAATTACATGCAAGTCAGAATACACCAGCTTTCAACAGAGCACAGCGATCTGTGTAGCTGTTGTAATACTGTCCTAGTTCTTGTATGGCAGAGGCAATTTCATTACAGTGTAATAGGAAATAATTTCTTTTTATTGCTTCTGCAATGTTTACTCCCCTTTGTGCTTCTTCCACTCAGGATTGCTTAATGCATCTTCTTTCACATGTACTCCGTTTGGAAAGCCAAGCAGGATATTCCCCTGCACACACCTTCCCACCAGTGCATGTGCTCTGTGCTGTGCTACTCAATGAGATTTGCTCCTCAGAAAATCACACAGTGCCATAAATAAAAAGGACACAAACCTGAGCTATTGACTCCGGATCCAGTGGTTTATGGTCATTGAAACCTGTGTACTGACCAGAAGATGTAGACCTTCTAATGGGAGGGCTATCAATCTTCTTCAGCGAATCGTGCCTGCTGATGTTAGTGAGGCTGCCGTGGCCAGGCCTGCGCCGCCGTTCCGGGCTGTCGGCGTTGAGGTTTCGATTCTGAAGGAGGGCTCTGGGACTGCAGTGAGTTGCCAGGCTGGGAGAGCCCAGCTCCATGGCCGAGTTGGAGAGAGGGTGAGGTGGGTGTACTGGGCAGTGGCCGTCACTGCTCCTGCCTGGGCGTCTTAGGGGAGGTGGAGGTTCCGATCTCTTTCTTTGCCTGCACCAGTGAAGAAGTGGTTGTAGAACAAGTTGTAGTGACCCAGCATAAGCATGTGGAGGAGTAATTACTGTGTTAGCTGAACTGTGAGCAGGACTACTGAAAATATGTTATGCTGAAGCTTACCTTCCTAAATACACATCTGAGTGACGGTCAGTAGGAGAGTTCATATCCTTTGATGATGACTTGTCCTCAGTTATGGGTCCGCTGCTGGCCTCACTGTCTGCTTTTTGGCTCAGTGTATCTGAGAAAGTATCATCCCTGAACAGAACACAAGTGGTGAGATGAGAAGTCAGTGAGTGAAGTGTGACAGAGCACCTTGGCACTCTGAAAGTTTAATCCCCTTAAGAAAAGCAGGCATGTTACAATGCACTGCAGCCCTTGCACGTCTCCCAAAGTTGTTTATAATCCTTCAGTTTACTGAGCTCTTTACACTTTGAGCGTATGTAACCTTTCTGTAAAGAACTTTGTCATCCTTGGCAAAGCACATGCTTAATACTGTAAAACAAGAGTTCAGGGCTGCATTTCCCCAGCTCTTGCTATTCGGAAGTTAAAAGTCAGCAACTGCTACAAAGAGATAGTCAAATTAAAGTAGGTGCAGCAGTATCTGTCTCTTCATGTACTGGCAATGTATCCACAGAAGTAGCTTAGCTTAGTAGTAGTTTTTGATGGAGCTGTCAATTCAGGGCAGTAAAGACAGCTATCCTGCACAGAAGGCAAATGTTTAATCTATCTGACCTTCAAACCACTGACCCATATGGAAAATACTGCTAAGCGCTTCAGACTTTACACCCAAGAACCCAGTCACACCAGACACTGCTTACATATCCTGCACCACTATGTACTGGTGAGGGACAAGGCCATCAATTCCATTGTGCCTTCCTTCCCACCAGTCTTCAGATGCTCGGTGGTAGAGCAGAAGGGAAGCTCCTTTCTTGAAAGAGAGCTCTCGTGCAGATCTTCCAACGTAGTCAAACTTGGCAATAGCTTCTATGGGCTCACACTCTGGGTGGGAAGAACAACAAATATCAGATTCCACAATGCTCATTTTGGTTTCATAAACCCCATTTTTTGCATTTTCTCAGTGCTCATTCTGCCAGAGATCAGCTGAACGAAGCCAGACTTCAGGCAGTAGTTACAATGTGTCCCTTACAAAGAAACATAATCAATCTGTGCCCCAGGTGTGAAACATCTGGGTTGCTTCAGGAACTGCAGAAAACAACAGCATACTCAAATGCTACAACTGCCTTTGGGAGAGAGGCCTCTGCCTCCTGCTGGAAGGGCTCCTGCGTGGCTGGAGAGTGGGATGCAGGCCAGACAATGAAGACTTCCAAAAATAAAATAAACAAACTCAGATGAATAATCAAAGGCCCAAGGAACCAGCGTGATAAGGGAAAAGTAAATAGGAGTGCTTTTAACATCTGCAGTGGCAAAGGAAGACAATATTAGCCTGTGCATGAGTAGGGATACCCTGCCTAACTGGGCCATGGGATTTCTGTCTTTTACGTGACGAGCATGCAGACCTACTGAAACCTAGTGTTTTACACAGCACTGAAGCCTCGTGCTTTAATCCACTTCCTTAATGCCCTTTTGGAGTGAGACAGATGACTCCAGACCACAGGGACAATCCCTGTGTGGCCTCAAGTTGCTTAAAGCAGCTCTGCCTGTTCCAAAATCCTGAGCTGCCCTGGTTTCTGCAGGGGAGGCTGGTGTTTTCTGAAGCCAAACACTGGCTACAGCAGCCCTGGCTAATCCTGTGTCAGAATGCTGGTAAATTCAGCCCTACGCTGGCAGTGGGCTCCATCCCATAACATGCGCCGGGATGGAGACCTACTGATGTCAGCAAAGGGGCCCCGCAGGTATGGCCAGAGCTGTGCCCGGGCATCCAGCAAACAGACGTGTTTTTAACCACCTCTTATTTCTTCTGCATAAAACCAAAAGCGCCTGAGCTCTAACAGATTAAATTTTGTCATCACAGTCTCAAAACATAAAGAAAAAACTGCAAAATACAGGTCTAAAAATCACATACTTTGATGATTCCAGTAACTCAAGAGTCCCTGAAATGACTAATTTCTTTACATAATTAGAGCAATATTTAGATGGAAATGAACATCTGGGCTAATGACTAGCATAGCAACTTTCTGTCTGGTGCAAATTAAAATTGCTGAGGTTGTAATTCCCCAAAGAATGAGGCTGGTAATGAAAGCCACTGTCCCTTTATGAAAACATTTTGCACAGGAATGACTTTTTAAAATTAACTTCATTTTACAGTGTGAAAACATAATGATAGCACCTTTACTGAGGTTATAGTTTGCAGCTCATTTTTTTAATAACTTGCCTAGTCTGCAGAAGGCTGCTGCTTCTGCAGTCATGTTAAGAGTTCCTGTCAGTGACAAACTGCAGTGTGTTTAGAATTTACTAACTCAGAAACTTTACAGAGATGGAATACAGTGATATGGGGAATTCACTGTTACAAACATAAAAGTAATGTATGGTGGCAGACATTTTTTCAATTATATAAATACAAATAAGAACTTAGCAGTAACAGTATTAATTCCTGAAAATGCATCCCTACTGGATGGCTGTAGAGGACCATATTCTCTTTTTTTCCTCTTTTCTCTGTCTTTTTCCTCTCTTTCTCTCTTTTGCTCTTTGTCTTGCAGCCCCTGCTCTGGACCATTGACATGGCAGCACTAATGTGAGATCTAAGGACTGGTGTTATTTTTTGTTTTCTTCCCTTGCCTTGCCTGGGCAAAGCACAGCTATCGTATTCTCTCATACTCTCCCTTGAAGTTTGTTGTGGGAGGGAAGAGCTTGTGAGCCAGCACCTTTGAATATCAGATGTACTGTGGGGCTTGTGAGTCAGCACCTTTGGTTGTGTGGTGCGGGAGTTGAGAACTTACTGAAGTGTACTGTACAAAATCAAGGACTTATTCACCTCCACTCTTGTGGAAGTCTGTTTTAAGAAATTTAAGGGTGTGTTAGCCAATACCTTTTGAGTCTAAATATCGGGCTGGTGGCTGAAGTTATGGTGACTGTACAATAAAATGTAAGAGTTCCCTGACACGTGTCCAATGTCTTTGTTCAGCCTGATGAGAATTTGTAACAAACATCATAGCCCCTACGAATGTCTTGCTCACCGGCATTCCCTTGTGGTTGAGGCTGAAGGGTTTCTAGGTTTTATGTTTTTAAGCACAGAAAATAGAAAGCTGACATAGAAAGAAACATTCTGGTAAACTGGGAAACCTCTAATGGTGGTGTGATATTCTGATATGTTACCCTGTTGTCATTTCCAGATGTTCTGTCTACAGTCTCTCTCTAACAGAAAATGCAGATGCCACAAAGCGACTGTAAGGCACAGAAAGACACTACTGCCAAATGAAAAGAAGAAAAACCAAACATGCCTGTTTATCTTGCATTGTCTTTAAGAGGGCAATATGAAATCAAATGGCAATAATGTAACACTGACAAAAACCACAGTTCTTACATGTATCATATGCACTGCTTGTGGAGTTTGTTATAAGAAGGAATTACTGGAATCAGGCAGGATTGAAAATGAGCAGACATTTGTATGAACACCCTGTTCTCAGATTGTAGCTAATTTATGGGTTATGGTAGAGCTGGTCAAGAATTCAGAAATAAAACCTCCCAGGCTTCAGAGAGCCAGTCGCTCACTAACAGGTAATACATTAAAATGTAAAAAAAAAAAAAAAAAAAGTCAACCAAACAAAGAAGTTTTACAGTAAGTCATAAAATCCCAATTTCCCTGCACATATTTTCCTTAGACATTCTCCGCAGTTAATTGGTAATGCTCTGGATTGATGGGTAAATGCCTACATTGATTAGCTATGGAATTTCCTGTTTCTCTGCTCACTTCAACAGGCCATATAATATCCCACAACTGACTATACAGGTCTTTTTATCTACAAATTAGTGGACTAAACTAGAAATAGTTCTATCTCACTCAGTAGAATTATGCTAATCTAAGTGTGGTGCGCAATGGGAATCTGTTTATTGTATCCTTCTACCACCTGCAAGACTCACATAGTTTTTCAGAGGTCTGAATGATGTTGTCCCACTGGAACCAGGTGTATGAATTGTTAATGTACCCATAATGGATGTGACTTTTGAGACACGTACATCAGATTGCCTGAGTAACGAATCCCACCTCCTCAGGGAGGAGTGCCCAGTAGATTTCACACAGATTTCGTAAAGAGGACAAAAAATAAGTTCTGACAGGTTTTCCTAACGTGAAAGGGGTGTTTTGGGTTTTTTTATACACAGAACTCTACTACAGCGAAAGGGGTGTTTTCTTTTCTTTATACACAGAGATAACTTTCCTACAGCAAACGGTACTGAGACTGTACTTAATAGCAATTCACCTTGTCAAGCTTTAATAGTGAAAACCATGGTACCGAAGTACCATGACAGTTACTCCTAGAAATAAATGCGTTTTGTAAAGTTAAGCCATTTAATATCAAGGTTACTGAATGACAGACGAGTATTTCCAAAAGCTAAGGCAATGAAAGCTAAATTTGGGATCTGTAACTCGAATTCTGTGTGGTACTGAATGTCTAATAGTAGAATTGACAGCTCGAAGGGAAGTGTAATTGCACTGCTCTGTCCATACCTGCGGGTATTCACCTAAAATAGCAAGAAGTATTTGATGACATACAGGATCTCACCAGCTATCATCTCTAGTGAATCAGGCAATGCTAATGGAAGTGAAAAATTAGGACAAACTGAAGAACTGTGGGAAAAACTTCTGCTGCTTGGAAGAGCAGAAAGGGCAGAAGAAACCTAAGTGTTGGTTTTAGTTTTGGGACTGGAGTGCCAGATGTAGACCTAACCTCCCTACAGAGGTGATGGCACTGAATTGGCACTGGGCTGCCATCTGTGCCTCAGGGCTCAAGGAGCTAACGAAGGGAGGGGACACCATCCCCTGCAGTTTTTCTAGGGGAGTTGCTGTTGCTCTGCTCTGTACTTCCTCAGTTCTCCCAGGTGTACCCTGTCTGTTGGGAATAAAGTATGTCCTTGAACTCCCCAGGAAGATGCTATCTCCCTATTTCTTCATCTTCTCCTGCACCCCATTAGAGAATAGAGTGGTTTTGCAATTTCAAAGTCCTGTCCTCAGGACAGCAGTTCTCTGACTGGGAAGAGCAAAAGCAAAGAAGTGTTGCAAGGTGTTGACAAAACTGAGTCTGGCAAAGCGTCGATCACAGCACGCCCTACTGAAGGGCAAGAAAATGACTATGTGTTGGGAACACAACTTACAGTCTGACATGTCCCTGTAAGTTTTGTTTTCAGCAGAAATACCATCTAAAGTTTTATCCTGAGTTTATGAGATATCTATGAAGAGTATGGTATTAATTCTATGTATGTTTTTCTAGGAGAGCTCCATCTGTCCAACTTCCTCAGGAAATGTTTACTTCCTTTGCAAACAGATCTAGTCACCCTTTACCATATGACTCCAAGAAGAATAAAAAATCTCCATCAATTTGAAGGTAAAGGAAATACGCTAACAGCTGTTTCAGTAAAACATGAACAATGTCCTTTGAATCTTTACTGCAGAGACATTTTCAGGTAAAGGTTTGTCCGCAGCCAAATTACAGATAGATTTTTTTTGTGTCTCAGCTTAAGTACAAATGTTCTGAACTTCACAAATCAAATTTCATTTCCAGATTTAAGAGAAAGGAAAGACTTATATGTTTTCCGTATCAGGATACTTTCTGCACATCTAAAAAAGCCTGAAAACATCACAGTAAAATGCAGCTCCTTCTCTTTCCCGCTTCCCTTTCCAGTGATCAACTGAAATACAGGAACACCAGTAAACTTAGGGGAAAAAACCCACAACAATTTATATGCTTAAAATAAAGCAGTTATGAAGTATTTATATGCTCATTTATATGTGCTAGTCTTTTTTCTCCCAATCTACTGCATTTTATCTCTGCAGGCACAATTTAATTTTCAATTCTTAAGGTCTTGTTGTTTTCTAAATTGTAATGAAACATTTCTAGCAGTACTGACACAGCCCCTACAGATGGGTTTTTTCTAGTAGGCACAGAGAGCCACTTGCAGTTTAACTTTATAGCAACAGTAAGTAAAAGAAATCCTTTTGGTTTTGATCGTAACCTCTGGATTATGTTTCAATGACCCTGTAATTCCTGTGGGGTAGGCTGCTTGGTCTTACGTATGTATACAACATTTTAGCATAAAACTAGTAAGATTTTCAACATGAAAAAAAACCCCTTAGCACTTACAGAATCTGCTTCTACCACGTCCTAACAGAGGGAATCATGTAAGGACCACACGTCCGATCGATGGATAGCAGCAATGCAGCACCTCCCTTTCTCCCTCTCCACATTCAGCTGGCAGTGATGCATCCAGTTTATAATCAATGAATCAATCATATTAAACCTCCAAAATACTCCAGACCCTTTAGTAGAAGGGGTTTTTTTTTTATCTACCACATGTCAATCAGTGAATCGCATGACGTTCAATAAGCAAACTGAAAAATTCTCATCTATCCTCATATCTGGTCTAAGTAGTATTTTTTAAAAGGAACTGTCCAGAGCACAAACACATGAATGTATGTGCAAAGAGAGAGTGAGTGCATTTAATTTGAAGTCTGTAACCTACATTAGAAATGTGCTATTACAACAGAAAGCCGTATCCATGGAAAAAAATGGGTTAGAGCTTGCAGGTTGGGAGTTGAAGACCAACAGTTTTTGTGTGCAATCCAGGCTTGTTAATCTTCAGCTTCGCAGCAGTACTTACCTAGCTTACAAATATTTTTGTGCTAACAATCATTTCTCTGTAAACACAAATGTCTGCTTCCTTTTGGCACTGAATTAATCAAAAAGGTGTGATGAGGCAACTAGAATAAAACTACTGGCTGATCTGGTGAACAAAAACCCATGTCTCGAGCAGTTAAATCTGTTAACAGAACTTTGTCCTGTTGACAGGTATTCTCTTCAGGGCTTTTCTTCCCCAGTGACACAGTCATAACACAAGTAATACTAGGACAGGAGTGTAAAACTGGTATAACAACACAGTAGTGGGGTAGAGCCCATGATAATCAAGGCAGAGATGATGCATCATGTGATGCCACAGTCCTGCTCCTCTGGATCCTGATGTTTTCATCTTTCCTAGGCATGGCTTTGAAGTAACTGCTTTTGATGGCTGCTGGAAAGCTGCACTTCTCCATGTCCACTCACGCCTTTGTCTCTCAGTTCGGTCATGTGACCCTGAAGTTGGCCCCAGTATATTGAACTGGTGTGTCACCTGCACGTCACTTGTGCTCTAATTGAGAGACATGCAGACTTCCTCAGCTTCCACGCTCGCTTCATACCTCCAATGGAAGAAGTTCTTCTAAAGTATAGCTATACTGTCTTGGAAAAGTAAAGTGCAATTATGAGTTTGTTCACACTGTTTAAAAGAGATGTGTTGTAGAAAGATGGTGGATTTAGCTGTACAGAGCTGATCAAGAGGAACCCATGCACAGCCTGTCTCATAGAGCTATTGGTACTCCCTGCTGCACAGGCATGGCTATACACCCAGGCAGAAGATCAAGATTTCTCTCCTATCCTCAGTTTTCCCCCCTTCTGTAATGTCTGCCCAACCCAAATGTCCCTCCTCTTCAAACAGCTGCACTGACAGACTCTGCCTGCTCCTCCTCACCTTGGCAAAGGGGAAGAGACAGACAATCTGTCACTGACAGCTTGTGTACGTGACAAAGCAGACGGGTACAGCTAGAGTGGAACTATTGTTTACTTTGCTCTGTGTGCAATGGGACCAG
Source organism: Pachycephala philippinensis (assembly GCA_013397055.1). Lineage (NCBI taxonomy): Eukaryota > Metazoa > Chordata > Aves > Passeriformes > Pachycephala > Pachycephala philippinensis. The sequence goes on from VWZT01016185.1 coordinate 1,388,948, forward strand.
TGTAACCAGGTTTCCTATACATACACCTTCCGGTTTCCCTTCCCCACAGCAATTGTCCCAGCTCCTAAACAGTATCCCATAACACAACATAATATATTACGACATCCTTTGAAAAAAAAAGAAAACCAAAACTTTTCTGCTGTAGCTCTTTTCCTCCCCTTTCCTCTGCTCTGTCTTTCCTCTTCCTTCCTCCACACATCCTCTGAAATGGACAAGAGGAAGCTTCTGTTTCTACTGCTGCTAAGTGCACATGTTCTGGTTGCTCTGTCTGGGTTGCCTGCTGGCCAGACAGGCAGTGAGCTCACACTGCTGCTCTTCTCTACATGGAGTGTTATTCTGAATCCTTCACCTCTAATGGAATACAAATTCTCACAAAAATAGTAGTTATATAACAATTTTGAGAACTCTTCTCTATCTGTTAAATTTGCTTGAAACTTGGCAGAAGTTACTGTGAGGACATCTGAAGGATGGTCAAACTGTCACAGTCGAATACACCATTATGACCTGGATAAAAAGAATTAATATAATAGAGTTGCATCAATTTTTTCATGGATACCTCTCATACCCAGAAGTGATCGATATTTACAGAAAATTACTACTGTTCAAAAGTTTCACTGTGGGGGGTACACACATGTGTTTCAGTTGTTATAAACCCTTTAGAGAGATCAGCTTTAAAATTCAAATAAAAATAGAGCCTGAATGGAAAATATCCTCTAGCTGCAATATTTAAAGGCACACTTTAAAAAAATTTAGTTTTTGTAGACAAAAGAGTCACTAAAAATGTAACACTATGTCAGAAAATAATATGTGCTGACTGAAATAGTTTCTCTCTTGCCCTTCCTGTGACTGGGCAAATCAGGAGAGAACAAGGAAACAGCTGGTCAAACACAGATGAATCAAGAGTGCAAAAGCACACAAACAGAGATTAAAGATTTGCTAGAGAACACCGGGATTGAAACTTCCTTCTTTCAAATAAGACACAATTGGGAAAGGAAGGTCTCCTGAATGGAACACCTGTAGAACTTACCCCCATCAAAGGCATGGTAACGTAACACACTCACCGTCTTCACTGGTGTGGGGCTCTGTACTGGCATCCTGGTCCACCTCGTCTAATGTACCATGTTCACTGTATGGGCTGTCACTGGAGGCAAGCAGAAGGTTGAGCAGAGAGAGGAACCACTTACATCTAAAATATGCTGCCTCCACGAGATTATTTAAAATTATTTTTATAATGTTACAAAGTTATGTGCAACATAATTATCCTAGTGTGCTATGAATACATAATTAATGAAGAAGCCTATATATAATGAAGAAGCCTACATACATTTCCTTGAAACAAAATTCTGATATCAAGAAGCCCTCAGATCATTTGAATCCTTTATAAATAAAAAGTGTGTGTGCTTGCTGTCAAGGGAGTGTCCTGGTTTTGGCTGGGATAGAGTTAATTTTCTTCCTAGTAGCTGGTACAATGCTGTGTTTTGTATTTAGGATGAGAATAATGTTGATAACACACTGATGTTTTAGTTGTTCCTGAGCAGTGTTTAGACTGAACACCCCACCCCACCTGCAAGCAGACTGGGGGGCACAACAAGCTGGAAGGAGACACAGCCAGGACAGCTGACCCCAAACAACCAAATGGATATTCCAGACCACGTGGTGTCACGCTCAGTGTATAAACTTGGGACAAAGCTGGTCAGGGGCTGCTGCTCAGGCACTGGCTGAGCATCCGTCAGTGATGATGAGCAACTGCATTGTGCATCACTTGTTTTGCAGATTCTAATAATTGTTATTTGCCCTTTCTTTTCTGTCTTACTAAACTGTCTTCATTTCAACCCATGAATTTTACTTTTTTTTTCCCAATTCTCTCCCCCATCCCTCTGTGGGGGGAGTGAGTGAGTGGCTATGTGGTGTTTAGCTAATTGCCCAGTTAAAGCACAACAAAGAAAAGAAGCAGGCATCATAAGCTGACATTTGATAAGGTGGTTCACAGCCAAATAAACAATTTCGTACCTGCCTGTGTGCTCTGCACAGTACACCTGGAATTCTATCTCTCTCTGGCTGAACACAAAGCAGCTTCCTCCATAAAATGTTGTAGGAAACCTCATTATAATTGCCTTTGCTTCACTTTTTTATACTTAACACTTTATTGTGTGCATCTAAATGCTCTTCTCATTTATCTTCATACTTCTATTGTGTGTAAAAGGAATTCTGTATCACAGCAGTCATCCAGATAACCAGCCTAATGATTTTTTTTAGGAGACAGAAGGATAATATTGTGACTTACCAATAGTCATCTCCAGCCATGCATTTTTCATATACTGGTCCATCAAGTTCTTTCACATCTGGAAAAATAGCCTCATGATGGATGATGATAGTTTTGATTATCTCATTCACATGTGCCTGACAAGACACCTGGTCTTGTATGTCTGGAACAGGCATCAGGGTTGGCCCAAAACAAATGGCCAAGTTGTATGGATCCATCATGTTTTCATCACTGTACTGTGAAAGGCTGTTAAAACAGAAAAATCAAGAAAAATTGACTTTTCCACTGTGACTAACCTTATTCTTAAAACCGTAGAAAACTTTTTTTAATCACAACTTAAGAGATTTCCTGTTCTCATTGACAATTCCACATAAAGTAACGGAACAAAAAAAAAGATTTCTTCACTGTAAAGTGAGCTTATACCACACATTTATATGTATATGTATATGTATACGTATACGTATACGTATGTATTCCCACGCTACCACATTGAATATACGCTGACTTAATGGGCTAACATCAACTGCTGCTGCTTCTATCTCATCAGTGTTCCAAGTGAACTGGATGCAAAGTGGGTATACATTTCTCACTGGACCTTGGTGCATCTCTTTCAACAGCTGGTTATGTAACTTAGGCAGACTGAATTGTCTTCTGGAGGCAACTAAGTTCCTGAATCTTGCAAAGGCTCTTGTGACTTCTGGTTTCTGTTTTTACCATGCAGCCTGAAATTCCTAAGCACCTTGCCTTCTGCCCACAAACTTCTACAATAATTTCATTATGGAAGTGTCCAAACAAAAGGCTTTCATTGTTCTCATTAATCAATTTGCAGGCTCTCCTTTCTTCCAGAAAATGCAACGCTACTCATTTTCAATTTTGAATGAGAAATTGCTATCTATTCCCTTGTTTAAAAGCATTGGCATTTTTACTGGAAAAGCTGGCTTTTGAATGTTTCTATGTGGGGTCAGTCAAACAAAACCTGAAGTGCTGGGGTGCCCTATACTATGTTGTCCTGCACTCTGAAGCAGCACAGAAATTCTGGTATCTGGTTGTGTTCAAATACAACACCATATTCCCTCCAGAAAGGGCATTTTAGAGAGTGTTTTCCACATACAAACAATACATATGTATGAGGCAAACTTTCTAAATGACTACCCTCATAACTAGCTTTTAAAATTAATTGTGTTCGCCCCTTTCTTATGCCATGATTTACTATCCTGTCCCGTGTGTTAACTGCAGACATCTTGTTCTTCTCATTTATCAGGTGGTTCAGACTTTATACATGCAAAACTGTTAAAAAAGATTTTAACTATCATCTTGAAATGTGAAGTTCTGCTGATGGCTGCAGTGCTCCAGCAGGGCTGGCACTGTTTAGCATCTCCACGAATGACCTAGACAAGGGGATGGAGTGCACAGTCAGCCGGCTTACAGATGATGCCACGCTGGGAAGAGGGCTGTAAATGTGCTACCATTTAGAAGGACCTTGACAAGATGGAGGAATGGAGAAACAGGAACTCAATCAAGTTCAACAAGGATGAATGCAAAGTCCTGCTCATGGGATGGAAGTAATTCCACAGCATTTGTGGCTATACTAGGAATAGAAAAGCCAGCAGGTTAAGGGAATTAATTATTCCTTTTCCACCTGGTGCTCGTGAAGTTGCACACGAGGTTCTGTGGCTAGTTTTGAGAGACTGACAAAGTGGTACAAGCCCAGAAAAGGACTACTACTGAGATGGCTGGGGAGCTGAAGCACATGGGTTATAAACTAAAGCAGAGAGAACTGGGTTTGTTCAGCCTTGAGACAGGAAGGTTACTGGAGAATTTAGCTGCAATCTCCTACTATATATGAGATTATAAACAAGAGCAAGACAGACACAGGTGCAAAGAGATGAGAGGCAGTAGACACAGCAAGGGATATTCCGATGAAGGCAGGAAAAAATTTCTTTACTGTAAGAGTGACCAAGTACTGGGACTGACTGCCTGGAGAGGCTGTGGAGTTGCTGACGTTTGAGGTTCTTGACTGGCCAAAGCCTTGAGCAACTTGATCTAACTTTAGAGCTTTGAGCAGGAGGCTACACCAGGTTAGGTCTGCCATGAGACCTGATGACTTCATGTGGCCAAGCAGGCATAACTGCATATGCAAAAAGCAGAATGGGATTTGCAGGAAGTCAAATGATGGGAATATTTTTCTTATGGATGCACCAGGAGCAGTTTGGAGGCAGTAAGGTATTTAGTCTGCTTTCCAAATTGCATTCCTGTGGAGAGCACAGATGTAGCTAACATGACCACATAACAAGTACAACCCCATACAGCTCTGGTCATTCTGTATGTCTCTGCAGAGGAGAAGCTGTGATGTAAGCCTTTAAGACATTTACATGGCGTCATTTTTGGGGATGGATTCAGTTTCAAATGAACGGTTATTTTCATAAAACTTTAGACCTCTGCCCCTCTCTTACATACTGCTTGAAAGTGGTTCAGAAATTGCTTGAAGAAAGGAAACAAGAACAGCTGTGACTACAGGCATGAACAAATAACCCAGCTGCAAAGACCCTGTTTCTATAGGAACAGACAGGCTGGATGAAATGGGGAAGGTCACAAAGACAGAATGAATCAGCAAAGGGCAAATTTAGGAAAAAAGAGGAAAAAGGTGATCGGAAAACAGATATAACAGGAAACAGACAAATTGACAGTAGAAAGAAAAGTCAGAATCAGGGCAAAGTGTACATAAGCAAAATTTTCTGTGAAACTACTGAGGTCAGCAAAACCAGAGAGGGCCATGAAGGACTGGAGGGAGAAACACAGTTCAACTGCCCAACCTGTCTTTTATTTTTTCTTACAGAAAGAAGAAGTTTTTTCTGGGATGATGAAGACAAGAACACCACTTTCCCTCTCACACAACCCTCCTTCCAGCCTGTGCTTTGCAAAGTGAGAACCAAGCTACTCTATATCAAAGCATACACAGGGGATGTGTGTTCTCTCTACTTGTACCCCTGTTATCAGAAAACCGAAGCAGCAAGACGAAGCCTCACTCTGACAGTGCCTAGCATCAAATAGGTAGCTTGTAGTGCCTGTGTTGCTTGAATATACTGGGGTTTTTTCCCATCAGGAGAAATCAGCTTTAGATAAGGAAAAAACTGTATTTTTAAATTGCATAAACTAGTTTTAATGTAGCTACAGTTTGTATTTGTTATTTTTCTTACCGGCTTATTTTGTTGTCAGCTTTAATGCTATAGACTGCACTCCCCATTTCAGACAACACTTTAATCTGTCTAGTCCAATTTTGGACAAATGGAATTTTAATTTGAATGGAATCCAGTGTTTTCATTCTATTTTCACTGCCAATTAGAAGATCATCTTTTGTGTTAAATGGAGTCTAAATGTGAATTCTACATAAAGTATGAGTAAACCCAAAGAACTTCAAAACCAGCAAAGGAAGGCAGATAAAAATACAGCACCTGGGCTAAGTATAAAGCACTTACTGATTGAGGAAGGCGAAGAGGTATCTCATCACTATAAGGACCGACCTGGGCAAAGTAAGGAGGAGTTTGCGGATGTGAAGAGCCCTCTCATAGAGATTGTCTATTCCTGCAAACAGAAGAAAGTATTTTATATTCCCTTGTATATGATTGTCTAAAAGAGTATTCACAGTCAAATTACTTCAGCACTTTATCATCACATGTCTCTAGTCAGTCTTGTCTAATTTTGGCCTATTAGAAAAATAAGATCTAGAAGTTCTTCTCCTCATTAAAACCACACAGTTTAAAAGTAACAGTTTTAAAAGAAGATACAAATCTGTCTAAGTCAAATGCTGACCACTTGCTGAGCTTGGTAGTTCACAAAACCACAAAATCAGTACATAAATAACCTGAAGGAACCAAGGAAAGATGTTTGCCATTCATTTCAAATACAGGTGCATTCTCTTTATTTGAACGTTCATATCAGATATATACTCCAATCATCAAGCTTCTCTAGTAAGTTTTCTTAATCAAATGTCCAGCTACAACTCTCTTAGTGGCAAAACAGGAGATAGGCCTTATGGTTTTTTGGTATGAAGCCAAGAAACACAAAGATTGCATTTTTCTCAAATGATTTTATAGCAGTCCACTGAAATTCTTCTGAAGTGGGAAAAAAATCTTCTGATAAAAGCATCAATTCCTAATGTCTCGTAACAAGGATGCAATATCTTCTGTGTTGGTCAGAAAGACTATGTGGCTGCAAGTGGGGCAATGATGGGATAAAAGGCTGAACTGTTTTTCAGAATAAGCAGTATCTCAGTTTTTAACTCAGTGTGTTTTCTGTGTAAAAGAGACTGTTGGAAACAACCTAAAATTTCAGTAAGGCTTTTTATGTCAGCCAAGAAAGTATGCTGCAATTAACAACATCTAGGGGAAATCTTAGCAGACAAAGATGAGAAATCCTGTCCAGCGGCACTAAAGTGGATATTCAAAAATTTGGAAATCAGAAGTAGGAGCTGATTCCAGTAGCTGAAAAGCCAATTGTACCACAAAAAGTGGTATTGATGAGTACATAATTAAAATTATTACTTACATAAAAATGTGGCAAGTGTAAACAAAATTACTGGTGTGTGTTATTTATGTGCTCTTTGGTATGGCTATTTCTACCAACCAGTATTTATTTGGAGATGCAAAATGTGTGTTGCCTTATATTTCTTAGAACAACTGGTGTCTAGTAATTGTCATTTTGGTATTGAAAACTAAGCATAAGCAGAGCATGTTGGCAGCAAGACTTCTGTTTACCACGTAGAAGTGTTACAGTTCACTAGGAAATGCCAGTGTAGCAAAAGGGTGTGAGATCTGCTCCTGTAACAGCATTCACAGGAGATGCCACTGCCTCAGCACCACTAGTGTGCTGGGAAAAAAGGATTCTGGGATGGGGTCAAACTGGCCTCCATCAGAGCTTCTGCACAAGGAGAACAGCCTACCACTGCTTGCATGAAGGAAGTCCATTTGGATTAAGCATCTACTGCAGGAGCAGAATAGCAAAACTCTGTCAGGAAGTAAAAACCTACTCCCCAGCAGAGCCCCTGAAGGCTGGACAGTGTCCCTGGTGAGCTGCTGCAGAGCTGGCAGGGAAAAGGACTGCTGACAAGCTGGATAATTTATTACCTAATGAGTCACTCTGAACCCAAATACTAGCTGGAAATCCATTCAAGCTGTTACACTTTCTCAAGTGGAGCATGAGACCTGAAATTTATTTTTATGTTTCTGTTAAACACGGACTGCATGAGTCAAGAAGAAGTATTTCTGGTTACTGGTTAAGAACTGGTGTCCATGGCAGGGACGTGCTAAGTCTGGGAGCTGCCTGCACAGCGAGGATCCACAGAGCAACTACAGCTCTCCTTTCCCATTCCAATGCAGGCCACATCTTGGAGATGTCCATGCTGCACACCCTCACTTCTGCAATTCAGTGACACTGCTGTTCTGCACAGACCACAGACACCAATTTTAGTGCAAAACCTCTCTCCACCTGCCTCATCTAAGCCCCTCCCAGTGGAAGAAGCATTGCCCATATCTTCAGTTCCAGTTCTTCGAACAAAAGCAGCTGTTGTTACAGCAAGGGCTCCTAGTGAGTCTCCAGCTCAGCTGCCTTTGCTCCTGACAAGCCTGTCTGTGAACCTCTCTGAACAGAGCTGTAGGTCTGGGTGGTTTTGAGCCTGTGTGCATGTGCACGGGTGGAGTGGGGCTGAGGGAGGAAGGTCCAAAGGAACTTTGGTTACATCTTTCAACACTCCTGCTTCAGCAGCACTGTGTGCTGCATCTGGGAAGTTGGAGGGAAGTTTTGATGCAACACCAGGACTTGCCTTCTGCATTACAGCCTTTTCTGGCCTTGTGCTACAGGCCTGCCTCCTCCAGACAATTCTGGAGACTGGACCTGGGCCAGGTTCAGTCATCACTGAATTCAAATCAGACCTGAGAAATGCACTGGGCTGGGACCCAAGGTGGGTCCAGCAGCTCCTTCTAGCAGTGTGCTGCCTGTATGGCTGCAGTAGCTCTGTCTAAACTAGTGAGCTAAACCAGGATGGGGCACACTGGCAGGCAACTACCACTCGGTAGTTACCACACTCTCCAATGTGCTTGTGGTCTGTGCCACCTACAATTCTTCCAAGCAATTCCTAGACAAGTTTGACAGGATGCATGAGTCAGGAACTTGTCCCAGTAGGCAGCACCGAGATGGCAGAGTAGGTACAGAGTCTGGCTGTGTAGTCATGTGTTGAACTATCCCAGCTGTCCTACCAGGAGCACGATCAATACTAAGCACTAGAAGTGACCTGAACTCCAAACTGAAGCAGTTACAAGCCACACATGCTTGAGTGAGATGTGTGTGTTTCCAGTACTTTCCTGGTAACCTGGACCCAGTTTCCATGAAAGTCCCTTTATTGAAAATCCAAACTACTGTCAAGTGGTAAATTTACGTGCTTCCCACATTATTTCAAGAGGCTTTTATTTCCCAGCACTGATTTAGTTTAAAGGCGCTAGGTAATGATGTAATGTATTTGCACACTGCTTTTAAATGTGGAGCTGAATTTCATCGTTGCTTGAGTGTACGCAGTACGTGAGTGTTTGCGTACGCAGGAAAGATGGAATGAATACAGAGCAATCTTTCTACATGCAGGCAGAAAGAATTTGCAGCTCTGCTGCTTCCCATGCAGAGGAAAGCTAAAGCATTGCTTTGGCTCCACTGGCTTTGCTAAAGAGAGCCTCAGGGCAGAATGGCCATCCAACCTATAAGCTAGTTGCTGCAAGGAAATACTGGCAAACCCAATCCTGAAGAAAGCTGGCCATGTCTCCCCTCTCACAGTACTTCTGTTGGAGATCCTCTTTTCATTACTCTAATTTTTTTTTCCTGAGTGCCTGGTGAAGTATTACCCATTTCTCAGCTAAGAAAACAGAAGTGCTTGCTTGATAGTACATGATTTGTCCTAATAAGGCAATTTAGCTGCCAAGCTGAAATAGAAATCAGGGGATTTGAAAACTGGTTCATTACTCTAATGACATGATGAGACTCATATTCCCAAAGACAAGCAAGAGTACAAGCCTCTGGCAAGGCCAAACACACTGAGAACTAATGTATTTTTTCTGCCTGTGGAGAAAGACAGGGAAGAGAGATGTCTATGAAGGACACAGGAATATCAACTACAAATCAAGACTGACGTCTAAATATCACACAGTGAAATGGTTATTATTTTCTAGTTCCCAGTTCTCAGAGCAAAGCAAAACTTTCGCAGCTCTGGTCTGACACATCTGCCTTCCAGACCCATCTCAGCCATGGGGGTCAAACCCACAAGCAGGAGAGTTTCCTCTCAGCAAGATGAGAAGCTGTTTGGTGTGGGAACACTGTGCTTCTGTCAAAGCAGTTGCACAGGAGATACTTGTAGGGTGAAACAAGAAAAGGGGAAGAAGCCAACTTCTGGAGTTGCATGACTATAGCACTTCGTGGAACAGTCAGGCACCTGAGCCCAGAACTATTAATGTATTTTTATCAGACAAGAGTGGAACAAAGTACCCAAATAACATAAGGAATTTGATTTTCTGTGTATTCATAACATTATCTAGGTATCTAAGTTTCTGAGGTGTTTGGGATCTAAGAAGCCTCCAGCTACTACAAAAAATTAAAAACAGAGAGCTCAGAGGACTCCTCAGAGGTCATTTAAGTCTACAATCTTAGCCTGTGACTTCAGTTTAATCCCCTCTGAGAGATGTCTGTTCAACTTGTTCATAAAATCCTCCAAAAAGGTAGATCACAAACTCCACAAGAAAATCTGCTGAGGTGCAATCCAGCATTGCTCTTGGAAAAGATTTTATTTACTGATCTCACATGGTCTTACTCTGCAGATGCTCCATGTCCTTGACCTGGATGAATGTATCCAGACGAGATTAATGTCATTGCATATATTTATTAGTTAGCTGCCTCTTTGTCAGCCACACACCAAGGACTGGCTCTCAGTCACATGAGACAGACATAAATCCTAGGCAGTCAAGCCTTGAAAAGTGTGATCTTCAACCTCCAAGAACACTGGAACCTCTTCTGGAGAGGCAGTGTCACCTTCACATACTGTAGGGGCACACAGAAACAACGGATCTCTACTTTTCTCTTCCAGGACCAGTAACAATTTTAACCACCTGGTCACTCACGATGAGGTTTTTGCAAAGGTAACTCTAAAGTGAAATGGATCAGAAGGAAACAATCTACCACAGAAGAGTAAAGGAAACCTGAGAGGGGAGAAAACACAATTACTAACAGAAGCCCCCAAACACAAATAAACAAAAACTAAATTAGAAATGAAAATAGGGATATATTCATCCTAAATAACATTAAGAAAATGTAAATTAAAATGTAAATGAAGTAATAACTCAGGTAGTGGAGGTGAGACATGGTTATCCAAATGAGAAGGTTCAGCCTGGGAGCAGGCTGTTTCTGGCAGAGCTCAGAAACATCAGTTCTGGACTGTGGATGTTCCACCAGCCTCTCTTAACAGCCAGCCTCCACGGGCCAATCTCAGTATGAACAACAGGACTGCAAACATTTGGCAAAGGGAAGATATTATTGATCAAAACATATGGAAGGAGAAACCTGGTGTCAGCAACTAATGAATTGTGTTACGACTAACATCCAGTGCTGTGCAAGGTAAGCATATTTCACAAGCAAGGGTAGCACAAAGGAGGAAGCAAACAATGGTAATGTAAGATGTCTCTCTACTTCAGGAACACGGCTTTGAAGGATAAAATCCAACGTAGTGTCTCTTCGTGGGGGTTACTTGCTATTTCTACTCGGTGTAGTGCCTACTAGTAACAGAGTGAATGCCTAATGCATATTTTACACACCCTGTGAATGTCAAATGGGACTGAGTTACACTTGCAGATGTAATTTTTATGGTCAATTTGCAGCTGACAAGTTATCTACATGAATATGTATTAGTGCTGAAGTTAACAATTCGTGCCTCTTTTCATTTTGGTAGATGAGTCCAATCCAGCTCAAAGATACGTCTATATTAACTCAGCAATGCCACTTACAGCTCTTTCAGATCTATTTAAGAAGGCATTACAGGAGGACAAACCCAGCAGTCTTCACTGTCACCTAGGCAAGGAAACACTTCCCATTTTGTTGAAACTTTTTAATGGAGAGTTGACAATTCAGAACAGTTTTTTTACTTTTTAAGTAGTGGGCAGTAGCCTGGAAAAGCAGTAAAATTATTTTCTTTCATAACATTTATGTCTAGGTAAATGGGCACTACTGGTGGCAAGGGACTAAAATGATAAAAATGAGAAGGAAAAAAGATGTAAGTTTTCATTCATCTTGCCATTTTTGTCTACGAAATTTAAGGCAAGGGAGATGAAACCATGAAGAATTGTAATGCTCTCTGCAGACATTAAGCAGTCTGAACAGCTGAGGTGTGTCTGCTGCTGCATGGCACAGCTATCTATGTAAACGTGAACTTGAGTAAGTCACGTGTGTAAGAACTCACATCAGGAGAGAAACTGCAGTCCCCCAGCAGCGAAGTGAATTACAGCCAGCCCTGCTAAGCTCAGCTTCTGCACCTTCTGTACCTTCTGCCTCCATGTAGCTCCTGTTACAAATACTTTTCTTGTCTTTGGCCCAACCTGTGTCTACAAAGGGGCAGAAAGAAGTGCAGTGCAACTCTCCTCCTTCCCACTCCAACCTTGGACTGCCCTCTGGATTACAGAATGCTGCTGGGACCAGGAGTAGCCGCTCCTTAAGATGAGAATGAAGAATTATGGCCCATAATGAGATGGATTCTTTATGTTCTGTTCTACCTTTCATGCTTGCTCTGGCCCAGCGCATATAACTTGGCCCAAATTCTCTCTAAATTAGATCATAAGCCCAAACAGAATAACACTGTTCTCATGAGTCTAATTAATACAAATTGCCATAAAAATCACAGTAATTTTGCATTGTTTCCACTGTGTTTACAAAATGGAAAGCATTAATTCACAATGCTCTATTTCATTTGGAAATATATGCATAAATGTAAAGGAATTTCTTGGTGGCTGTACTGAGGAAAGATTCATTTTGCAGCTGTAGCCTCAATTATGCCTGACATCCATAACTAAGTACTTCAGTTTCAAGGGGTTTTTCACTGGCAACATTACATTTCCATATAAAATGTGTGACATTCTGCCCTTTTACAGTTTTATGTGAACATTAACTTTACAAATTTGCTTTCTCCCTCTCCCCTTCTGTAACAATTTCTGCCAACGATTAAGAAACCACACTGACATTTATCTTGAAGAACTATTTGAAAAGAATGTTTATTCCTTTCCTCACTATTTTTCAGTTCATGAATGCAATATGAATTAAGAGTATCTAAAAACACTTAATTAAACATGTGAAAGTTTTCTGGACTTTTATGTATCAATTGTGATCTAAAGAAGTTACACTGACCTATGTTCTCACAGAAAAAGGGAGCCTGGCCCTGCTCCCATTAGCAGAAAGATCAAGATACATAATATCTGAGGCCACATAAGCACAGGAAAAAAACCTAATGCAACTATGACCGATTCAAAGTCTGAAATGGAGGAGAACTCTTGCCTAGATGATTTTCCTTTTTGCAAGATATCCAGGGTTAAGGTTAAAATATAGCAATGCAAACGGTCTTTTAGACGCACAGTTTATGGTAACATGTACCATGCAGGTGCTACACAGTATATTTTGAAATGCTTGCTGGTTTGTTTTGGTTTTTTTTCCCAATAAAACATTCTTATTCCTTGGAAGTGGTGCACCATTCAACAAAACATATAAATTAGTACACAGCTGTAAAAACACTCCACCTCAGGCTTCTCAGATAACCAGAAGATGCAGCCACACAGCCCTTTGTTCCCAGCATATGGTTCTGGGGCTGGCTCTGTGTGCAAAGCACAAGAGCTGTTTCTTTCCTCATACTCCATTCAAACTCCTCCCTCTGTGACAACACAAGGTAAACTCACCCCGGTGTGCTCAAAGAGAAAACCCCTTTTGCCCTGCCTTGGTCCACATTTAACTCTCCTCCCTGTGCTGAAGGCATTGATATGCCATTTCAGCGTGCCCCTAATCATCATCTTGTGAAAACCAAACCAAACGACAAAATCATCCTCCCCATGCTTCCTCCAAAACCTGTCAGAAAACAGATCTTGGATTCTTTCAATATATTATCAGGAAAAAAATCCTCTGGTTTCTTGTAAACAGCAATAGCAGAAGTCAAAGCTAGCAGAACTACTCAGTCATTACACCTTGTTTTGACAAACTGTCATAGAGACGATAACCCAGATTTATGACACCCTCAGAGAACACTCAGTCTAAACCAGGATCAGATGGCAACACCTCTTTCTCAATAAACATTTTAAAATGTTGTTGCAAAAAGCAGTGACTTTGTTCCAGGCTATTGTTGTTACTGATTTCAGCTCTGCTGGATGATACTATTGTTTAAATAAAAGGTTGTCAACTCTTTCACAAGAAAATAATTCACTGTCTACTAGGAACGTGCAATAGTTGGACATTCTCTATGGAAAACAAGATCTAGCACTACAGATCTAGTATTCACAGTCATTTTTCTTAACAACAAAATAAATACCTTTTTGGGACAATTGAACTGGAATCCTCTCAGACACTGATGCTCTGAAAGGTTGGTGAATCTCTCCTGCTTATGTGGGTGCCACATACATCTATCTGCTCAGTCCACTGAACTTCTACCCCTCTTTCCAAATATCCCATTCCCTCTTCAGCACCTTCAATGGTGACTGAAAACTCAGTGAAATCATCCAGGTTCCTCTTCTTGGAACACATTTAAAGGGCTGTTTTGGGCAAGTATCTTTGCATCTCCTGAGCATTCACTTGTATAATCTCTGTAAACTGAACACTCATTCTTGGTATTTTACAATTTAGTTTACAATTGTATTTAAAGCTCTTCAACACAGCAGACTGCAATACCATCTCCACATGTAAGAACCGCCATTTAAATTTTTCTTAATGTTTAGTCAAAATAATGAAGACATAAAAAGATCAAATGGGCAGAATCTGACAGCAGGAGCTTTGAGAAAGAAATCTGGTACAAATGTTTAACGACAAAAATGATTAATCATTTGAACATCTTATCCAAGAATGTGGTAGATTTTCTATCAACCGAAGCCACTAAATCAATAAATTTTTCCAGCAGATATGCTTTAATTCATCCAGAACTTACGGAAACCGGTGCAGGATTATTAGGTAAAGTTCTATCATTCCTGTCATGCAGAAAATCACTCAGCCAAAATGACCCTTTTTTAGATTTCAATTTCTGTGACTTGCAGAGATTTTCTGCGCTGTGGCACCACAGTTAGCTAAAGCTGAACTGAAGCAGAACCGGGATTATGCTTCCTAAAAAGACAGTGTCCCCCTCAGCATCAGAGATCAGCCTGCTAAACTGTGGTTTTCAGGTCCTTTAGGACCCCTCAGTGCCACCGAGTCTGTAAATAGCAACAGCTGCAGAAAACCCTGCAAAGAAAATGAAACACAAAATATAGCACATATACATGGTCACAGTGACCCATGTATTTGTAACCTCCAGGAGGAATTACTGCAATCCTCCCTATGCGGGAAGCAAACCGCACACATTGTGTCCCCCAAGTAGGGAGCTGAAAACCCCACCTGATCACCAGCTTGGGACACTGTGCACCCGTCACTTGCTGGCCCTGCCTGCTGGGCTGAGACCTCTGCCAAAACAAGAGTTTGTAGAGCCTGACCTAATTAATATCCCAAAAGACTGGTTCTCGTTACCTGTGAAACTGCCTCTTTCTCCATTTGGTAGAAGCAGGCAAGTTAGAAAGGAAGGGTAGACAGGAAATTCTTCCTCAAAGCTAGCTCCTCTGACCACTGTGCCCACAGGGAACAGCAAGTCTACTGATGGTTGGCTTGGCCTCACCCCTCAACACCTGCAGGGGTCAGTGCACTCGTTTTGTGCATGTCAGAGCAATTCACTCATCCACTGACAACTTTCCAAATTACTACAACCTCTCTGTGTCTGGCTATGAGCACCAGCAGTGCACAGATCATGCGACGCTCCTCCAAGGCATCCCACTACAACTTGTGTGTGGGAAGGCAGGCCAGGCTCTCCCACAGACAACACTCAGCTGTTCCCCTCCATCCCTGCACCAAAGAGTTTTCTGGGTTGGATCGGTGGTTTTAAGCCGAGCATAATAAAGGTGCAGAATCACACAATGTTGAGCAGTTAGTTACTTATTCACCAGTGCTGACCCCAAGCTGTGGGGCAAGAAAACCTTCTTGGAAAGTAACACAACCTGTTTGCATGTTCATGACTTCATTCCCTTCTGTCTGTCTGCCTCAGTGCACAAAGGAAAATAATAATGTGTTTAAATTTAACTATCCCTTGTATACCAAAAGATATTCTTCCTGCTCTATTAAACAAAGAATTGTACTGTACATTAATCCCAGTGGAAAAGGGAACAACCACAGCTGTGAGTATGACTAACAACTGACCCAGACTGCTACACATGGCAAACAAATCATCTCAGGAAAATCTGTGAAGTTAGCTCTTTTTTCAGGCTACTACTGTGTATCTGAAAGTAAAATCTATTGAGAAAAACCAGAAATTTCTACTTACTGATACAAGAAATAAGATCATTAAATCTTTCCTTAGGAAAGACAGGATTTTCCAGCCCTCGGAAATAGAGCTTCAGTACTCCAGCAACTGAGTTAATGTCATGGTTACTTTGGTCATCTGCCAAAGGATTTTCACCTTAAAAAGTAAATAAAGTGAATGAAACACACATGCAGGAGCATTCTTGCATGAAACATTTTTATAAGTGAGTGACATTTTGGGCGGTTTTTGTTTTTAGTGTGTGGGAGGTGGCAATGCAAGCATTCAAGTAAGATAATAAACACTGATTTAGAAATCCCAGGCTATGATTAAACTAAAAAAAGGCAGCCTAAATAAAGCTTCCTTAAAATTACATAACCTAGTGATCTCTTAGGTCCTGAACTTCCAGCTAGGTATTTATAGACATGTTGTGATTTACAGTTAGTAAAATAAAAAAGCCAAACATTCTTAATTGAATAGAGTTTTGCAGACTTTTCTTTGGAGCCCTACATAAAGCAAATGGAGTTAGATCAGTCATTGAATTGAAAATGTGTCTTCATTCTAAAAAATTGAAACATCGGGAACATGTGCAACCATTTTGTTGAAAACCTAACTGAAACCTCAGCCACGACTGCACTATTTTATTTATATAATTTTAAACGCTTAATCTTTATTTTGAAACACTTTAAAATGTATGGATCTTCAAGGATAACACTACCTAGGAGGAGCAGTTAAGAATAAGCAGATTTAAAAGCTGCAGAATGGAGGGATGCGGCTTCACTTAGCAAGTGAAAACAGCTGCTTTATGTATCTTGTCAAAGACAAGATCAGGTTTAACAAGATGTATATAACTAGTACTGGGGAGAAAAATACTGTGCATATTTTTTCATGCTTTTAGTCACAAGACTTCTTGCTCCAAGGGGTTTGTCATTAGCAGATGACCTGCAAAAGTTTTAATTTTCCCTAGAAATTAAAAAAACCCCAGCTTTTAAGACTGAAGAAAAAAGAATGTAAGATTTTAAAAAAAATTGTAACAAGTATTGCCTTAACACAGTTAGGGGACTGCTGGATCCTGGTTTCCCTAGCAGAGCAATCTTAGGCTGGGTGTTGGAAGCCACTGATGTTTAAAAAGCTGGTTTTACTTCCTGGTATTTTTCATGTAATTCCTCCTCTGGGGCTGAAGTTTCCTTTGGGAATGAAAAATGGAACGACCCTTTTTTTACCCCCTATTTTCCTGCATCGTGATGCAACTTCAGCAGAAGGACCAGAAAGCTGAGCACTCGTATTCCAGAAGATCAAGCAACAGGACTTTCAAATTGCATTAAGTAGTCTCTTGAATTAAATTAAACTCATTACCTTTCTTTTCTGAGGATCTTTAAAATAAAATACACAGAAACTATTATTTGCAGTTTACTATTAACAAAAAACTGATGTTTACAGTTGATTCAAGAGTCATATGTCTTGTCTAAACAAAGTAAGAAAAACCTTCAAGCTCCTAGGACATAATAGGGGGATAAACATGCATATGTCATCATTGTACTTCATGTTTAAGCATGTGATGGTGCAAAGTTTTAGGTGCAGTACACATAGTACATACCATCTGATCAAACAGACAAGAAAATAATTAGAATTTAGAAGATTTTAAAATGTTAGATATGAAGGTGCTCAAATAAATGAAAATCCAATTACCTCTCTCAAATGAATTTTTAATATCATTGACTTCCACCTGGGAACCAGACACTCTAAAAATTCCCTGATGCTGAAGACCTGCAGAAAAGATGGGAGACAGTGGTGAAAAAATTATTTTTTAAAATACTTTTAATCTCTATTTTAAAAACAAAGCTGTGGTGCTAAATGAGTAATGTAAAAGAGATATGAAAAAGTCAGGGCAATAATGAAATGAGTTTTTTTCAGAGCTTACCATATAAATTTATAAATCTGATACAGCTTTCCACAATAAGAGGAATGACTTGCCCTGAATCCTGCAGAAACAAGAGCAGAACGAGTGAGTTGCTGATCAGAAAGAGGAAACCTCCCTACTACAGCCTGAATGTGAAAATGCACTTTCTTGGTCAATCTAGATGGACATACAGTGCTGGTAAAAAAACACCTAAGAAAAAATACCACTTCTAACAGAGGTCTCTTCCCATTTAGGGAGGGAGGACAAGGAACAGGTGAAGAAAAGGATTATGGTTCTTAAAATCATTTAATTGGGAAATTCAGCTACCTCTGCCACCGTATCTGGCTAACACTGTATGTGACATCTAGGCTCATGCATGCATTTTAGGTTTTTGAAGCAAAATGAGTTAAAGCAGTGAATTTGCCTTTTAGAAAGATTATTATTAAGAATAATAATTAATGATGAAGATGATCCCTCTGCATCAATTTAACTGACCTTTCTTTTCCTGGTGGAGAAAATCCTACGTGGACCAAATTATACAGGACTTAATTCCTCAGTGTGGGGTTTTTTTGTTAGGGTTTTTTTGGTAAAAAAAATGTTTATGGCAAACAATTTACAAGGACTTTCTGGATTTGCTGGACTATGAGAAACGTTGTTGGAGCAGAGCCACCAAATGACATTGCACGGGGTACCAGAATGTCTCCCTCCTGACGGAGAGCACTGCCATGGGCTCTGCTGGTTTGTGTGCCCTACCATGGGGAGATGATGGCCTGGCCTGTTGTTTCTGGCTGCTCTAAATGGCTGGTAATCACTGCATGGTGAATTGCAGCTACTTTGAGCTGAGCATGTGGTTCAGCTGCTTCTTCTCTAAGCACAAGGTTACTGGGAAAGGGAGGTCCCAGCCTGTACCTCCCCACCTGCCACTGGCAGAGTTCAGGAACCACAGCTCCTCATCTCAGCAATGATACAGCAGAAGGACTGTAGCTACATTTTCAGTTACATGAAAGTGTTTTAAAAAAGGATAAAAACCATTTGTGATGGGAAGGGGAGAAGATGACTATACAGTAATTTTCAATGAGTTACTTGTCTTTTTCTTTTGAACTGCTTGTTTTCCAAAAGAACCATTGGAGTCCTTTTGTTTTGGCACTTTAAAAAGTGGATGTTTTAACCCAAGCACACTAGTGATGACAAGTCATCAAATACAGATTAAAGACATAAATAATAGAATTAAAAATTATTTGGAAAAGTTGGTGCTTATGTTGCAAAAATTACTGTTTCATAAATAATCTTAGAATTTCTTGTCTTGGAAGCCGTAATTTTTCTTTCCAAATGAACTTCCAATATGTAAGTGCTCAGAGAATTGACTAATTAATTTGAAAGTTTAGTATAAAATCAGTTTGAATTATAAAACCATGAATTCAAAAGCACCTTGCAACTCAGAATACACATCTCCTCTTACAAATTAGTAATTCATTTTCATGCTAAACTACACTAATGAGAAGTTTATGAATTAAGCTCATGAAGAAAAAAATACCAAAAAAGTTTGAAAAATAACACACTGTGAAGCAATGAAACATTGCACTTCCTGAAGTAACCTAACCCCCTGATCTTATGTATACTGCGTGCTGTTTCAGTGTGACTTACAAAAGGCTGTTATCACTAACTAAGCTATTTAAATTGTGGCTTGTTTGTCTTTGAATTTAAAACCTAGCGAAGACTGGCTAGCCAAGAACCAGTAATGGCTGGATTAGCATTTCCTCTTTGACTTGCGTCATGGTTCAGTAACAGCTAAATAAAAAACCCCTTGGAACAGGTCAGTTGTTAAACCCAGGAACACCGTCATCTTCACCAACACTGAGCAGCCCGGCTCTCCAGAAAAGCAGAGTATTAGAAAACATGCCCAACATGCACCCACATCTCCTGTTAGTACACTGGTTCATGCAAAGAATGTAAAGCCTAGGAAAAGATAGCGTTTGCAGTAAGAAATTACAAAAAAACCCCAAACACAAATCACTTTCATGCCTGGTTTTGGAGAATCTGTTCAGAACCATACAAAACTTTGTACTTAAGGAACACCCTGAAATAATCAAAACTAACAGCTTTGCCTTTTGGATCTAATCAAAGGACAATAATTTGAAGTAACAATCTGTGTTGGTGAGTGTCAAGAACAGCGACCCTACTGCTACTGTGAATTTAATCTGATGCATGTAGCCAGTGAATGTATGTTTGCGACTAGTTATAATTTCTTATGATGCAAAACTCTAACAAAAAGCAATCTGGTGTGATACTGTATTTCACTAGCTGTAATCCTTCTGTGCCTGTCAAAATGACTCATCCCTATCAGGAATGACATGGTCTTTGGGCAGAGGTGCTGTCCTAGGGTAGCTCCCACACTGGCAAATCTGTCATACCAGCTTTTTTGACCTTTTTCCTTTTGAAAGACTGATCATGTAGGACTCCTCACTTGCAAGTAAGCCCTGTCACCCACACTGCCATGTAGTATAACCTTTGTCTCTGTCAGGGAAAATGATGGGGTACCATTTCTCCTGATTTGCTTTGCCCTTCTCTAGTCCAGGGGCTTTCATCGTGAGAATTTCTGCTTCCTTGCTTACTTTCACCCTTAAGCAAGAAACGGCTCATGATACTCATCTATTTCATCATGTGATGATTTCTCAAAATCTTTGCATTTCATGGCACCTCCTGTGTAACAATAATAATAAAAAAAATAATAATAGTTTTCCCTGTAGTTGTACTAAGGATTTCTGAAAGCTTGATTCAAAGACAGCTAAACCTGTGCCACTGAGCACAGAATTTGTTCTGCAAAATGTTTGCCACTAGCTATATTAAACAAGAAAAAAAAAAAGTCCCTGTAACGTTCAAACCCAATTCACAGAGCATGCAGTCAAGAATTTTATTCACTGCATTTATAAATTTATTTTTACAATTTTTTAAAGATTTCTTTCCTGTAGCTGTGTCAGCTAGTGTCCACAGGCACTAACTGTGATGGGCCAGTGCTTGAAAATGAGTAAGAAAATATCCATCATTTAAGACTACAATCCCTCCAGAGTTCTGCTCTGGTTTAGTTTTGCCTGCTATATTTGTACACTCATTTCTTAATGCAAACTTCTCCCTCCAGGTCTTTGAAAAAACTGATTTGTAGCCAGGCATGAATGCAACCCGAGAGCGAGGCAGAGCTGGTTCTCTTGTCACCAGAACTATACCTGATGTCTCGTGTGAGAGTTCCTTCGGCCTCGGCTAGAAGCATTATTAGAAATAAAAGTATGAGAAAGAAGATGATAGTAAATATAGCAAAGATACAAGATCCAGAATAGCGGTGATCACAATTTCACACAATATAATAAATTCCTAAAGTCATAGGAAATCAAAACCTGAATATCAAACCCAGGGAAATACTGCTTCTCCACAGACTTTGAACACTGACTGTAATGAAAGTAGCAAGCAGGAAATTGTGGTAAGTTGTGGGATGCACCACTACATCCTGTCTTCTACATGAAGCTAAGTTTCCTCTTAAAAGCAGGCTGCCAATACTATTCCTACTTGATTAACAAAACTGTGGGGAGGCTAATCTGAGAAACGAATCCCCCTCTTTCCCTTTGACTTCAGGAAGTATTATATTGATCAACCGGGAAAGAAGAGCCCCAGGACAGACTTAAACATAATGATCTGCCTCAGCTTTTGTGAGGTGGTGACCATTATAGTAAGAAGTGTTGAGATCAGCCACTGGAGTGGCTGGTGCCAGTACCTTGATGAACGACTCCAAATCACCATTAAACAACTTAGCACTATACTGTGATCGGGGTCTGGGCTTCCTGTGTTTCTGGGGCTTAGGGGGAAGATTTGGAGGCCTAAGGGAAGGGAATATAATTACTGAGCAAGGTAGAATTAAGTCACGCAATAAAATGAAATGTCTGTAAGCTCATGGCAAAACAACAGAACATCGTAAAGGGAGCAATAAACACAGTACTTATCAAATAAAGGCTTTCCATCAAATTTAAGTGTAACACTGATTAAAGAGTGGAGAACTCCCCCATTAAAAATGCATTACTTACGGATAAATAATGACATTCTTTATGAATCCCTGTTTTGCAGTTTTACCATATAAATTTATTGCAAACACTGCACGATCGGAACGTCCTTTTTTGTTGTGGTCATGCATAAAATGTGCAGCAACCACTGGAATTCATCCTGCCAGCCATGGCAGAACACAGACCACTCAAAGTACCTCTTATCAAGCAGAAAAGTTGCTTCATGCTGGAGAAGCTTCAAATGCAAATTAAAGCTGCTCAGCACACTCCAAAGATGCTTCAAAACCAAACTGTCTGCATTTTCAACCAGAGCCAGGAAGGTTAAACAGCTTTAGCTTTGCACATCCAACCACCAACAACTTCACACACAAAAAGAAACACCTTGCTAGTTAGCTAATGGAATTAAAAGTATATCAACTTGAACAAATAAATAAAACCAGCATAACACAAAAAGAAGTACAGGAAGAACACACAAAACTTTGGTCTGCAAAATTTTACCTAGTATGTTACACATGTGATGACTACAACTGAAAGAGATTACAGGAAATAAATGCTCTCTAGGTAACAAACTCCCTTGTGAATGTCATGCCAACAGCTTTCTCAGTTCACATGCACCAGCAGTTTCTATAAGTTTTTTTGGAATTAGCAAAAAATCAAATGTTTTTGGGGGATCAGTGAAGAACAATAAGGCATAGAACATTCAGCAGTGGGACTTTAGTCTGTTTGAGTATTATCTGCTATTTTAAACTCATCTTTAAATATATCCTCTTCCCTCCTACAATTTAACTTTGACCTTGAAGAACGTTTCTGTTTCCATGTCTCACAGTCTTACAGGAAACATAACTGAACCTTGGGGCAACAGGCAGGGCCCAGCCAAAGCCCAGGAGCTGGTGCTGAGGAGCAGATGGGCAGGTCTTACTCCTCAGAGCATCTTTCTCTACATGACCAGCTGTGAGAAGATATGAGGTAAGATGGCTTCACTGCCCCCCCACTTTACTAAGGTAAAATCATGGCTTAAATCCACCATCTTCTTTCAGCTGTTTACACAGCAGGGAACTTAGGATGATGTGAGCCTGATGAGTCGCCTGCTTTGGAGTCAAGAAAGGAAGTTTTTCTCATTAGACATAAACTTGTTGATTTCCACGCATTCCTGGAACGGTAGCATCTGGAGGCAGAGTTAAACATACAGTTGTGAGAATTAATGTCAGCAATTGGGAAGAATGCTCTGATTTGTTACCACTTTTCAAACCGAGGTCATATAAGGAAAGTAGTTGAGTAAGTCCAACTTTACAAAGCTAGAAAAGAACATGGAGTGGTGGGAAAAATCTGGTGTCAAGTCTGTAGAGATGTCCTGAGAACATTGGGACCAGGCAAGAAGGTTCTTGAAGGCATTGGGCGAGGATGTATTGCATGGAAAGAGAAGGGAAGAGTGAGACCAAGAAAGTTGGGCCGGATGTTCCTGCTTTATCAGGACACACTGCCTGCAGCAGTGACACATACAAGTGGCAGCTGCAAATCCAAGCAGTTGCCATTGCCCGCTCCTAGTCTCTGGGGACTGCAGAGCTTATCTGGGTTTATATCTGGAGGCAGCTTCAAAGATGTGGCATTACACAACTGAAAAAGTACGTGCAGCACAAAGCTGGGAGATCTAACACTGAATCCCTTGTCTTCTGTGGATATACAGAACCATTTACATATGGAACACGTGGATGCTGGGGAGGCAGGTATTTGTGTCCAGAGCTAGGTTATCAAAGACACAGCCCACTGCCCAAACTGATCTTCCTACCAGGTTCTTTTAAACTGTGTATCCTGACCAAGGGAATTACAAACTATGAGGGGCAAAGTCTCTCTGACAACTTCCAGCACCGAAGTGCCCCCTGCAACTTCCAAATTTGATGTGTGATTCACAAATATTTTTAAGGATCTCCCAGCTTGTCCCACCCTTGACACTGGCCAAAGCCACCCACAAGAATGAGGAAGATGAACAGTCTGGTCCTTTACTCATTAACATGCTGAAACAGAAATGCTGAATGTTAAAACACACAGGGTGTATACATAATTTATGTAACAACAGCAACAACCCTTATGAAGTTGTTCTAAAATTTGTAAATTCTAAGATTTTACCTATTTTTTAACTCTAAACCAAGCCAGATAAAAATATCTTACCTTGTTGTCATGTATTCAGCCCTGTGACCTAGAAAGTTCAATAAACAGGAAACAATGATTTGTAGGTTTTAGGTTGAAATTTTTGTATCTAATTTACACTTAGCAAACTATTTTTAGCCCTAACTTTCATGCTAACAGCAAAAGATACACAACTATACAACAAACAGGGCAGTGTAGTCATCTACTATCTCTACAATTCCATTTAAAATACAAACACAACCCATGTTATGGAACAACTTTTAAGAAGCCTGCCCACAGATAAAGAGTCACTTGATACTGTAAGTAATTTCAAGTAAAATTCCAAACAATGTCTGTTGTTGGTGCTCATGTTTCAGTGGCTAAATCAGTATGGAAATAGAGCTGTGCCAAGATCAGATTACATCTCCCCCTGCACCTTGTGCCTAAACCTGTTCAGTGCTGAAAATACAGGGCTCTAGACATGAGTACTTATAGAAAGACTCCCTCCTCTCTTTTCTGTGTGTATTGCAGGAAAAAAGTACAACACTATCACCGAGAAACACCACAGAGAACTGCAGGGAATTGTAAAGACGCCAATATCATATTCCAGAAAGGCTCCTTTGCAGATCAACACAGCAGTAAGTCAGGCATGCCTGACTCATCATAATGAAATGCAAAATAATGAAACAGGACTAAGATCATGGTATGGCAAGTGCCAATGAGCCCTGTATTGCCAAATGGAGATTGTGCCCTATTAATTTATTAAAAATCTTTGAACGTGTCAGTAAAATACTGGATAAAGAAGAACCAGTTCAATTAATTTACTAAGGCTTTCAAAGGCTACTGATAACTTTCTTCACAGAAGGTGACTAAAGCAATTAAACAGCTATGGATAGAGTGGCAAAATATTCTCACTGATCAAAAACTAGCGAAGAGAAGGGAAACCCAGTGGACTTAAAATGGTGTTTTTTCATCATGGCAGAAAAGGTAACAGCCATTTACTCAAGCCTTGCCATTAGGACCATTTATGCAATCCATAAGGCATTTATTAATGTCTTGAGAGATCACAGCAAAGGAGGCAGAGCACTGTGCAGATGACTGGAATACTTTTGTATCAAATCTTGACAAAACTATGAAAACCTTCAAAGGGGTTAAGTGACACACAGTGCAAACAAAATTCACTATTAAAAGGTTCCAGTAAGGTATTAGGGAAGAATTAAACACCTATGCCAGTGAACAGAACTATGGATATGAACTTTGAAAATCACTCTGAGCTTCGCTTGGGCTAGGTCTAAGTACATGTCTCGATTCGAAAGTGACACCAAAACAGCTTGTCAGATTCCAGGACTAGTGAATAACAGTGATACAAAAACACAGTATTATGTGCCAGTACTCAGATGCATGCTAAGTACCACACACTACTGAAGACCCTAGTCTGAAAATGTATTTTGCAGTACCAGAAGAGTGTGGATGCCCTGAAAGTGGCACAAAGAAGCAGCTCTGGGAAAAATTTCTGACATTAAGGCATGTGAATCTTGTTGGCATCTATTTTAGATAGGGGAAAAAGAGAGATCAAAGAAGAGTATGAAAAATAACCTATAACAGAAAAAGAGTAAGCCAGGGACTTCTCCC
Source organism: Pachycephala philippinensis (assembly GCA_013397055.1). Lineage (NCBI taxonomy): Eukaryota > Metazoa > Chordata > Aves > Passeriformes > Pachycephala > Pachycephala philippinensis. Next base: position 1,414,498 of record VWZT01016185.1, read on the forward strand.
TACTCAGGTTACCACGGCAAATTCACTGAAACTAAGAATCCCAATAAAAAATGCTAGTAAAACAGAAGTACAAATGCTGTGCCTGAGGGATTTTAAACACATCTTTGATATTTAACAGTTTAGGGCAAAACGTGTCTGGGCCTTAGGGGCAATTTCTTCTACAACTCCTTGTTTCTTTCTTGCACTTCTCTTTGCTTTGTTAACTTCTTCTTTCAATAGATGAGCCTTTGGATCGGGATTAATATGAGCATCAGTGTGCTTCCTATGTTTACTATCAATTTCATTTGAGCGTTTCTAATTTACTTTCCAAGTCTGTAGATGCAGATTCAGCACAGAGCACTTCATCTATCTTCCCTGTGCAGATCATGAATATGTATCTGATGTGTCCATAAACAGCAAGACTGTAGCAGGCAGGTGATGAACCACAACAGAAGCCAAATGCTGTTAACATTACGGACACCACATGGGAAGCTGGATTGATCCAGCCTACATCCTTACACTGTATAGTTTTGAATAAAAGCAAGAAAGGGTGCCAAAGGAAAACTTGCAGTTGATACAATCCTCTCCTTCTCCCCCCATTCTCCCTAGCTTTATTTAACACAGCACAGTATGTTATTTGTCTGCAGTCTTGCTGACATGAAAGTTTCCAGAAAAGGCAGTTTGAGGGGAGCTGGGGAGCAGTTCACTTCCTACAAATTCATTTCTATATTAGAAATAACATTCATAATTCCACTGTAATTCGATCCTTTCAATCCTTCCCATTCAAGAAACTTTCAGAATCCAGGTCCTCCATCCCAGGCATGGGCATTTTAATGCAGGACATGCCTCAACTGAAAGTGGTACTTGAACTTTTTAACCTGTAAAAATGATGGCTTTTGCTCCAAATATCAGCTTTGGATGTAAATGTGTATGTTTGGGGTACTATTTGTATGTGCCATGCTATGGTGATGGGACAACAGATACGTGCAAAACCACCGTGGGCAACACAGATTAACTACGTGGGGGTTACAGCTGGTGTGTAGAAGGGAATTCTTCACACAGAATAGTCCAAGCATGCCTCAGCATGGCAGAATGGCCCAAAGCCTAATGGCAATTTATCACTTAGGTCACCCTGCTGAGAAGTTTTTCTTTAGGTTTCCTTTGAAACAATTCTTTCCCTCCTTTTTTCCAACATGGTTTATGCAGCAGATTCTGTTGCCTTTTATCTCCCTCCCTTTCACTTTATTTTTCCAAATACATTTCCAGTGAGCTTCCAGAAGAAAAATACCCTCTTTTTTTGACTAAAGTCAGCTGCACACTGTTTTGTGCGAATAAACTGCTCACCATACACATCCAAAGTAAAAATCTATTAAATGAAAACTCATGAGAAAGAAGATAATGTATGTAGCTGTCTAGAAACAGCTACCATCTTCTACAGTTCAGTTTTAAAGAAAATGCTGCTTATATCCTACTCCCAACCTCAGCCACTCCCTGGGCAGGGGCTTTGTTTGGGTTATAGCCACTGAACTGCTAGTGGCTGTTCAGGCACCTCCATGGGATTTGGGCATCTGGGCTTTTGTATTACAAGCAAGAAGAGATGTGATTAACAACAGATACTTGGCAGTAAAAAGAAAATAAATTGACACATCTTTTAGAGACATTCTTTTAGCAAACGGGTTTTCTTTCTTGAGTCTAAACTTTAAGCCACAGTCTCTAACCTCCAGGAGAGGATTTTTACTCTTTGCGGTGTAATCTCACTTCTCCTCAAGTCTATTCCACTCTGTGTGCTTAGTCCGCAAGGACTGTACTGCAATTCCCCTTTTCCCTTTGGTGCATGAGGAAATGCCTGTTGGGAGGGCTGGTAAGACATAGGCTGGAGCTGTGCATAGTGTGTGATTCATTACTGCCTTCATTCAGCTTTACTCCATTTGATCTTTACTTCTGCTGACTTGCTTTAGATTTTAAGATGTACTTTTAAAAACTGTGGAGAGTGTTCATGACAACGGATAATTCTCTGCTATTGTAACTTGCAATCCAATAATTTTATGTGCAATAACGATAATCAACAGGTATAGAGCTATTAATGAAGTTTTCATTCATTTAAGTTTACAATATGCAAATACTTTGTAAAAAATAACACTACATTAAGTCTACAGGAAATTAGATCCTGTGATCACATTAGTGGTCAGGATTTCACCTTTTGCCTTTGATAAATGCTCCACTGAGTTCTTAGGCTGCAAGAAGGACATTAGTGTCCATGTGTTAGAAACACTGCACTAGTGAGTCCATTGTACAAGATGCATCCTGGACAATTCTGCATGCTTTAAAAAGATCACTCTCTCCCAAGTCTTAAAAAAAACCTCAAGTCAACAGAAGTTGTTAGGATGTAGAAACAGTACATTTGTCACAGCTCTTAAATCAACCTGCACTGACTGTGTTGCTCTCCTTTCAGACATGAGATTTTTCATTCAATAGTTCTGTTGCCAAATAGATTCACTTGTCTAAACATCTGTGCAGTGGAAGTAAGTATGTGTTGAACAAATAAAAGCAATTTATTTTGTGTACTCTTACCACTGCACCAAAACTGTGACTGGTAAAAATCAAATCTATGCTTACTGGACAATTAAGCTTGAAGTTTCGTCATTCTTTTCCTGCATATCTTTGGCATTTCAGTGGGTTCACTGTACAGTTTGGAATCACTTTTCAGTTTATTGTGTGACATTTACCTTCTCCGAGTGTCCTCTGCAGCAAGTCATGTTTTGCTTGAAGTTTTGTGATGAGATTGCTACCTTCCAGATATTCTCTGAATTTCTGTAGAGATGCAGATCAACCTATTACTATGCATGACACATAAATTCCAGGAACTTCTGGATAATGTTTACTTCAGGTGTTTAGTCTGTATCACATGAATGAGGAAGAAACCAACATACCATGAAATAGAATTGCTCTGTTTCCTGCTGGTTTGCTCTTCTTTTTGCAATGCTAGGCTTACTCAGGTATGTCTCAGAGACTGTTGACTTCACAGACTCTGTTGAGCGACTGTGCTGGAAACACTCTGACACATCATAATCTTCAATGGTGACCATATCTTGTATTGTCTGCAGGGTAGCCTCTGTTGTTTTCTTAACCTGGTATTAAAAAGCACAATTTTCCAAATGCAACATAAATATATATAGGAACAGCTTAGAAGGGAAACTCACTACTCACAGTAATTCTCTGGCACGCTCCCCCAAACAAACTGGTGTGTAAATGTGAAAAGTTAGGTGTGCTATAACAGATATCTATGTAACAGGTTTCCTATCTAGTTCTCTGCTTTACCATGGTCTAACCCACCAACACAGATGTACTCCTGAGTTGGCTTTGTAGTGAATCAAGCATTTGTTTGAAATTAGAATTGAAATGTGACATGATTTGATTATGGTCCCTGATCTGGGAGGGAGAAATTAAATTATTTCTATGTTTTCTTTTAAAAACAGACTCTCATTTAAACCGAAGGACTTTAAAATTGTCTTAACTGTGATAAAAGTTCATTTTATTTCCACTGCCAGAGCAGGGGAAAGAGAACAGCATAGTTTTTTCCGTATTTTACAAAAAAATGCATTTTATTTTGCTAGGTGAGCTGTTCCCACCACAGGCATTCACTAGTCATGTTTATAAATAGCTGTAGCTGAGAGCATAAGAGATCTTGAGTCAGCTACCACAAAAGACAGTTCAAATTCCTTTGTACTACAGAAGCAGCAAGTTGAGGACTGGACAGGGGGTGGTCACAGAAGACAATAACTGTTCTCAGTGGCTTCCTGTCACAAGAATTTAAAAATATGTGCTCTAACAAGTTTACACTGAAACATCTGCAAAACAGAGAACTCAGTAATGTGAATGTATGGACAGGTAAAAGACAAAGTTTCGAAACCTCTGTAAAGCAGGTGAGGATATACCTTAGCATATTTGCCAGTATTTGATTTTTAAAATTAAAACCACTTATACAGATTGGAGCCACTTCAGGGTCATTTACATGCTTTTGGGAAGGTAGAAAACACTGCACCTTCCTTAAAATGATATTCAATGCTTATCCCTTGCAGACATAGGTCTTACCTCCTCATTTTCAATTTTGAGTGTAGCCAATCGTGACTGTAGTTGTTGATACCTAAGCATAAGCTCTGCTTGCACAGGTTGCTGGGCAGTGACCTGGCAAACCTAACAAAGAATCAAAAAGAACTGTAAGATGCAAGTAATTTAAAAGAACAGTCAATAGTCTTTGGTTGCTCTTCTTAAAACTAGGTGAATTTCTACCAAAGCTGTTAAAATTTAACAAAGCAGACAATAAAACGTGCCCATCTAAATTTAAAGTACTTATGTGTTGCAAGGTGTGGAAGTACGTACTACATCCTAGGAATAGAGAGCACAGCCTTTTTCTGTGTCTGCTTCTTGTTGCTTTTGTATCAAGCAGAAATGCAAACCCCAGAGTAACCTTCAGAAAAAACTATGTACATGGGTGATTGCGAATTCTGCTTTGGTACTGGCCTTTGGTGTAGCAGAACAGGGCACAGCTGGGGTACCCAGCACCCCTGAAATCTCCAGATGATAATATGGGGGAAGAAAAAGGGGAAAAGGCTGCACTGCAGTGTGAATTATTTGGAGCAGCTCCGCAGCTGCTCTCAAATAGCACCCACAAACTCTGTTATGAGTGATGCAGGTAGTAAAGACATAAAGTCACTGCTTACACTGGTGCTGGGCTGAGCACAGGTTGGCCAGCAAATTTACAGCGATGTCATTATGAGTGATACAGAATATAATAACACGTAACAGTTTTTACAGGAGAACTTTGAAGAAACAGACGGTGCTGCAAGTTTTGCAGAATGTTATTGCTGATCCACTGACTTTTGGGTAGCTTTTACCAAACTCTTTGTAAAAGGGAATAAATTCTCTATCCTGGTATACAGAAAGAGTCACTATGGGGATACTTGTCAGTGTACAGACCTCATCACCCATGTGAGACTGGAACTCAAATTTCATTGGTGGACAAAAAGCAGTGGGGTACATTTCCATGAATCTCTGCTTGTCACTGCGTGGCTCCAAGCTGTCAACTGCATTTTCAATGATGTCTAATCCCTCATGCCTGGAGGTTTCAAGGTTATACTCTGCAGACAGGTATGTTCTTAGGGCTCTGTTCAGACTAGCGTGGTATCCAAGATCACAACACTAAAAAGACAACAAACAGAAAAGACAACAAATTTAAAAGGAGGAACACCATTCCAATATCCCAATCCTGAAACCCTCACTAAAATTTTCTGTCCTGAAATTTTTCTGTCTTTGAAGTATTTAACAAGATATCTTCTAAATTAAAATACACTAGTGGGGTCAAGACAGTATTTAGTATCCTTATTCTGTTGCAAAGATTAATGGACAGTTTTGGAAAAGAGATCAAGTGGACATGTGTGACAGTTTGTTTATCAGATACAGAAGTCCAGGCACCGTATTTGTATTAAAAAAGTCTGGGACTACACACACAAGTGGGCTTTTCAGTATCAATAGCATGTGTAAGCCTTGAATCACCTATTTAAAGCCACCCTGACATAACTACCATCTAAGTTAATGACAGCACTAAAGTGAACTTTAAACAATTCCTGCTTACCATGCCTGTGCCCAAACAAAAACATCCACAAATACCTTGAGCATAAGCCGTGCATCTAAAATGCTTTTTGATGTACCAGGAACGGTTTAACATATTTTCCCCTGATCGTGAAAATGTATTTAATGTAAACACCTTATTTCCCATGCTCATACAGCGCCAGCAATGTACATCATGTTACTAAATGCAGAAAGTGATAATTTATGTCTTTTTTTCTTCTATGAAACGGAATGTAATTGAAACCTAATTGGTAAAACATAAAGTTGTGTTTGTTCTTGAATTTTAAACACCCTCAGTTTGCATTATTCATGTTTGGTTAATATTTTAGAGAACAGCTGAACAGATTTTAAAAATGTCACAGCAGTAGCATATCAACCGATTGTTTCCCTACATTCTACAGTAAATACCCTCAGTTTCTGCTCAGTGAGCCTCCAGGTAAGGGGAGATGTCACCTCAATAATGGCACATCAGTTTGCTAACAGTTGCATAGAAAGCAGTGCTCTTTACTCAAAGGTGTGAGATCTGCCCCAGAGGCCACTGCCTGGCCAGAGCAGTCAGAGCACTCTGCTTTAGAGCATCCCTCAGTCCCCAGGCACTCCTCCTCGCTGCCCACCCACAGCCTGAAGTCATCCATCCCTGCGGGACTCGCAAGGTAACTATGGAGTTGGGTAAAGAAGCAATTTGAATTCAGCCCACTGTACCCTATCTGCACTGTTTATATGAGTACCTCCCTCACAGCTATTACAAACCCCGCAGGACTCATGGGATCATGATCCCCTCCCTTTCCCCTTATTCGAAAAAGGAGAGAAATAGAGAGGGAGACAAGACATAGAGTTGTACACACTACATGGGAAAGGGCTTTCAACCTATTTACCCTACCAAAACCCATGTGTAGAAGGGACTGAAACACTTCACTCACGAATAGAAGGGAATGAAACAGTTCACACTTCGACTTAGCTACAGTAATGACTAGTGGTGATGCTCTCTGAAATCTAACACAGAGTTGTTGTATTCACAACAAAATTTCCAGAAAGACTAAGTTTTTACTCCTAGCAAGTACTCCAGGTAGTGACCGCAGATGGAACAGTGGCTCTCCAAAAAAACAGATGCTGAACCATTCAAAGAAATTGAAAAAGATGTCATGTTCAATCAAACACACATATGTTAACCTCTATTTTGCATTTATAAAATGGAAATTTGTGTTACACTTACTAAAACAGCCACTCAACTTTTATATTAAAGTGCATCCATATTTCAAAGAATACCAGCCTCAAAAATATTGTTTCTAAAAGAAAAAGTCTCTTGCTGTTTTTCTCTTGTTCTATGTCAAATTAGATCTCATATTTAATTCACTATCTTGGATGAAAAAGACAGACTAAAAGTGCTGATAAGAAAGTGAATTGGGACAGCTGTTTTATTTCATGTGCATTAGTTTCAGAGAGACCTCATGGAAGATTAAACTGAAAAGGAATTAGAAATAGAGGGCAATGCCAGGTTTAGCATTGCCAACTACCCATGTGTTATAAAACCACAGCCTGAATTTTGGCTCTAGTGGATTAATCTGAGTATTACTAGAAAGCTTATTGATTTACAATTAGAGCTGTGTGCGTTTCTGATGCAGCTTTTTTGCAAACTGGAATATAAGATCGCAGCCTTTATGCTGTGACATAACTTCATTGTTTAACCCTTAATCTACACAGTCACTATCACCATGATCAAGTGATGACAGCTGAACAAGGCAACAAATACGGCCTCTCAGACAAGACGAGGACTTTTCAAATGAAGCAGAATATCCTGCCAGGCTAAGGCATTTTCTTGCAATACCACTGCCAGCAGAGAAAACAAAAATTAAATGCAGATCCTAAACTAATGCCTTATCACAAGTGTCTCTGAATGGAATTAAAAACATCTGAATTTGAAATTTTGCTTCAATTATTTATGTAAAAATAGAATTTGTCTGAGGGACATTAGTTTTTAAAAGCAAAACTAAACACTCAGACATCACAACCCTTACTTCTGCCAAACCATAGCCCAACTTGCCCCAAAATCTGGAGACACAGGTCATAACTGGGAAACAGCTGTCATATTATCAACTCCTGGCTACCCAGAAAGAAATGTACTGTTTTAATCTGCTGGAAAGGTGGTTCAGAAAAGAGAGTTGTCTATAATGGGGACAGCACTTCTGGTATTTGTGCATTACTGAGGCCAGAAGCATAAGGTATTGCCACTAAACTGCCACCCTAACCACATTGTCTCTGACCATGCTTGGAAAAATTTATCATCAACCTTCCTGATGTTGCAAAGAAGTATATATGTATGCAGATACACACACACACATGCACACTTATTTACTGAAATTTCAGGAAAAAACTGTAGATTTGTGGGAAGACTTGTACAGTTCAAGTGAGCAACCACTCTGTTAGCTAAAATAAATATGAGTCTTAGAGGTTCACCAGTCAGCACACCGAGGGTACAGCCTGGGTGGTTCTCTACCTAGGGATCTGCTGTCTATCTAAGGGCTAGAGAGACCAGATGTGCACTTACTTGGTGCAGTAAGACACGAGGATGAAAAATAAGAGAAAGGAGTCACAGACTATGAGTTTGTTTGCGTTTCTGGATTCAGAGAAGACTTTTGATTGGGCAAAGTGGAGGGAGATAAGGGATGCATTTGGGATATGTGCGAAAAATTAATTTTGTAATTTGCATTTTATTCTTATTTGGAATTAAATCTGAAGCAGTCTCATGAGCATTTACTGCCTTTATTGTACCCCAGAGTATATTTAGGCTTGAACAAAACTGCAGTGCTTAGAACAGAGCTTCAACCAAACTAAGCTGCTCTTATTTCATTTAATTTTGTTTCAGGAATAGTAATAAAATTCTAATGTCAATGGAGAGAGGAATTCATAAAAAAAGCCTTAACCTCTGAATAAGTCACTTTCTAAGTATTCTGTTACACAGACATCCACATTCAAATCAAAGGGGTCTGGCTGTACATATCATATTTATGAGGACTTATGTAATAAAGATCGTGAGCTGCACACACTTTACCCTAGTTTTAAACTTGGTTTTATGAATTATTAATACAGAACCTTTACAGAATAAATTAAGTTCACAATAGCTAAATGTTCCTTAACTTCTTAACGATCCAAAGCATGCAAACTGCAATTAGAGATTCAGAAACCCCACTTTAAGGAAGACCAACACATTAATATTTTATTTATTTCAGCAGCAGAACTACAGTAAACTTGTTTGGATCTCTATTTCTTAGTATTTACCTTCAGATCATATAAATGCACAGTAAGTCTGAAAAAAGGTCCTTACCTTCCTCTTGTACTCAGATAAATTTAATGAACATAAATGAGTAAAAGTATGTGCCATATGGACAGATGCTGGCACCAAGAGCCAGATTAGCAGCAGTGTGTAGTCTGTCATTCCTCTGAAACTCAAAATCTTAAAAATAATTCTACATATTAGGTAAAGCTTATTTAATTCAGCTAATCTTTACTGTTTTTTACAGATACAAATAAAGAGAATAACTAATTCTGTCCTCCACTTGAACTAGATCCCACTCTAGTCAGCAGAGAAGAAATATTTAACAGAAAATTCAAATTCCTCTAGTACAATATGCAGAGGACAGAAATACATTGTGCATATCAAATCCTGTTTATCTCTCTGCTTCCTTGCAAATGTTGGTCTCATCCTTCAGCTCACTAAATGCATTAAATCATCCAGCTAAGACTCCAGCAGTATTTTTATATTGCTTTTATCACAAGAGCTTAAAATGAGCAACACATCTTAATTTTAAGTCAGCGGCCCTGAGCTCTGTTAATGAAATGACGGAGTTGAACAGTTCAGACTGAGTTCAGATGGGGAACTGTAATTTAGGATTTTCCATATAAGCCTCATATATGGAAAATACCATGGAATCCAAATGAAAAATAGGGGGTTTTTTTGGTAAAAATGAGTAGTTCCACTATCCTCCCCAACCTTGTTAGAAAAAAAAAAAAAATTGAACAGTTTACTACATTATTTCATGTATTTATCCCATTTTCATTAGACATATTTTTCACTAACATAGGAAAACATTCGATTTCATTTATGGGCAACATCAACAGCTTGGGGAGATCTGAATTCCTTCCATGTTAACTGGAACTGGGACACAGAGGAGAGGTAATCCCCTTCTGTACAGGCAATGAGAGTGAGTTCAGGGAAGCACAGGAAGCCAGGCAGGCAAACAGGGACAAAATAGAGACGGCAAAGAACGAAATCGCCACCACTGCTCTGAAAACTCCAAATTGTACCATGACATTACCAGATTTACAGAATGAGACAGTCTGGATGGCTGCAACATATGGCCACTGGGAAGCATGTCTCACATTCCAGTGATATAACTCCAAAACCTTGCCAAGGCTCTTGCATTCACAAAAAGAGTTTCCTTTGTCAAGTGGCAAACACTCTGTCTAAATACCAATGCTTTCACAGCGTATTCTGATTAAATACAAATGTCTGAAAGACACTTCATTTAAACAAGCTCACAATTGGATTAAATTTGCTCTGAAGCAAATTCTGGTTGCACATATTTACAGCCTACTCTTACAAAACAGTGATGCAAAGGGCAGCTAGACTTTCCATTTAAATTCCTTAGGGAAGAGTAATTTCTCAAGCCATTTTGCCAAAAGAATGTTATTGTGTACATTGGTCCATGGCTTCCAAAAAGACAGAGCAGATACAATTTTTCTGCATTACTAAATATTGTAGAATGTATATTTTTATTAAAGACTAGCAGTTAGGAAGCTCTAGTCTTCATGGCTGTGTAAATACCTTTACATACACTAACTCCAATGAGTGTTGTCTCTGCGTGTGTATGGACAGAAAGCTTCACTTCTCCTCCCCTCACAATTCTTTGTAAAGCTCCAGGCTTGTGGTTCCTCCCCTCAGTTTTCACTGCTACAGAAACTTCTGTGGACATCACTGAAGTGGGTAAGAATCAGATGCGTTTTCCAACCTGATAAAGTTTTGACCAAGTAGAAACACACACTGGAGACATTCTCTGAGCAATGTGAACTCCAAAAGGGAAGGCAGGAGAGGTGACAAAATGAGCATCTTTCCACCTTCTGAAGGGGTGAGGGTGCTGGGAACAAAAAGGAAGGGACCTTTCTTTCCTTCCAGCACCCAAGAACTCCTGAAGTTCACATGTATGAGACATGCCCTAACTAGAGAGCAAAAATCTGTCATCCTTCAAGCAGTAGCAGGAATATCATCTGTTAGGTAGGGTCAACTTCTCACTTGGGGGGCACCCCAGCAGATACACTGTTTGTCCTTAGTTTTCTGCCCTAATCTTCCACCTATAGGTCCTGGTAAATGCCTTCATTGCCTGGGCAGCCTAGATGGGTGGAGCAGGTTGTGCAAGTGGATGGATGCAGATTAGACAGGGACAGGCCACAAGCAGAATAAACCAGAAGAAATCAGGAGAAAACATGCAATAGCAACTTGGAAAGGAATAAAAGAGATGTTGAGATAGAGACAGAAAAAAATACTGAAAACACAAAAAAGATTGCCATCTTTTACAGGAAAGCAAGAAAAAAATGAAGCAAAACGATTTGAAAGAGAAAAGTTATAACAAAATCAGTCATGATTTTATAAATTACAGAAAAACCAGAAATGACAAAGAAAACTGACTACCAGTATTTAGATAACATATAATAAAACATGTATATGCAGCTATTTTAGTCCATTAATCTCAAGAAGGCATTTTTCCCTTTCTCTATGAAGCTTTGCTTCTCCAGTCAGTAGAAATGAGAAACCACTTGTCAAATTCTGTATTAATTTATTCTAGATTAGAAACCAGAGCTGTATAAGAATGTTGTTTACTATTATAAGCAACATATGTTACTGTAGCAGTAGTAGCAAGCATATTCAAATACCTAGGATTTCAAACGGGCCAACAGAGGCATACCCACTAAGCTATTTAACCCTACATTGCTAGTGAATAAATGTTCTGGGGCTTGTGTTTGCTGTCTCTGTATTTTCTCTATCACGTATAAAGTCAGCTTACAAAAAGGGTGGGATGTGATAGAGTGCAGGATGCTCCCTCTGCATTGTGTAAAAATGTCAGTAATACAGGTTCTGGAGACTAAATGCTGGCACAAGTCAACATCAGGGTATAACCTTGTTCTTCTACGATGTTCTCATACAAACAACTTACTGAAAATAAGTAACAAGTGTGTTGACAGTATAGAGTACAGGACTGATTGTGTCAGTTCTTGAAGAAACTACACGAAGTAAGAATAAGAAGCCACTGTATATATGAGTCAATGACTAAAGGAATGAAACCAAAGAATTTTGAAAACATGGAAGAAATTCCTTCTTTAGAATTAAATACTACTAGATGACCACTTAAGAAGTTTATCTTGTAAAAAATATTTATATCCCAGAAATCGTCCATAATGGAAATATCATATTTTCTATTGACACATGAGGAGCAAACACAATGTTCTAACTTTGAAAGAATGGGCTCTGCATCTTATTGGCACTTTATTTTGTGAAATACAAAGTTAAAGGGAAAACCTTCTGATTATATCATACAATATTATAAAGAGTAAATGAACTGTAGGTAATCCATATGACTAATGTATTCCCTTAAAAACTGAAAAAAAGTACTATTCTTGAACAGAATAAACATAAAAACAAATGTGCCAATACTTACATCGATTAAATCCGAAAGGTCGTGAATATAATACTTGAAAACAGAAGCATTAGTTGCTTCAAGGGTGAGCAGGTATTCATTACGGGCCTTAATAGATTTCAGCTTGTTTTCAGAATATTTTGCTTGACGCTAGGAAAGACATTGCATATTAATGTATTTTAATTACTTCATTTTCGGTATGCAGCAAAAATGGTTACAATTCAAGCACACATTCCTAGTAACAAGAAAGAATCTTAATTTCCAGCCTGTTATATGTATAACAAATATAATACAAGTGAAAATTTAGTATTTTGCTTCAAATGTGACAAACTATATAATAAGAATTACATTGGGAATAAAGTGTTCCCCTCTCTGAACTGCAATTAAGTCTAGTTATCTATAAACCACTGCTAGTTTATTATGTGTACCTTGCTTAATTTTATTTCCCAGCTGGATTTCTCTGTCTAATATCATGCCAAAGAATGTCAGAAATGCACTGAATTTATTTCAAATGAAGGTAAATAAAAGGAATATTTACTTTTTCCTTCATTTTTTCAATCTTTTTCACAGAGCTCCGTCTCTGGTGCCTTTCTTCTAGCCGAATATGAAAAACAGGGTCTCCTGACCTCCCAATCTGTTTTTCTTCTTGCTTCTCTGCCTCCTTCAGTTTGCTTTCTGCACTGATGCTCTCTGCATGATACATGTGGTATGTTTTCATGACCTGCAAAAGAAAAGAGTCAAAGGAGAGTTGGAGAAAATGAAAATATAAAGGTATCTATAGAAAAATCAGAGAGTCTTTGAGCAAAGTGTTGTCTTATAAACATGGATCTGGGTAAGTTTCTTTGCCAACGGAGATTGAGGACTTCTGGTATTTTTCTATTCTGATTTTTTTAACAGTATTCCAAACAGGGATTTTTTCTTTCATTTCTCTGATAGGAAAGAGCCAAAATCATTCTTACTAAATTTCAGGATTCTTGTCTTCGAGTGAAAATCTAAAATAATGAACAACAAAACTAAATCTGTATCAGTATCAAGTCTATCTAAAATATAACTGGGCAAAGTAACAGCTTGGCTGTGGACTTTAAATGTTTGAAAGCAGAAGGACCCCTTCAGCACTGAGGAAAAGGGAAGGAAGGAGAGGCAGTGGGAAGTTTTGGCCTTGGAGCAAATCTCCAGCTAGCTGGATGGCTGTCCATGGCCTGGAAAGAAGTGTCTGCCAACTGCACAGCCAGCAGGCTGGGCCCGATGTAAAACCAGATGAGAGCTGAAGAAGGAGCTGCCTGAGATTAGGAGATAAGGAGGTAAGCTGTGAAAACGTTTTCCCCATAGACCCAAAGTTATCTTTCCTCTACACATGTGCTGGGTCTGCAGATGAGAGAGCTTAGGTTGCCAGTATGCAAATACATGCTTGCACAGACCACAAAGAGGGAAAGGGACTGGTTTAGCCCAGTCCTCCTTTCTTCAAGCAAGAAAAGCCTCTGCCTGAATGCTGTGTAGTGGACAGCAATCAATCACAACCTCCCCCCACCTCTGCTGGGGTGGCTGTCTCTGCCCACTTCCAGCAAAGGAAGCGTCTTTCAGCCTTCCCCAGCCTTTTTGTTGTTGTTTGTTTGTGGTGTTGTCTTAAGTTTAGAGCATTGAACAAAGCAGGAAGGCATCCTCATGCAGCCAGAGGCCTCCTCTCTTCTTCTAAGGGGTGCCAGAGCTCTCGCCCGCAGATACTATCTTTGGGTGGAGGCCTCGAAAACCATACACATCTCCTAAGGACACCAGGCAGGGAGGAATCAAACCAGCTGCTTGTGTGACCCCTGGAGGAGACAGACTGTTTTGGGAAGCTGCCTTGAAACACTCTCTTGGGAGAGTGTACTTTTTGTTACTGGGTAGTTAGGCTAGCCTAAGGAGTATCCATAGACTGGTAAAACAGGGACGACTACTAGATATAGCTAGATATTGCAAATTCACTGCAGCATGTCTTAGCATGGATCGACACAAACCAACTGCATGCCATGCCAGTGGGTAGCTGAACTGATGTGTATTTCAAGTCCTGTGCAACAGGAAGACAGACACTTTCAGAGAGATGCAATTTTGCATAACCATGTCTTTTATACACCATAACCGTGTATGCCACTACTTAAGACTGATGCCACCGATATTAAAAATGAAACAGGCAACTCTTCACTAACTTCCTGCAGTAAGGTCAAACAGTTGGAGGCAAGCACGAAAAAGCGGCCCTGTTTTTATTTTAAGAAACATATGTTTACAACTCTGTGGTGAAAAAAACCAAACTGCCTGGAGCAGGACTTAGTGTTATTACTGCTGCTCCTTTATAGCACACTGTGCTCCAAGGCCCGAGCAGAGTGCAGAGCTCCCTGCCCAAACACTGCCTACACCCACTGGGAACAGCTGCTGCCCCACCAGCTCACATCTGCACAGACGAGGCAGGAAAAAACCCCCCGAGATGGACGAAGCTGGGTTAGGAAGAGAAGGCAAGCCTACAGAGCTGAGGCTGCAAGGTTCCCAGTTTAACCAAACAGCATGTTCAGTCTCCTATATCCCACACTGTTCCAAAGGCACTCCTAAAGTTTTCGATAATCAGTATCCAGGGAGCTTAACTCATAGCCACAACTCATACAGCCACATGGAAATAAAAGAATTACTGCAAAGAGAAGAAATGGACTTCTTAAAGAAATTGTTTATATAATAAAAGAGAAGCACAGAAAGTGATACGACTCTTATTAAAAATGATGGGGAAAGGAAATTAAAAGCAAGGTTGTGCCCTTTTCTTTTGGCCTTTCTATCCAATTAAGTGTTTCTTTACGTAAGGCTAGAGGTGTTTGCTTTCATTTTTTATCTTTTTTTCTGTGTCCTCTCTAGACACTTTTTAGTTGGTGGGACAAGGCTAACTCATGTGCCTTACCACCTAGAAAAGTTATTTTCTTTTGTACTCTGCCTGCAGAGGGAACTATGGGCCCTGATGGAATTAATCCAAGAATTCTCCAAGAGCTGGCTGATATCATCACAAAACCTCTCAATTTTTGAGCAGTCTTAGGAATCAGTGAATGACTGGAAGCCGGCGAACGTTGCCCCACTTTTCAAGAAGGGCAAGAAGGAGGACCCTGGAAACTACAGACCTGCCAACCTCACTTCAGTGCCTGGTAAAGCTGTGAAGAAGATTATTCCAGGAGGTACTGAATAACAACTGAAAGGCAACGCAGTCACTGGTCACAGCCAGCATGGCTTCATGAGAGGGAGGTCCTGTTGACCAAGGGAAGCCAGTGAATGTAACCTTCTTGGATTTCAGTAGATTTTTCAATACTGTCTCTCAGAGTAACCTTCTGGATAAAATGTCCAGCACACAGCTGGATAAACACATCATGTGATGGATGAGCAACTGCCTTATTGGCTGGGCACAGTTGCAGTGAATGGGGTGACATCAGACTAGCGACCTTCACTAGTGGGGTTCCACAGGGCTCCATCCTTGGTGCTGTGCTCTTCAACATCTCCATTAATGACTTGGACACAGGAC
>VWZT01016186.1:259-39207 GCA_013397055.1 Pachycephala philippinensis
GTGTGTCGGGTTTGTCAGTGAGAGGGACCGTGGCGGGTCTGTAGCTGCGGGCTGTGTTTGTAAACGTGCACGGAACTCTGAGCTTCGGCAGAAGCGAGCAGTGCAAAACTTCCCCTCTAAGACTTGTCTCCTGTGTGTTTGAAAAGCTGCTCAGAGCGGTGATGGCACCAGGGGCGAGCAGGCCAGTGGTCAGGCTGAAACTTGGGTTTTTACAAACTATGCATTATTCTTCTGTGGTGAAGTAACTGCCAGTTGTTTTGGTATGTAGAAAACAGTTACAACCTGTCTTCAATGTACAGGTTTATTCTCTTAAGCATGAATTATACACAGCTTGATGTTTATCTCCTTTTAAGCAAAAATGTTTGTAATGCCATCCTCGCCCGTTTCTCAGTATCCCCAAAACAGAAGAGAGGAATACAGAAGGGTTTGTTGGTGGTTAGTTGTCAAAAAGACCCAGAGGTGATCATCACATGTACTAGTGTTTAAGACCCTCAGATGGACAAGTGTAGGCTGTTACTGCACTGATACCTCTATGCCTTTGGCTTAAACCTACTTGGGGAAGTTCACCAAATATCAGGTGAGGAAAGGCATACACTTCAGTGTGATTGTTACTTGGACTCCCACAGAGAAATGGGTTGAATCTTTGTAGTTACTGGTGTGATAACTTTTTGTTAGGTTTCACTTGTGTTGCTCTTCATCCCAATGTTTGAGATTTGACTATATCATAGTAAAATAATTTGTGTTTCACTCTACTGCAATGCCATTTTACTTGAGATCTAATTCCAGATAACCTTTGATACAGCCTTCGTTAACTTTTACAAGTTATATCCTTTGTATCCCTTTGCAGGATGCAAAGTCTGGAATGGACAATACAGTTTTACATCTTTCTATTCTTGAGGTCATTCCTAGACGTGAGGTCACTCCCCTGGCTTTTGAGGAAAGGTGAAACTGTTCTTCCTTGTCACATTCTCTCTGTCTTCCCATACCTTCAGTTCCTGGCCTGGTGGGTGGGAATAGAAGTGAGCTCCCCTGACAGGGTGTTATGGTTTGGAAATGGTGCTCTCCAATTTAGTGTTGCCACTGAAACCACTCCAAACCACTCCATACCCACCCCTTGCAGCAGAATGGAGGGGAGAGTTACAGGCACAAAAGGTGAAGATCATGGGTTGAGATAAGAACAATTTACTGGAAACAGTGAGATAAGAAAACAAACAGTAACAGCAACGATATAATAACTAAAGTAGACAAGAGAGGCCAGCGGCTCATATGCAGCTGCTCACCACTATGCAGAGCCCAAAAATACCCAATTGTCATGCTACCCTGACCCGGGACCCCTTCCCCTGTTTCTGGAAAAAGATACGAAGTGATATAGAATAACCTCCAGGTCCCAGTAATGGCCCTCGCAGGCTTCTGCAAAAATTAATCCTGTCCTGGCCAGAACCAGGATGTAGGATCTCTCTCCCACTGAACCTAGACCATCTGCATTCCTTTTGATAATTCACTACAAGGTTTGGAAAGCAGAATTTAGTATAGAATCAGATTTTTGTGTCTAGCTCCCAGATGCAGGTACTATTTCTGGCGATCATGTAAACTAGGAGGAAAAATAATTGTCTGTGAAGTAAAATTAGGGTTAGAGCTGCCTGCTCTAAGTTGACCTTACAGGACTGGGGAAGCAGCTGCTTCGAAAATCTCTGCTGGCCTAACTTTCCTTCCACTGGAGTAGCTCTCCAGTGAATTATGAGAGAGCCCAGCGTTTCTCCAGCCAGTGTTGCCTCAGGTGGCCTGAGGGCTGTTCAGACTGCCACTGAGGTAAGTTTGCAGTGGGTAGGAAGGCAGAAGCAAACTCAAAATAGCCTAGGTCTTCTGTGCTTTGGGTTCTGTACCCTGGGAGCTGTGAGTATTGTGCAGTCTGACATTTCTGACAGCATGGCTGTTGGTGTAAAAGCCTACTCAGGAACTGAACAGTGCAGCCAAAACATGTATTGATGCTGCTGCAGCAGTAGGATTATGGAGCCTGAGAGCAACCACATGCTGTCACAGGCCAGGCATGCTGCATTCTGTACAGGAACAGTCTGTTACTGTGATGGATCTGTGTGTTCATAATGACCTTAAAACATTGCAGTTCCAAAGTAATTTCTATGTCATGTATCTGGAGCTGCTCTCTCCAGCATTGCACTCTTCTTCAGTCCCAACGCCTTTCGCTTTGCTAGATGTGGAAGTTCAGTTCCCTTTTGAATATTAAGTCATAGGGCACTAGTAAAACAAGTGTTACACCAAGCTACAACTAGTAAAGTTGGTGAAGGAACCTTTTTTTTCCCGCTAGATTGAAAAAATTTTAAAAGGCACCATTTTGGTCCTGTCTTCTGTTAATGTAGCAATCATCAGTGTTTACTGAATGTACGCATGAACAGTGTTAAAGATGGTCTTTTACTGATTTTGAGTTTTGTGATTGTTCCTGTTGCATACCTTCCGTGGTTCTTAAGACAGTATGTTATTCATCCTAAAGTGTATGTAGTTTTCAGGATTTTCATGAGTAATCCAAGTCGGAACCTTTGTGATACCTACGCAACACGAGGAACATGGGAACAGACCCATCAGCAGTACTGCAAACAATGATCTAGGTCTTCCATAAAGCTTGTGTGTGTATTCAAGGCCGGAGTATGTGGGTTTTTACTGTTTTCCTTTGCACTTCTCCTCGTGCTCCACAGGGGGGTAGCAGAAGGAAGTAGGAGATCGGTTAAAACTATCTCATCGTGTCAGCATTTACACCATCGGGTGTGGAAAGCTTTGTTAGAGAGGTATTTGAAATGTAACGAAGACCACAGAGCCTCTGCTTGTTCAAAAGAAGTGCTTGATGAGCCAGCTAATACAGTGGTGGAACAAACGGGGTCTCTATGAATGTGAAAGTAAGAAAAAGCTAGAGTAAGAGGCAGCTGTGTGTGTGTTGTGGAAGGAGGGTGTTGTTTATTGAAGTCTGGAGGTTTTACTTGGGAAGTTTTCAGTCTGTGTGGTAATAAGTTATGTCGCAATGGTTCAGATTTTGTTCTTTCCTGATAAGCAAATCATTCATGATATGTATTCAACTTGAAAGTGATACAAACTTCGGAGCGACTGGTCACATTGAAGAAAAAAAAAAGCACTGTCATTTTCTCTGTGTGTGTTAAATGGTGACATCACTTTTAAATACCGTTACTAAGCTTTCAGTTGTGAAAAGCTTGACAATAACGATTCCATCCAAAGAGTTACAAGTGTTCTGAACTCAAGGGAGAACTTGACTTGGTTGAAAATCTGATCATCCCTAGAGACACAAAAACCAAGTTACTTTCCAATGAAGAACTAGAAACAAGAAAAATCGGATGCATTTTTCTTAGCTGGAATATGCAAGCACAGGCAAATCCGAACACAATGGGGATTTTAGTTGGGAAACCTCTTAGATTTTGTCAAGTCAACACAAAAAACGAATTTTTTTCCAAGAAATTTTTTTCTTTATTTTGGAGGTATAATACCATATAGAAGCCTGTGTCCTGGTTACAGCTATAGTAAAGTTAATTCCCTCTCAGTAGCTGTTCCAGTGCTGTGTTTTGGATTCAGAATGAGAGTGGTGTTGATAACACACTGACGTTTTGGATTTTGCGGAGTCATGTTTATGCTAAGTCAGGGACTTTTCCCTGTTTCATGCTCTGCCAGGGAGGGAGTACAGGGGGATTGCGAACAAAGCGGAGAGGGAGCATAGCTGGGACAGGTGACCCAAACTGACCGAAGGGGTATTCCACACCACTGGATGTCATGCCTGCTGTATAAACTGAGGGAGATACCCAGAGGGGCAGCCAGTCTGGGTTTGGGAATGGGGGTCTGGCATTAGTCAGTGGGTGCAGAGCAATTGTATTGTGCAGCACTAGGTTTTCCCTTTTTGTTATTTTTCGTTATCATTGTTATTATCATTTACCCTTATTACCATATTTTACTTTATTTTCAGTTATTAAACTGTTCCTATATCAGTATACTGGTTTTGATTCTCTTCTGCATTCCACCAGAGTGCAGGAGGAAAGAAAGGGGGTTTGAGCGAGTGGCTGTGTGGTGCTTAACTTCCAGCTGGGCTTAAAACCATGACAGCCTGGTATTCAGTATGGTGGTTATGTGTAAGACTTTTTGTCCATATAAACAAGAAGCCTTTGTTTTAATGAGCTTTCTACATGTATTTCTCACTCTACAGGCATTCCCAAATAGCAGTCTTCATTTTTATATTGGAAATAAATGTTTAGTGGCATTTTCATGCGTTTTTTCATAGCTTTTTAAAATTTGATATCTTAAAGAGGAGAATCATGGGGTAAGAAATTGGAGGGATAAATACCAGTTGTTTAAAATCAGGTGTTTGAAATGTACATTCTGGAAAAATGTGATAGGCATATTATGCTTTGTTGATCTATAGTCTGGCCTCATCTCAGGAAGAAGATACATTTTGTAGCTGCCTGGTTAGTTTTTCAGGCATGCAGTTAAATGTAAATTGCAAGAAGACTAATATGTACTTTTTGTGTAAGATTGGAATTATCGGTGGAACTGGCCTGGATGATCCAGATATCTTAGAAGGAAGAACAGAAAAATATGTTGACACTCCTTATGGCAAGGTCTGTATAACCCTTTTTTTTTATTATTACTGAAACTTTTTGCTTGTTTTCAAGGTGTTTGTGTGCTTTAAGAATTTTCCAATTGGTGAATGAAGGTATAAAGGACATGCTGGCACAACTGCTCTTTTTAGTTGCTATGTTGTGGAATTCTTAATTTTTAGAAACAAAGTATTGCAAAGATGATGTGCAAAGGAGTCTATACCTCTTCTCATTTGTAGATTGGATGAATTTAGAAGCTCAGTCCTGAATTTACAATCAACGGATAAACCCTCTTTCAAATTTATGCTGGTGTGTGACCTGTATTATCTGTCAGATCGGTTTTTCTGAATTGCAGAAAACTGTCCTTTGAGGTACACGAGACACCATTTTCCCTGTAACTACTGAATTATGTTTTACATGCCGATGTAAAATCATGTTTATAGCCACATAATTTTAAAATTGTTTGAAAATGAAGCTCTGAAACTGTTCTTGTGAAACTGGTACACCTGACCAACTCTCCTTCACGTTGCTTCTGTCGTTTTCCTCAGCAGAAAGGAGTGGAGGTTAGGGCTGTTGCTCTATACACAGTGCTGAGTGTGTTTTGAAGGATAATTCCTGGCACAAAGCATTGTGTAAGGGGGATGAGAGTAAAACTGAGATACCATGGTGTGAATCCAAACATAAATTCCAGATAATGTCCTGAGTTGAACTGGGACTGCTAAGATGACCTGGGTGGAGTCAGGTCACAGCCAGAGAAAGAGAGCACAGCCAAACAGCAAGCTTTTATCCTTTTACCTGTAATGGCCTGTCTTCCTTCTCTCTCTCTGTAGATCTGAACTTCTGATAGTTCCTCCTGTATAGAATCATATTAACTTCAGCAACTGAATGCAATTTTCATCCTCATGCGGAGCAACTGATGGATCAGCCTTAGTGTAAGATGTGCAGAGCAGTTGCACAAAGTGCAATGGATTTCGATTGAGGCAGAAACAAGCCTCAATTCAACTGGTATTATTAGGTGGATCAATATTCACCTACTTTGCTGCTCAGACTATTTAGTATTCAGGAAGGAAGTATTACACAACCTGCCACTCATTTTAGAACTATATAGTTGAGAGGAGCAGCTATTGCTGAATGCAAGAGGGCAATTGTATTTTTATTTAAGTGTGCCTGGAAAAGTTTAGAAGTTTATTGTTTGTTAGTATTTTTCCTAAAGGTATGTTTTGGTTTTGATTCTTACTGGAATAAAACCAAATTGGGACTTTACTGCCATAAAGATCCTTTTTCATAGAGCTGTGAAATAATGTGTAGAGATAATCTGCCTGAAATTTTAAGAAGTAAAAGGGTTAATCTAAATAAACTTCAGAACTTTGTGGTCTTTTATTTCCCAAGAGAAACTGAGGTGAAACGTCAGCCTATTGAGTTCAGGCAAAACTAGAAAGAATGAAAATGAATGAACATCAAAAGGAAATTGCAAGACATAGTTAATAGAATGTATGTCCATTTCCTTCTGTCATGTAAAAATGCAAAGTGTACAATTCCACTTTACTTAAATCTTGGTATTTCATTCTTAAGTTTCTAGGCAAGGACACGGCCGAAAGATTTTTGACTAAACCTTTCTGGCACCTTTGACATTTGACAGCAGCAAAATGCATTTTTCTTTTGTGAAAAAATGCTGTTTTCTATTCTTTTAAAAGATGAATAATAGCTTACGTTTTCTTCATACAGAGTCCTTGAATTCTCTTCTGATTTGGCCTTCTTGAATCATACGAATCATTTAACAACCAAATTTAGCATTAGGGAATATGGGAAATACGGAACAGTTTAAAGGATACGATTATGATTTTTTTTTTGCTCTTCTCTGTGTTGACATTGGTCCTCCTATGATCTTTCAAGTTACATTAGTAATAGGGAAAATGCAGTACAATAGTTTTAAAAAAAACTAAGTGAGCTTACAGCTCTTAATATTCCAGCTGTCTTTTCTCCTTTGTTTGCTTCTACCATTTTCAGTGCATCAAAAATTTGGTGTTCTATGGAAAATACTCCAAAACCTTTGGGATTCTATCTCCAGATATGGAAAATATTATTCTCCTACAGGATAGCAGATGCTGTTCCAAGCAATTTTGTCTTCATCATTGAATTTTGAAGCTTTATTCAGAATATATTTTCAGTTAGATTGTCTTACTTTCTGGATGACAGATCTTGGTCCTGAATCACTTTCCCTGGTGGGGAAGAGGTTTTCCTGCTCTCGAAAATTATTCTAAGGGCTCTCTCTCTTTTTCTGGTCATAGGTATATCTGGCAAACAAAGCAGGGGTAGTTCCACCTTTCAATTGAGCGTTTTTTGCTTTCATCAGGAAAATCAGACCGTGTAACATAATACTTAAGCTCCTCTTCCCCCTCCGAAAACAATGTACATAGTTTGGTTCCTAAACTAGCTCACAGGTTAAATGGAGGCTTGCAGAACCTCTGAAATACTTTTTCATTACGAGTGTTCCATGCTCATTCTGTTTTCTGTTCCAACTAGCTTCTGAGGTGAGGAAAAAATTAATTCTGTAGACACCACATGAACAATACTCTATGCATATTTATGCTATAGGCAACGGGAATTTATTCCAGTTGTTTGTTATTGTAATAGTTTGGGGTTAATTGCCCAGGATTCCATTCTTTCTTTTCTGTTTTGCGACAATGAGTAATATATATCTGACTTGTATTTTGTGAAAAGAGGGAAGTACTTGTTAAATACATTTATGAATTTTTAATGTTTGAGAACTTTTTTGTGGACCTTTTATTAAACCCTCCTTTAAAAATACAGTATTAGAGCTTTGAATTCAAATTGTTCCATTGAAAGTTTTTATTATTTTATCATCACTCCTGGCTATGACTGAGATAATAGTAAAGAGATACAGCACTTGGGAAGAACTTGTGGGAGAAAGAGAGTGAAATGGAAGTACGCACTAGCTATGTTACGTAGTTTGAAATTTCTGTTGCTATAACTTTATGCACATACCAATAGTTGGTCCAGTCTTATTCAACCTCTTTAACAGCAACCTGGATGAAGGAATAGAATGAACCCTAAGCCAGTTTGCAGACAATACAAAACAGAGGGGAGTGGCTGACACACCTGAAGGCTTTGCTGCCACTCAGTGGGACCTTAGGATGGAGAGTTGGGCAGAGAGAAACCTAATGAGGTTTAACAAGGGCAAGTTTAGGGTTCTGCACCTGATGGGGGAATAACCCCAAGTACCAGCACAGCTGGGGACTGACATGCTGGGAAGCAGCTCTGTAGAGAAGAACTTGGGGTGGTGGATGACAAGTTCACCCTTGCAATCAGGAAGGCCAATGCTGTCCTGGGGTTCAGTGGCAAGAGTGTGGCCAGCAGGTCAAGGGCTGTGACTCCCTTGGCCCTGGTGAGACCACATCTGAAGTGCTGTGTCCAGTTCTGGGCTTCTCAGAACTTGAAAGACAAGGAGNGAAAGACAAGGAGCTACTGGAAAGGGTCCAGCAGAGCCACAGAGGTGATTCGGGGTCTGGAGCATCTCTCTTGTGGGGAGAGACTGTGGGAGCTGGGCCACCTTAGTCCAGAAAAAAGAAGACTGAGAGGGGATCTCATCAATGCATATAAATATCTCAAAGGTGGGTACCCAGAGGATGGTGCCAGATTCTTTTCGGTGGTGCTCAGTGACAGGACAAGCAGTCATGGCCATAAACTAAAACACAGTATGAGGAAGAGTTTCTTTACATTGAGGGTTGCAGAGCGCTGGAACAGGCTGTGCAGGAAGGTCGTAGAGCCTCCCTTGCTGGAGACAGTCCAACCCTACGTGGATGTATCCCTGTGTAACCTGCTCTAGGTGAGCCTGCCTTGGCAGGAAGACTGGACTAGCTGATCTGCACAGGTCTTTTCCAACTCTAACCATTCTGTGATTGTGTGATCTTTATTTAACATCTCTTAATGAACCATGATGCAGTATCTGCAATTCTTTTCTTAAACTGTCCATTAATCAATTAGCAGTGCTTTCTTTGTTCCAAGTATTTCTTTTTCTCTTCCATTTTTCTAGAAACCATTTGCCAAGAAGGTATTCAATATGTCACCTGAAAAATGTGCAGAATGCGTTTTGTGGGAATCTGTGCAAAGGTGTCAGCTGGATGGTACTATTACACAACCATCCTGAAACCTTTTGGAGTGTTAGGATGTGAGCAGATAGGGAAGGAAACCCTGGCTGCAGCAACTAGATTTTGAAGGCTGTGAATTTTAGAGCTGTGACGTTCTTTCTGCATCGTCAGTGTACACCAGAATTCGCTGGGGTTCTGTGGTGGGAATGGATGTCAAACAGCACCTTTCTACCCCAAATCTTTAGAAAATTGATGTAAACTTAAATCTACCTCTTGCAATAAACTTGAATCTGTTACTTATAAAGCAGAGAGCCCAGTCTTCAACTTGCTGATATTTTTGATGGAAGGCAAGAACTTTTGCTGGAAATCCTCTTTAGTTTTCAAGGGTGTTTTTTTACCCTTTTGGGAACTCAGTGCTTATTACTTCACACAGCAAATCTGTGTAAACAAAACAAAATCCCAAACGCTAATATTTGTGAACCTTCCTTATTATGGAATGGTGCAATGGCAAATTGCCTTGGCCACTAGATAGCAAGGCTTTTCCCTGTGTGAAATTTCACTCTTGAAGCCATGTATGCTTCAGAACAGTATGTGTAAGGTAGAGATTAAACACTTAAATATCAGCAGTTTAATATTAAATGAAGACTTGAAAAAAAAAAAGAGGAATAAGAACAGTTCTAAACATAA
Organism: Pachycephala philippinensis; assembly: GCA_013397055.1. Lineage (NCBI taxonomy): Eukaryota > Metazoa > Chordata > Aves > Passeriformes > Pachycephala > Pachycephala philippinensis. Next base: position 9,660 of record VWZT01016186.1, read on the forward strand.
ATTTTCTGGAATGTTCCCTTTTTTTAAAAAAAGGTAGTAAGTGTCTGCCAGAATTTAAACATTGGTGATAGAGTAAATTACAGTGCTTTGGAGAGCTTTCACATGAATAATTACCAAAAAGAGCTGTGCAATAGGAAGTAGAAGGTGATGTTTTTATTAGAAATGGGAATCTTTAACATGGGACTCCCATACCACTTTATTGTCAATCTCTGCAGATTTTCAATTGTGTAATCAACAGCTGTAAAACTAAACGCTAATTGAAATTTTGCATCTAGCATTATAATTTTATTTGTATTCGATCAAGTAGCTGGCACCTGAACATTTTTAAATGCAAATGTGTGAGTCTTTCAAGACACTTGCAAACTTACGATCAATAGATAAACCATGATTTTGTTAGTAGCTGTTTTAACAAAAAGGGAAGCTAGAACATAGTGTATTTCAGATCCCTGAAGGCGAGGAGCAGAACACAGCCCACAGAGGAGTTGATTTATTGTAATGGTGGTTGATGACTTGGAGGCTGCCTCTCATGGGCAGAATGACCCATCTCCATGGCAGGGTACAAGTTCCAGCTGCATAGCTAGAATCAGAATGCTCTGTTGTCCTGGCTGGTTGATAGTCAGGAAGATTGTATTTTCTTGTTGTGCAGCTGTGAGAGAAGTCTCTGGGCTGAGCAAATACAACACTGCTTCTGCCACTTATTTACCAGAATTTCTCTGTTACCACATTTCATTTCCCAAAAGCAGGACTCCCAGCAGCAGGGAAGAGTGAGTTTTTCAGAAAGCTAGGGGTGAGTGTAGGGTGGGTTAGAGGAATCCAGAATTCTTCACACCCCTACTGCGAGCCCAAGTTAGAAGGGGGACAGAGAAAAGAATGGCAAGTGTTATGGAAAAGCACAGATTAAATGTGAATTATGTTGGAAGGGGGCTTTACTAGAGAATGGCATCTACTTAGCAAAAAAAACCAGAAGTTTACAGGAAAGTGAGTCATGCTAACCAATTTAGTGGTAACATGTGCATGCTGCTATTTTTGCGTTTGAAATACTCTTTTCATGTATTAGAAAGTATTACAGTTTCAAACCCCAGTGTAAAGAGTTGCGATGTTAATGTTAGTATGAACACAGAAAATTTGTGATTTTTCTGGTCTCCAGTTTGATCTTCCTGTTCCAGACTGTTTTACTAATGTGCTGTATTAAATTACAGAGCTGAGCTCAAGAAAACATGAGAATACAATGGTAACCAGTGTTTTCTTCCATTACTGTTGCACTTACTTTTAGGTAGTAGTAGAGGTTTATAATGTGATTGTCAGGCTGTAACTCATTCTTATATGCTTGTTTTGCAGCCATCGGATGCTTTGATTTTGGGAAAGATCAAAAATGTGGACTGTGTGCTCTTAGCAAGGTAAATGAGCATTTTAAGGAGGCTTTTATTATGTGTCTTAAAGTTTTCTCAGAATTTTTTCTCTTTTCATTAGCTGAACTGAATTTCTTGTCTGATACCATCTTGCTCTTTGTGGTAGCAAAGTCCAGCACAAGTTTAGGTTTTTTCATGAGCACATTTGATGCTGCAAGGACTGAGAGTATTAAAAATGCTGTCTAGGTTAGATAAAAAATCCGGTGGGAGGTATTGCCCTAGTAAGAATGGCAGCCTGCAAGGCCACCTGCTCTGATGGTAGGTAGGTGGTGCTGATAACCTCACAAATTAATTAATCTGCTCATTGTGGTAGCAGATTTCCTTTGTGAAATAGAGAAAACATCTGCTTGCAGATGAACTGTATCTCTGGTACCACTGTAAACTCCTCCAAATCATTCCCTCAGATTATTGAGTCTTCCTGCTGTTACCATTATTGCTTAGGGGGCTGCATCCCCTGCAGTTCTCCCTTGCTATGTAATTTTTGTTCAGACGTCTTTTGCTGTACGTGGAGAGACTCTGGAAGCAGGATGTGCAGATGAATGTGTGGAAATTTCACACTGGTGTTAACCATGGATGTCTAGGAGCAACATGCTACTAACTTAAATATAAGAATACTAACACAGTTCACAGCATCTGGGCAGAATGGACAGAGCAGGTGCTGATGACACAGTCCATCAGCTGGCCCAGTCAAGTCAAGGTGATTAGTCAAGCACAGGATCCATCCAGGGAATCCAGACAGGAGCAGTAGGAGGTGAGAGACGAGGCTGTAGCATGTGTCTAAAGCCCATCCCAGTCTGGAGACAAACTACAGCATAGGTCTGAAGGCCATGGGGGAGACAGGGCTGGGGACAGGCAGGCACAGTGTGACATAGCTCAGGCCAGGAGTGAAAACTGGGGCCTGAGCTTGGAGGCAGGAGCACTCAGGCTTGCAGGCATCAGGAGTTTGTGTGGAGGCCCAGGGTGAAATGGCCAGGGCACTTAGGACTCAGTGGTGCACTTAGGGCCCCGATTCTTTTCATGACAGTGTTTTTCCATTAAAGTTGGAAAAACTGCTTAACCATCTCTGCAACTACACTTCTGTCTGTGGTTTTACTTTTCTTATCTTTCATGGACTTTGCTCATGTATTTTATTACACCTGGACAACATTTTTCTCGTTTTCTCAAGTGAAATGCTAAGTCAGGTTGTCATAGCTGTGTTGTTTCAAACTAGACCTTGGGCAACAGGTGTCTGAACAACTTGGTTGTGGTTTACCACCTCACTGGGATTTATGACCATTCATATAAAAACCTTGTGAGTTTACTTTTAGGGCTAAGGTACCTGCAAATTTTACTTTGTGTTTCGGCTTCTGAATCAGATTGGAAAAAAAAGGCATGTATATTCTATAAGAAGATTATGACAGCAGCTGCAATAAAGCATTAAATCCGTGTGCCTAGTAGCTGATCAGAAATGCTAATGACAACATGGGAATCCTGCCTGACAGTGCTTAACCATGTTGTGTGCAGTTCCTGAATGATCAAATTCTTAGGACTTTCTGGCCTCTGAAAAAAATCAGTTGAGAAATTAAGTTCCTTCTTTTCTCTTACATAGTTGAAAATAATTTTCTGATATGTTTAATTATGTAAGTGAAGTACTTCAGTAGCAAAGACAGAGATAGCACAAAAGCTTGTGCTTATAAGACTGAGTATTTCCTGTCTTGATGAAAAAGAATACTGCAGCAGTGTGAAGTCATTCTTTTAATTTATGAAAGCTGTTGGATCACTTTAAGATCAAAGAGAAAAATGTGATGATTCTAATGTTTTCTTTGGAAAGATGACAGATTAGAACACAATGTGCTGTGATGTACCGCTCTTCATGTGGGAGAATAGAAGCAACGCTTCGGGGCAGAAAATTCGTGGAGGTGTATATAAATCTTATAAATTTCTTACGGTGTATGGAAAAGGGGTTTCAGAATCCGTGGAACTGACTTAGAAAATTCATAGAAAAATGCTTATTTTACTCCTGAAGCTGCTGAAATATATATGAGTTGTATTTTAAAATTTTTTTTTATTACAGTCTTGAACTTAAAATTTTGCATTTAAGAAGAAAATTATACCACTGCTTCTTAAATTGAATTCCAAGAGAAGCTTAATACGTGTAAGAAAACAAAATATACCGGAAGTAGCTGAAATGGTCAGTTCCACTGCCAATATTATTAGGGAAAATTTGTTTCCTGAAATTCTCCTTATTTGGGAGAAGGAAGGCAATTTCAGTCTGATTTATTTTACTCTCTTGGAACATATATCTTTGCAGACATGGAAGGCATCATACAATTATGCCATCAAACGTCAATTACCGTGCCAATATCTGGGCATTGAAAGAAGAAAATTGTTCCCATGTATTAGTGACTACTGCCTGTGGTTCATTACGAGAGGAAATACAACCTGGTGATCTTGTCATAATTGACCAGTTCATTGACAGGTGAGTAAGAGGGAGGACAAATGGGGTTAAACCATATAATTTAACATACTCATGTTAAATTAAGTTTTTGTAAAATGACATGATAGCCTCAGTTCTTCAGTCAAAAAGCGAGATTCATACAAGAAAATATGATAGGAAATGGGAATGCGATTATAAGAAGTTCCGTTCTAACAGAGATAGAAGCATCGGGCTTTGAAGAAAGGACATGAATGAACTAAAGTATAGCTCCATGGGAAAACTGTTCAAAAGAAGAACAAATCTTCTGTTCTCAGATGTGGGAGAGAAACATAAATAGAGCACAAGCTTTATGAAGACTCTGAAATGAGATGGAGGGGTACAAGAAAGCATACTAGGAGTCAGCTAGGAAAATATATGTCATAATAATGAGGTCCTGCACAGGAGAGATAAATGCAACACAGTAGCAAAAGAGAGGAGGTTGTTTTAAAACAAGAATACATGCTTGCATATGTTATTTGTTAAGAATCATAAGGAAGTAAATTTGTTTCCAAAGTCTTGGTACACCAGCCAGTCCTATCCTCCTTGATTATCTGACCAGAAAAATTCAAGCAAAGCTTGGGGCAAAATAAAGCTACATTTAAAGATCACCAGCAATACCAATAATTCAAAGATCTGGTTGCACATTTTAAAGGTAAATTTATTTTTAATACTTGGAGGTGTATTGTATCTTGAAGTCTTACTTGGGTATTACACCTAATTTAAAGTATTTTAAATGGTTTATGCAGCTTCTTTGGGCATTTCTGGTGCTGCTGGTAATATTTCATTGCCAACTCAACATGTAAACCTAGATTTGTTCCTGTACTAGTTTGAAAGAAAACTAGTGAGAGACTCAAAAACCAGAACTACAATTTAATAGCAAAATTAAAAATAAATGCAGTAGTACAGAAGCACTGCCAGAGTCAGGATACAGCCTGTCAGTCAGGCTGATGGTAGCAGTCCGATTAGATGGTGGCTGCAGTCCTCCTGAAGTGATAGATGTGGTTCTGTTGAAGTGGTGATCCTGTAGAAGGGTCTGGTCTTGCTCTGAAGGTCCAATGGTGGTTATGTAGCTCCTGTCCTCTGGGAACCCAGTAGGTAAGGTTGGCTGTGGTGTTCCAAACCTCAGATTATATCTAGGTAGGAATGCTTGGTTCCTCCCCCTGGGCGGAGCATCTCACAATGGGATAATATGATTTTGTGAGTCATGCAGTGAGGCTTGATAGCCCGTTAACAGAAAAATATCTCTCTGGAGGGAGTTAGCAGGGATGTGTCCTGGAAGAGATAAAGAACAGTGCCCCACCTGCTTTTAACAGATGGTGGTAGAATACGTACTTTTGGTTACATCTTACATTGTAACCTAAGACAGTTCCCCGCAGTGCACTGCTACTCAAATTTTGACTTACTGACTTTTTTTTTTCCGCACTTGTAGCTGAAATACTTTTTTTCTTGTAAGAGGAGGTTTTAAATACAGAGTATCTAAATTACTAAGTACCCTGAAGGGATAAGCTCCATATAGACTGCTTCCTGTTATACTGGAGTTGATTTATGGGTGGATATCAGCTATATTGCTGACATTGCTCTTTTTTTTTTTTTTTGGTATTGATACTGATTTATGTAGGAAAGATACTAAATAGACTTGAGGACATGGTTTGGACAATTGTGAGTCAAGCACCAGTTATATTGACAGCGTTATCATCTTGCAGACTTCTGGGTAAGAGAGGGGAGCCTCTGATTGGCATTGGTAAACCACACCTGGAGTACTGTATCCAGTTCTGGGCTCCGCAGTGCAATTTGGACATGGTACTAGAGAGAGCCCAACAGAGGACCATGAAGATGGTAAAGGACTGGAGCATCTCTCCTCAGAGGAGAGGCTGAGACAGTGGGACTGTTCAGCCTGGAGAAGGCTAGACTCAATGGGAATCTCGTTGATGTGTAGAAATACCTGAAGGGAGGGTGCAAAGAAGAGGAAGCCAGGCTCTGTCCAGCAGTGCCCGGGATCAGAGGTAGTAGGAACAGACTGAAGCACAGGAAATTCCCTTTGAACATCAGTGAACACTTTTTACTGAAGGTGACTGAGAACTGGCTCAGGTTTCCCAGAGAGGTGGCTGAGTCTCTGTCCTTGGAGATACTCAAGGCCATCTGGATATGGACTTGGACAGCCCATTCTAGGTGGACCTCAGGGTGACCTCCAGAGGCCACTTCTACCCTCAGCTGTTCTGTGATGTGTGTGTTCATTTAGAGTTTATTCAGATGGTCACCAGTAGTAATGGTATAGCCTATTTATGAGCAATGTTTCATTTGGACTAGTAAGTTTTCGTTTTGATGTATGCAAGTGGAAACTTGTTGTGACTTGTTTAATGGCATCAGGAAACCAAAAAGCTTCTCAGAAGAGCATGTTGAGAATGTTTCAGGGTGGAAAATGATATGTAATAGGAATTTAAAAGTCATCCCCAACTTACAGTTTAATTCAGAAAACTGATATGCTTTGATAGTCTGTCTCTATTGACAGCTGAATTTCTGTGTCTAGTCTTATTTCATAATGTTCTATGCCAGGGACTTTGGAGATAGGGTCTGTATTTAGCCCTCGAGAGCAGTCTCAGACTGATTGCGTTATATAAGTCATTATGAAAACAGTGCTACCGATGGGAAGATGTTTTCATGGGATGGAATATTTTAGTTGTCCATCAAAGTCTGAAAAGATAGAATTTTTCTGAAATACCTTCTAATGAAAGATCAGGGTCCTGCAAACAGTGTTAATAGTCTTGGAAAGAAGAATTCAACCATACTGGTTGAATTTGCAAAAACAGTTAGTTATTTTTCTTGAAAGGTATTCTGGCTTCTATATAGTGATTCACCCATGCCAGACGCTACACAGGAAAGAAGTTGTGGTCTCGGTGGCAAGGATTTACTCAAGCGACCATTAAAATCAGTGCCTGCTAGTGTCCAGGTACCTTTTAGTAGCTGGGCTCTCTCTATATATATATTCTCAATAGGGAGAATTACTGCTCTCAATTCTCCTTACAGGTGTGAAGCAAAAAGAAGGAATAGTGAATAGGAGTGGGAGAAGAGCGAGAACTGAGCGGAAAACTGTAGGCAGCTATTGTAAGTTGCTCTCCTTGGGCGTGCACGCTGTGAAATAATTGACAGGATTGCAATATCAGCAGTTGTGTAGGACTTCTACCTAGCATAGGTTTGACTTACAGTGTGAAACACTGAATAGGTGTAATTAGAACTATATAAAATTTCCTAACTTCTGAGAGCCTAATTCTGCAGGTCATCACCACACCGAGTGTTTGATTCCATATATAGTCTTTGCTTTCTTTATGCTTATTATTTTGTGTACTTAAATACAATTAAATAAGTACAAAAATACATGTGTTGTGTTCCCCTTGCTTCCAAATCCAAAAATAACCAGTTGCTACTATAGGCTGCAACAGTTGTTCTGTTCTTTAAAAGAGTACTTTAAAAATCTGGGATAATTTTTTTCTGCCTTTGACTCCTGTTAGCTTATTGCAGCACTGTTAGTCAGTTGACTACATCAGACTAACTTTGGGCTTTTGAATACTCACTGTTTGGTTTGCTGCTGATATTTGGTAGGACGAGAAGAGCAAGACAGTAACTACTTGAATGACTGAGCTCAGCTGGGGAGATGTAGAAAATAGCTTCCTGTAACAGCTGCCAGTTTTGCTGTTTCTGTTCTCTGTGTCACAAACACAACTACAATTACTGCAGTATTGTTGCACACAAAATTTTTTTGTAGAATTTTCTTTCAGTGATGCAGAGCATACTGAGACTGCTTTTTATACAGCCGATGCCAGTGTGAATTTTCATTTTATTCCTTAATTATCAATAGTTTGATAATTCAACATTACTGGAAGAAGGAGGAAGGTGATGATGAAAGTGATAGAGGGCTGTTTGTCACAGATGGAAATGACTGGTTTGTTGATTTATTTTAGTTGGATTTTGCTTCCTAGAATCAGTCATAGTCAGAATTGCCAGAAAATCCTGTTACTGTAATAAAACCAAAATGAAGGAGCAAAAGCCACCTTATTGTCTGATTAAAACTATGACTGTTGCTGCAGGTACAGGGGCTTAGTGGGGTTTAATTTCCAGGTGGGTTTTAAACTGTAACAGATGCAGAAGAGAAATTGTCTTAAGTGTGAACACCTGTGGTCCATTGCTCAAAGCAGTTATAGGTCTTACTGTTTTTATTTACTCCCATGCAGTTTGTGTGAATGGTGCTAAACGTAGTGGGATTTCTTTGAGGCCATGTAGTGATGTGACCATTCTCTTCAAAGAACGGAGGGTATCTGAAAGTCAGATACTAATATTTATGCATATGAAATCTTTTCTCGGGCTTTTCTGATTGAAAGTGCCTGACTAACAACATCTGAAATACTACAATGTAGGAAATGGATTATGGCTTTTACCATTTCTTCCAACTCTAGATAATTCATTAGCAGACAAAATAGAAAAGTGTGAAAAATCTCATACATTCTATTTCCAGCTTTTCAGTATCCCATGAGAAAAAATAATATTAGTGTTTCAATTGATTTTAACAGCTGTATCCCATTTTCCAGATGTTTTTAATTTGTCCATCTCTTTTCTATTTTATAATCTAATTTTTAAGGGTACCCTGTTGATGCTTTTTTTTTTGTCCAAACCTACTCTAACATGTCACTTGTATTTAAAACCTTCTTTTAAATCTTTCCCAGTGACTTTATCGGGAAGCTGTTATAAAAAACATTACCAGCAGATACTTTGTATTTCAACTGTGGATTGAATTTGGCTGTTGTCTTTATTTTGTCCTGTAAAGCACAATATGTGACACACCGCAGGGAAGAAGGGAGTGTGTGAGAACGTTGTTCCGAATGGTTTTCACCATCCAGTTGGGTGGATTAGCTTGAGGCAGTGCATTTGAGAGTAGAGTGGTAGTGGGTAGCAGTTCCATGTGTTCCAAAATGGCATGCTGGATGGTAATTTCAGTATGTTTGACCATTTCCACCCATTGAAAGAAGAGAGAAAAAGGATTCTTCTACTGGAAGCTGGCGGTGCATGTGTGCGTGATCTTCCCAAGAACATGAAGACATCCTGTTCCAAGGTTTTTTGATTGAATTCACACTTCCATTGCTGGAAGCTGTTCCTGTAAATTCCCATCCTTTCAACGTAGGAATGCAGTGATATGAACAAGTTCTATTTTGACTAGCCTTGTGGTAATTGAGATTTTGTTCCTTTCACTTTCTTAAAGCTTACTTATACTTTTTTCCAGAGGTTACATGCCTGACTATTAAATTAGCAGATTGTTTTGCAGTAGAATCGCAGCACAGTGTGGCTGTTCGTGTCATTTAGGAACAAATCAGCATTTCAGTGTCTTGGTTTAACAAAAGTTTTTCATAATGACTTGACAGTGCACTGGTGGAATGACAGTTTTATATTCTTCAGCTCAATTCTCAAAGGTTTGTACAGAGACAGAACAGGATTACAGGTGGTCATTAATATCATACTGATTTTTTCTTCCACTCCTACGGATGCTGTGTTTTTTGATTTGTATCAATTTTTTGCTTTCTCTTTCTGTTGTTCTCTCTAAGCAAGTTTTCTGCTTTTCCAGGACAACTAAAAGACATTGTACTTTATATGATGGACAGCATTCCAGTCTCTCAGGAGTATGTCATATTCCAATGGCTGAGCCATTCTGCGCCAAAACCAGAGAGGTTAGTGAATTTTGTAATAGTATTAAGAAATGTTGGTTTTATGGTACTTATTTGTGATATATTAGTCTAATTGTGCATTCTTAGAATACAGAGGCAATATGCACCTCTTTATCCTGTTTCTCAGATACATCCTGGTATTAAGGACAAATATAACATTTGGAAGGCATGGGAAGTAAAAGATCTTGTGTGTGTCTTCCTAAGGGAGGTATGCAGAAGAAGTCAGTTGGCAACATAGATTTTCTCAGAGTCTTAATAGTAGGACAAAAGATCTTTTTTTATCAAGTAACCAGCCAAGAAAGCAACAAAGTGAACAAAGCAGTTAAGATTAGAAATTAGTTCCATTATTTTCTGAATAAAGCTGCACCTATGGTAGAGGTACTCTATATATCTAAAACAAATACTTAAATAAGTAGTACTCTAACATTCACAGAAATTGCAGTATTGCATTCGTGCTTTTGTGCATTGTAGAGGTGGGTGATGGTGGAGAGTCAAGGCTTAGGATGTTAAATGTTGAAACAACCCAAATTATATTTGCCTTTTATTCTTAGTTGTTGCTCTCAGTTGTGTCGCTTCATGATTTTCAGGCTTCTCAGACTAGCGAGTGTGATACACTTCTCTGTTTTTCAGCACCTTTATAAACTTCTGGGAGGAGTGTATCTGATTAAATATGTCACCTTAGTGTATTCCTAGAGTTGAGGAAAAAAGGAAGGTGAAGATTGAGCTGCATATTTTGTGGTGTTGTGGAGTGCTCTGATCAGAAGCTTCAAGGAGGTACATTCTTCAGAGGAACAGGAGTACTTACAGAATCAGTCATATTCATCTAAGAGACCTGCTCTCTGCAATCAAGACAAAGCTGAATTGTGAAGCAGGTGGCACAATCTATACCCAGAGCATGTACAAACATTTGGACTGCTGAGTTACTCTGCTTTTGTCACCAATTCGCTTCAGTGTCATTATGGGCTATTTTTGTTAATTGGCCACACTGTGGTTTAGAGATGTCCGCACTGGGAATCAAGATGTTTTACAATGAACTAAAGTCTCATTAAGAAACAAACCACTACATATTATACAAGTGCATGCTTTTGCCCTTCTTCCATTGAGCAGCAAATTATGCAAAATACTTTGCATTTTTCTTGCGAAAAGAGCCTAGCCACGTGCTCTTACCAAAGATTAGTTGATATTTAGTTGCTTTCTAACTGTGGGCATGATGTCATGTCACAGCAGATGCAAGGAGTTTATTAAGAAATGGATTAAAAATTGTTATTACTTTGGGGATTGGCAGTACTTCACACTGTCATTTTTTTAAAAAAGTAAGTACTCATACATAAGACATTTCCCGAGACTGCAGGAAACATATGCCAAGACTAGTTTTCTTTCAGTTGTTAACTAGCTAGAGACAACGTTGTTTGGGTTTTGCATTTTTTGAAAAGCCAGCAGAGAAATGTGCCTTTTCAAGCAGAGAAAAAACATTTAGGTACTTCCCAGTCTCACATGTGATCATTATCTCATTAGCCTGTGCATTCTAATCAGCCTAACAGATGTTTTAAAGAACATGTGGGTTTTGAGCTCTTTGTGAGGCTGAGAAGGAATATTTTCACTTCATTTGAAAATACCAGATAAAAGTGACTTGAGTTTTTTCCTAAAACTATCTCTGAAAATTGTTGGGATAATTTCAGCCCAGTTTGTCCCAATTCAGAGGAATTTCATGGATAAATGCAATAATAATAAAGCCAAAATTGTGAATGTAACATATTTAAGGAATTTTGCCTCAAAACATCTGAAAACTTCATATTATATTGCATTTGTGCAAATACATTAAAATACTCTGGTTTAGTTGGCTTATGCACTGTAAATTAAATGAGAGTCTAAATGGACTTCATCTTTTTCTGTGTGAAGTTTTGAATAACATAGGGTATATTGCTGCTTTTAGAAACTGAGGCTCAACACAACGTCTTATAGGCAGTAAAGCTGGAACCTTGTAAAGAGTTTCAGAAAGGTACTGCTCACCTGTGGTTTAAGTCATGTGAATTCGTCTATTGATTTATTAACAATGTAATTAACTGGCATTCAGATAAACATATATTCAGAATTAATAGGCTCAATAAACCAAAATATTAGATCAACTTACAGCACAGAATGAATCACAGAATATTAAGGGATTGTAAAGGACCTTAAAGATTATCTAGTCCCAACTGCCACTGCCATGTGCAGGGGTACCTTCCACTAGAACAAGTTGCTCAAGGCCTTACCCAACCTGGCCTTGAACACTCCCAGTGTTGTGGCATCCACAACCCCCTCTGGGCAGCCTGTCCCGGTGTCTCATCACCCTCATGTTAAAAAATTTGTTCCTAATATCTAACCTAAATTTCCCCTCTTTCAATTTGCGCCTGTTACTCCTTCTCCTATCACTACAGTTCCTGACAAAGAGTCCCTCTCTACCTTCCCTGTAGAACCCTTCAGATGTTGCTAGGTTGCTATGAGTTTTCCACACAGCCTTCTCTTCTGCAGGCTGAACAGGCCCAGCTTTCTCAGACTGTCTTCATAGGGGAGGTGCTCCAGTCCTCTTAGCAATTTCATGGCCCTCCTCTGGACTTGTTCTAACAGTTCTATCTCTGTCTTACAGTAAGGACCCCAGAGCTGGATGCAGTGTTCCAAGTAGGGTCTCACTAGAGTGGAGCAGAGGGGAAGAATTCCCTCCCTCACCCTGCTGCCCACGCTGCTTTGGAGGCAGCCCAGGACACGTTTGGCTTTCTGGGGTGTGAGTGCAGGTGGCTGGGTCATGTTGAGCTTTTTATCAGCCATCACCCCCTGCCAAGTCCTTCTCGGCAGCGCTGCTCTCAATCACTTCTCCTTCCATCCTGTAGGTGTGTCAGGTGTTGCCACAACCCGGGTACAGGACCTTGCACTTAGCCTTGTTGAACTTCAGGGGGTTCACACAGACCCACCTCTCCAGCGTGTCCAGGTCCCTGTGGATGCCCCATCCCTTCTCTCCAGTGTGTTGACTGCCCTGCACAGCTTGGTGTCAGTGGCAAACTTGCTGAGGGTGTCCTGTCCATGTCGAAGATGTTGAACAGTATCAGCACCAGTACTGACCCCGAGGGATGCCACTGGTCACTGGTCTCCACACAGACAATGAGCTGTTGACCACAACTCTTTGCGTATGGCCATCCAGCCAGTTCTTTATCCACCAAGTGCTCCATCCATCAAATCCATGTCTCTCTGGTTTGAAGACAAGGACAGTGTCACAAAATCAAGTTAACAAAAGTGACAAATTTCTGTATGTCTTTCTGTGGCTAATCCCCAGAAGCTCTGCTTTACTCCTACAAACAGTCATGCAGTCTCATGCACAAGCATCCTTCCTCAGCACGTGTGCGTTATGTACACACCCACCCTCTTCTGGGAGTGCGGACTTACCTGTTTACATACATCTGCAGTGGCAGATGTGGGTACTCCAGCTTCATGTTGTGCTGCTCCACAAAACCCACTGCTCCACACAATCCACTGATCCACATGCCAGGCACCCCACAAGGTCATGTAACACACTTGAGCTGTTGCTGCTTGTTGCATGCATTTGTGTTGAGTGTACGCTTCTCACAGTGTTTTGCAGGGAAGCTGCTCCACGTAGTGTAAGGCATGATGCTCAGAAGTTGCTTCTCGTCATGTCAGACTAGGTTTTTCCCTGCTGCTGTGTTACGAAGGTCCCTCCTGGCCTACCACAATTTTTGATGCTGCTTTTGTTTTCTTTTCTAGCTTTTCTTTGTTGTTGATGGCTATTTTAAATCGATGTCATCATAGTTCCTTTCTCTTTCCTACTCAGGACAGCGATGGGTATCCTAGTCCCATTTACCTAGGCTGATACCCTCTTATTCCAGCTGTATCAACTGACATTATCCAGGCCAATTACTAAGAGAGAAAGTCAGGATTATTCTGCCATATATGAAGTCCTAGTTGGAATTATAAAGACTAATGTGAAGTACATGCTATATGTCAAGTGTACAGCTCAGCCACTGACATGGGAAAATGTGGTAATAATTCCTACACAGATTCCCAGGGTACTCTTTGAAGTATGTGCTTGTAGAGTTTTACTGTCAAAATGTAAATTTCTTACTACTGTTCTCACTAGTGCAGCTCCACCATGTGATAATGTAGTGCTCAGTGGAATGCTTTTACCATTCTGCTTGCAGTGTAGGCACAGTCTAAATGTGCAAAAAAATTCTGTTTCCCAGTCTTCTTGGTCTGCACTGAAGGCAGTAATCCTACTGATACTAACAAAACCAGATGAGTTCAAGTTCATCCCTGTTGGTAGGACTATTAATTTTTATTGTTGGGTGAGGAAAACAAAGGTTTTGGACAGCTGTAGCCATATGAAGCATGACTACTTTGTGTAAAGCTAACTTCTTCTGTATGCAAGTTTTTGATGGGATGCAAAAGCAGTGCACGAGGGGAATTATTTCCTTTCCCTGACTTTGGCATGTTTTGCAGGTTCTCATTGAGACTGCCAAGAAGCTGGGGCTCCAGTGTCATTCCAAGGGGACAATGATCACAATTGAAGGCCCACGTTTCAGCTCTCGAGCAGAAAGCTGTATGTTTCGCAGCTGGGGAGCTGATGTTATCAACATGACTACAGTGCCTGAAGTGATTCTTGCTAAGGAAGCTGGAATGAGTTATGCTAGTATTGCCATGGCAACAGATTATGACTGCTGGAAGGAACATGAAGAAGCAGTGAGTGAAACTTTTTTCCTCTGGTGTTGTCCTGAGGGATTTGGATGAGAATGTGTAGGTTTTGATAAGAGATGACATACTGTACTAAATCTGTTCTTACTTACGTTAGTATCCCTGAGTTGTTCTTGATTGATCGTGAAAGGAAGAATAGAGTCAATTGTTGCTATCTCATTCATTTTCATAAACCTGCCTCACTACTAGCAAACGTTTTGTTTCCTGTTGTCTGAATCAGGGGGTCTGTGAGTATGAAGCTCATGTATTCTGTGAATGACTTGCTTCCTGTGATTGGTCTGGTGTTTTTTCTTTTGCAGCTCTGTGCAAAACAACGTATGTGCTTTGGTTCTCCTGTTTGTTTCCAATACACAAGTATAAACCATACACACACAGAAGAAAGATGTGTACTATCTAAAAAGACTGTGATATTCTAAGACTTCACTTCTACACTTCTCAGTTAAATTTATTTGGGTGTTTAAAATGCATGCTATCAAAATTGAGAGACACCACTCAGTTGTATTGTATTTCTAGGTTTCAGTGGATAAAGTTTTAAAGACGCTGAAAGGGAATGCAAATAAGGCTACAAGCATACTCCTTACTGCTATACCTCAGATAGGCTCCATGGAATGGACCAACACCCTGCACGCTCTGAAAGTAAGTATGCAAATGAGGCTGATGAGTACCAGGGACAGTGTATGTGTATGTACACGTAATACAGGTGGATGTTACAGGATGCTTCTGCTTAAATCAAATGTTTCGCAGTAAATACTTCAAGAAACCAAATCCATTCAAGAAGGGCAGGCAGATTCTACACAATTCTCACAAGCTTTATTGCCAAAATCTAGCTTCAGTTTTACAAGAAGTTTTGGAAAAGGTTAAAAAAATGGGTAGCTATGTATGGTTGATGAAGTGTTACCCTTCATAAGACAGAAATAAATGAGATGCAAAGTAAGATAGAAATAAATGTGAGTATCCGAATGAAACCCTGATCTTGGATCTTAACACAATGGAGAGTCAAGTGGAAGAGACTGAACCAAACCAAAAACATTATGCTCACTTTAATATGTAGAAAATTCTGTTACAACGTGTGGGTAATAACCAGTTTGAAATTACTAGATTTGTGTTCTCCCATAGGTTTGAAGTCCAAAGTGCATGAAAAAATATGGAAAAGAAAAATATTTCAAAGTATATTGGCAAGGGAGTTCTTAGGCAGAATTTTTCTTAGACAAGGTTTACTTATGTTTTTTATCACCTGTATTTCACTGGCATACTTGAGATTCGTTTGTGGCTATAACAAGGAGGGGAAGAACAATGTTAAAACAGTTTGGATATCTATCCAACTTCTTGACAAGCTTTTTCTGACTGGGTTGAGATTAGGAAAGATCATTCATCAAATACTGTCACGAGCAAAACAGGCTCAGCTTAGAGATATTAATTGAATTTATTGCTAACAAAATCAGAGCAGGATAATGAGAAGTAAAATAAACCCTAAAAAACACCCTCCCTTCACCCCTCCCTCCTTCCACCTCTGCCTCCTACCCCAGTGGTGCAAGGAGACTGGGAATGGGGGTTATGTTCAGTTCGTCCCACTGCTCAGGGAGAGGAGTCGTTCTCTTGCTGCATGCTGGAGACAATCCTCCCACAGGAGACAGTTCTGTATGAACTTCTCCAGTGTGGCTCCATCTCAGGAGCAACAGCTCCCTGCAAACTGCTGAAATGTGAGTCCATCCCATGGGCACCAGTCCCCCTCAAACTGCTGCAATGTGGCTCTCTCTTCCACGGGGTGCAGTTCTCCAAGGACAGGCTGCTCCAGCCTGGGAGCAGGGCCCCTCTCTCCATGGGTCNGTGCCCAGAGCACCTCCTCCCCCTCCTTCTCCACTGACCTTGGTGTCTGCAGAGTTTTCTCCTCACATGTTCTCAGTCCACTCTTCTCTAGTCACAATTACAACTCTGCAACCCCTTTTAGTTTTGAATTCTTCTTAAATCTGTTATCACAGAGGCATTACCATCATTTCTAATTGTCCCAGCCTTGGCCAGCAGCATGTCCATCTTTGGAGCCACCAGGGATTGGCTCTGCCAGACATGGAGGAAGCCTCCAGCAACTTCTCACAGAAGCCACCTCTGTAGCCCCCCTGCTACCAAAACCAGGCCATGCAAAACCAATACATCTTGTCAGTGATTCTCATCTCTAGTTTAGTCAATGTCCTGAAGGAAAGATGTATTTAGCAAAATTCACCTCAGACAGTTTTTAAGCATAAATGACCAGGTCAGGTTTGTAGAATTCCAACCCAAATTCTTGAAATGAGTCTTTTGCAGATTCTTCATTGAAAAAATGACTTTTCATTAGGAGAGCCTGAATTATCTTTATGGATCTTCCTCACCTAGTTATCTGAAACAGTTATTTTAATGTTCCCTCTATACATATGAGAGAGGTAACGGACTTCTTCCTTTCCCTTTGCATTCTTTAGGAAGTAGTATCATGGATGGATAGGGGAGGCAACAAAATCGGTATTGCTTCTTCCCTCTAATATGCAGAACACGTTTTCAGAGGATGGGACTGCACTTTTTAATACAGATGCCTAGCTATACAGCAAACTCAGAGTTTGAACAAATAATGTAAAATGTGCTAGATATTCCTCAGGCACTTTTTTTCATACTGACATGAAAGGAAAGGGTTCCCAAGTGTATTATGCTGCTTAAATACTGAGGGATCTGCCTTCATTTCTGGTGGGCATACTTCAGAGAGCAGTGTCCTCTTGTGTTCCTTTGCGTGATTGTCTTGAATCTCCATTGGGAGTGAAAGAGAGCTGGCAATATGTTTGCAATGTTCCCCTTCAAAGAACAACAGCTATTCTTTCAGTTCATTGTCAAGTGCTTCTTCTAGCTCAGTCCCCTAAGTACTGTTTGCTGAAAGAAGAAAATATGATGCACCAGAGGAAGGGTCACTCTGTCCTAATGTTGCTTCTTTTCTTAAATAAACACTTCTTAAAAAAACACTTTTTTTCTTAAATAGCTACTGCCTCATATCAATGATTGTTGCAGTTTGATGCTGGTTAAGCACCAGACACCCACGAAAAATCTATTCACTCATTTTCCTCTGCTATAGCTAAGCAGAGGAGGGGAAATTGAAAACTTCATTTTCATGAGTTGAAATAAGGATTATTGAAAAAAACGCTAAGGCAAAACAGGTTCAAAACTTAAACAGTAGAAAGAAGATTTATTATTGACAGAATTAAAAGTAAAAAGGGGAATGAGAACCAAAGCAAACTTCCAGAACACCTTTCTTTCCCAGTCCCTCCCTCTTTCCACCGACTACGCAAAGAAACACAACATGGGGTTTTGGTCAGTATTTTACTTCTTAAAAATCTTTTTTCAGTATGCGTAAGGAAAAGAGTTTCTTCTGCTGTGCCATGGAATCCTTCCCACGGGAGATAGTTCTCTGCGAACTTTTCTAGCGTGGTTTTAACTTCAATTTTAGTTCATGGGGTTTAGTCTTTTAAGGATGAGCTGTTCTAGTTTGGAAGCAAAGGCTCTCTTCCTTGATCTCTTCCTTGATCTCTAAAAGCAAGGGTCATCTCTCTCTGTCCAAGTTCCTCACTAGATTACAGGTTTTCAGCATCCACGCAGTCCAACGTGAATACTCTTCTTCACAGGCTGCACGTGGATCTCTGCACCCCCCATGCACCTCATGAATTAATAGGGAAACAGTTTGTTGTATTACAGTCCTCACCATGGCTTGCAGGAGAATCTCAGCTCCGGTGCTTGGAGCATCTCCTCCCTCTCCTCTTTTTCACTGATCTAGGTGCCACCATGTTGGTTTTCCTGACATGTCCTCACTTTTGCTTTTTCTGTGACTTGAAGAAAGTTGGTGTCTGTAAGTTGCAGTTGAGAGGTTGATCTCGTCCGGGCTCTGCATGGGGGAATTGCTCACCATGTCTCTCGCTGCCGGCTGCGTGGTCCCTGCCAGCACCTGCCAGGATGGGCCCCAGTGCCGGGATGGGCCCCGGAGGCTGCCTCACCACCCCTCGGGAGAAGAAAAAAGAGAGCTTCCTGCGGTTTTTTCTTTCTTAAACATGTCATCACAGAGGTGTTACCAACTTCTCTCATTGGGCTAGTAACTTGCCCATCGTCAGAGCCTTCAGCAATTGGCTCTGTGCTGGACATAGAAGTTTCGAGCAGCTTTCCTCCTGCCCCCACAAACCAGGTTTTGTTAAACCAACACAATGATGAATATTAAGATAGTTTCACTTGCAATTCTTGGATGTTTATGTTCTTTGCAGATAGTGGGTTGGTTTGAGTGATAATGTACTGAGAAAAGGAGTTGATCTGAAGGTACTGGAAGAGCTGGCAACGGGCAGTGGTGATTGAAATTTTATATCAAGAAAGTAGGAGCCACAAACGTTAATGATTTAACACAACAAAAACTCTAAAATAGTGAGAAATTCTGAAGCTACAAAGGCTTTGGAGGCTTCCTTTAATTTTACGTAGGAAGATCAGGAAAGGCTAAAAATATTCCTGTTTGGGCAATTAAATGGTGATAAAGCAGATGAAGGATTGGTCCTAGGCTTCTGTGTTAACGAATGAGAGGCAGTTTTGCAGAGAAGCAAAGAGAAAAGTATATGTATGTGCCTATGTACAAGTATGTGATTGAACCATGAAGAGTTTTTAAGAATTATTTTTTTGTAGTGTACTTCAGTATATTTTATAGTGGGAGTTTTGAAGACCAGATGATGGAGGTTTTTGAACCGACCTGTTTTGGAGGCACCTTTTGCTAGAGCTTGAAGGCAGCACCTCTTGCATGCCCTGTGGAAATGTGTTAAGGAACACAGACAAGGAGCAAGCTGAGTAAGACTGCAGCTGGTACGCTACTATCAGTGGTAGCATATATTCAGGCCACAGCTGAGCACCTCAAATGGGCATTTGCAAATGTCTGTTCTAGTGCTGGGGAAGCATGTGAAACAGTAAAGCTCTACATAGACACAGCTTTTCTTTTCCAAGATCTGTAATCTGGCTGCTATGACAGGAGGAACTTCACCAGGCAGGAGAAAATATGCTGTCAGTCTCTGCCCACCTTCTATGGAGGTATTCATCCCAGATCAACACACATGCCAGTGGTGTCACCTCTGAATCTCACAGTAGGAAAGACTGCAGTGTTGAAACAAAATGTCCAGGGGCTGATTTTTTTTATAAAGGATAGGCTGCTTGCCATCCCTTCTCTTTCATGTATCATTTCATCTGTGATATGCCGGTGAGTTTAAATGTACTTTGAAAGTTACTGTTTTTAACTGTCTAGGATGTCTTTAGGCCAGTACTTCGTAGCTTTCTTGCTGTAAAGAGATCATTTTCCAGTGTCAGGTTAAAGCCCTCACTCTTTCAGAACACGGTATGACCACATGGTATTTATGTCATGTGTCAGGAAACACACATGATGCTGTTGATCACAGTGCTCCAAGTGATTTCTGGTTGGTGTCAAGGAAATTTCTGGATAGGCTGGGTCAGTCATGATACACAGCTGGATATGCTGTTAACTGAGAAGAGTTGTTTAGTGAGGTGATAATTACTGGCAGTTGTTACTGTAATTCTCATTAAACTGGCGTTCAACATCCTATGAGGAGCAAGTAAGGCAGTTAACGGTACAGTTGCTGGAGTTCAGGTGAGCATACTTGGTTTTAATCAATAAACTAGTAGGTACCATCTCAAAGGAGACAGCTCTGAAGAGTCAAGGAGCTCCAGAAAGTTGGCAGGTCTTTAAGGGCAGCATTCTCCAAGCATAGTACTGATCCACGGAAAAACCTTGACTGAACAGGAAACAGAGCTCTAGTACAAAAATGCAGCATTCAAGGGTTGGAAGCAGGAACAAGCTACCAAGAGAGAACCCAGAAGGAAATGCAGGTATGTTAGGGATGCTTTCAGGACTATGGGAGCTTGTTTACAGTTGACAATTGGAAGAGATGTCAAAGGCAACAAGAACTGCAGCCAATGCATTGATAACAAAAACTTATCATGTAAAACATGGCCTCATTGCCTATGAAGTGAATGAATTGGTGAGAGCAGACAATTTCATATGGGAACTGATAAAGTAGACTTTTTTAAATCTTTGCTAGGAAAAGTATTAGTTAGAAAAAAATTATCCTGTTGAAAAGTATTTTAGTTCATCATAACTGGGAGTCGAGCTCTATACCTTTGTTACAATAAGGTTCAACCCCATGAGTATCAGGAGAGAATCTAAACTATAATGGTAAAAGGAATGTCCTGTTAGAACTTAGATTTATTTTTACAGTGTAGCTGTAAGAAGATCAGCCTGTGGTAAAGTGTCAGAGCTTTTGTGAGTGCTCCTCAGGTAAATTTCTTGGCTGTGTGAGGAAACCTGCTGGTACTACCTGCCTTTTTCTTGAACTTCTGTATTAGTCTGTGAGAAATGGTATTTGTCAGAGCTGTCATACAAGGAATAATGCTGTATTTTGAGAATTGTGGTAAGTGAATACTGTAGGATAGTTTAGATTGAGTAAGGTATCTGTAGATGTGTTTCAATACACTTCATCAATGAGTCACTTGGGCATTTATGTGTTTGATAGGTAACAAGTTGAAGGGCATAAAGTTCAGTTGTTTTTTCTAGTCTATCTCAAACTGAAACTGATATTCCTAAGTTCTGTATGTAGATTTCTAATCTTGTAAATATGTTTGAGTAATTTCCTTCCTCAAAAAGTATCTCAGTGAAATCAGTGAACGTACATATGTGACCAGAGTATATTTGCTCAGATGAATAAGGTGGAGGAGAAAAATTCATCAAGGCTTCACTTCAACTGTAGTTGCACTGGTCTGCATGCAATTTGCAGGCCAAGGACTTCTCACAAAAGCCGAGATTGAAATGTTTCTCAGACCCTGCCCTTCAATGTGGCTAGTGTCAAAGTTGCCTGTCCCTACGTAACTTGAGTATTTTGTTCACTCCCAGTCAGTGCCATTTGACTGGTTTCTGTTCTTGATACCTGTACTTCAGAACTGATGGAAAGTCATGTAGAAGTCACGAAAAACAAGCTGCACAATTTTTCATTTGTAGCCTGTGAGCCCAAAGTCCATAATTTACTGTTTCTGCAATATGGTTGTTTGTCTCCATACCAATAAGCCTATCACATAGCTTTTCAAAAGTTGTGATGAAAACTCCTTGCGTGTGTATGCCCTCCTTGTAATTATATTGACTTCTGTGGTATTGGAAGAAGTTGGAGATACTATGCACGTGGAAGGAGTTACACCTGTTTATATCCCAAATGGAAGCTACACAGTCTACCTTTACAATGAAAAGTAGTTCTCTCTGCATTGGCAGAAGAAGCATTTATCTACTGTGACTTTGTATTTCAGACAACGGTGCAGTGTTCTGTCATCCTGCCAAAGCAGTAACCACCTGGATGGACCTTGAAGTTCGAGTGCTTTCAAGGAAGAGCAGATCACT
This sequence comes from Pachycephala philippinensis, assembly GCA_013397055.1. Taxonomy (NCBI): domain Eukaryota; kingdom Metazoa; phylum Chordata; class Aves; order Passeriformes; genus Pachycephala; species Pachycephala philippinensis. The sequence goes on from VWZT01016186.1 coordinate 31,398, forward strand.
TTTGAAATTTCAGAGGTCATAAGATCTTCAAAAATTGTTACAAGGTTAAAAGAATGGACTAACCATTGACTGGTGATCATGTGTAAGGCTGCTGTTAAAATCTTAGTCGGTTTGATCATGTATAAGATGGTTAAAATTAGATTTTGAGTATGTTTTCAACTATAAGTAGTTCTACTGACAAACTGTGTCTGACAGTGGTCAGAGAAAAAATGTCAGTACTCTATTCAATGGTACCTTTTAATTGATGGTAGAAAGGAAAGTCTAAGTAATCTTGTTGTTGCAGTTACATAAAATAAGAACTAAGAAAGCAGATTCACAGGCTATTTGTGTTGCTGTTTCTACCTCTCATCTTTTCCTTCAACATGGCCCATGGTTACCATTCACTTCAGAAATGTTACAGAAAAACTGAACAAACATTTTCAAATTAAAATTATACTATTTTTATACATTATCCATATTTTTAATTCCAGGGATTTTTTTAAAGCAGTGTATTTGTTTTGTGTGCTAGAAGACATGGTCTAATAATTGTGGTGGTTCTGTTACAGAAGCGCTTGTGTAATGAGTTAGTGTTGCAGACTGAAGTAATGCCTAAACCAAATTTGTGCCTGAAGATGTACTTACGTGACTTACAGAACTGTCCAGAAAAAGTGCTTTGCTGCCAGTGTCCCAAACACTCTGCTGGCCATTTTCTGCCTCATTGAACAGCTCCAATTTTAGTTCCTGTATTAAGTGATGAATGTGCTCAAGTGGTTTGAATGTATGCATTTCAATTTTTTTAATACAGTTTTTTTTTAATAAAATAACCTGCTGCTTCTTGTCTAGTAAATAAAACAAATGAAACATATGCTTCTCCAAGATGTGTGGAAATCGGGGGGTTTTTTATTTACTTCTAGTCATTACGTCTCACAATTACTTTTGCCACTCACGGAACAGGTTGGTGATGATACCTTGTAAACAACACTTTTAGAAAGACACTTTTTAGAAAATACTGTGCTACTCAGAACTTTAGGTTCTAAGTCCCTGAACAGCAGGGATTGCTGAGGCAGAAGTGGATCAGAATGCAAGGAAAAGATCAGAAACATGAACGGTAAGGATTCTCATAGTAATGTAAAAAAAGAAATAATCCAAAGGAAAATAGAAGAAAGAAGGTACATAAGTGTTTTAGCTTTTTAGGCTTTTTCAGCCACCCAGTCTCCTCCTGTGAAGGCCTTTGGATTTGGATGTATTCTTCCTAGAAAAACCAGTAGAGGTGGTTTTCAGATACTGGGGAAAATAGCTTAACTAATTTTCTGTATTTCCTTGTGGGTTTTTTTTAAGGAGTTGGATTGCCGGAGCCAGAGCTTGAACATACCTTTCATTACCTTCCACTAAGCCAAATCATATATCTGGCCTTCTTAGGAATGGTTTCCATTTTTATCTTTCTTCCCTAGGCACTTTTGGTGAAATGGATCAGAGCCAGGAAATTCATATCTGGCTGTTCTAAGAGAAAGTTTTTTCTAGGTGTCCATTTTCAATCCCCTTCAGTTTCTCTTTTTGCATTTGGTAGTGACAATGTAATGGTAATTGTTATGCTAATTTTTTTGGGTTTTTACGCTGGGTACTTAGTGTCACAGGAGAGTGGCACAGAGCAGGTCCATAGGTAGTGGGTTCTGTCATACATTTCTGTTACAAATTCTTTGTATGCAAGGCTAGATGAGAACACTAGGTAAGGATGGCTGCATCCAAAGAGTAACAGTCAATAGCTCAGTGTCCAGGTGGGAACCAGGAACAGGTGGTGTCCCTCACAGGTCGGGGACCAGTACTGTGTAGTATTTTTATCAATTAAATAAGATAGTGGGATTGAGGTTGTGGAAGGCAAAAGCATCAAGCTGAGTGGTGCAACTGATTACCAGAGGGATGGAATGCTGTCCAGAGGGACCTTGACAGGCTCAAGGAGTGGGGTGCAAGTTCAACAAGGCCAAGCGGAAGGCGCTGCATTTGAGTTGAGGCAAAGGTGATTGAGATCAGCCTTGTGGAGATGGACTTTGGGGTGCTAGTGGATGAAAAATTGAACGTGGGTCAGCAATGTGCACTCACAGCCCAGAAGTCCAACTGCGCCCTGGACTGCATCAAAAGCAGTTTGAGGGAGGTGATTTTGCCCCTCTGCTCTTGAGAGACCCTGCCTGGAGTGCTGAATCCAGCTCTGGGGTCCTCTGTAGGAAAGATGTGGACCTGTTGGAGTAAGTCCAGCAGAGGGCCACAAAGATGATCAGAGGGATGAAGCACCTCTCCTAAGAGGACAGGCTGAGGGAGTTGGGGTTGTTCAGATTGGACAGGAAAAGGCTCTAGGGAGACCTTATAATGGCCTTTCAGAACTTAAAGGGGGCTTATGAGAAAGATGGAGAGAGACATTTCACCACAGCCTGTAGTGACAGGGCAAAGGGCAACAGTTTTAAAGGGGGTATATTTAGATTGGATGTAAAAACTTTTTATGGTGGGGCTGAGAGACAGTGAAACGGGTTGCTTGGAGAAGTTGTGGATATGTTTGGAATACTCAGATTCAGGCAGATAGAGTGCGAGGAAGGTGTCCCTGCTTGTGGTGGGAGAATAGGGCTATATGTTTTAGAAGGTCTCTTCCAGCCCAAACCATTCTGTAATACTTACTTGTTCTGTCAACACAGGTTTGGTACCTAAAGGTATCTCGTGCAGAATTTGTATATAAAGTCTGTGAAACTGGTAGTGTGTAGTGTGTTTTTTGAAAAGTTCAGTGTACATTTTATACTCTGAAATGTGCTGGAAGTAATTTATCCATAGGACTACAGACAGAGATGGTAATTGGCAAGAAAAGCGTAGGATAATGTTTAATTATGTAAAGACAGGACCAAATATAAGTGATTTTAATTGTTTTTCTAAACAGTCCTACAGTTAATTCCTAACTTCCTACAGTTATTGTAGGAAGAAGTGCAGGTGTGATAGAGAGGAAGTTGTTTGTTTGTTTGTTTGTTTGTTTGTTTGTTTGTTTGTGGTTTTTTTTTTGCAACTGTTATTCAGTCCATTTGCTGTGAAAGATTTGGAGTACTGCCTTCTGGTGCAGAGTATTGACGTTGCTCCTACGTTATAACATCAGAATCTGTGTCAGCAAGTACTAGTTTGAAGCTCTTAGAAAATTTCGTCTTGGGCTGATAAATGGCTTATCAGGATATAGGATGGTAAATTGTGGCTGTTGCCTAGTTTTCAAATATCCCGGGTTCCAAAGTGTGGCCTCTCAAGCTTGACTGATATCATTGTTCGTCTTACAGAAACTTCGTGTCTTCTGGTTGTTAATTATGATCTGATACACTTTTGGTTTTACACTAGCATCTCTTTCACCAAATGCTGTCTCCTAGAAAAATTAACAAAGCTTTCAACAGGAAACCTGTCTGGTTTCTATGTATATGTTTCACAGACCACTTTAAAGCCTCCTCTAAACACTGGTCACTTCAAGACAGGTACCTAAATAGTGAGCCCTGAAGGAAATAAAGTAGCTTCTCTGTAGGTAAATTACATGTCATACAAAATGGGTTATAACCATGGGAAGCCTAATAAAGTATTAGCTAGTGAAATTTTACCTTAAGTTTCCCAGGTCTGCCTCTCATTCTCCAGTGAAATTGTCCTAAACTTACCATTTGTGTGACCTGAATGCTGTCTTTACTTTAGGAACCGCTGAAGAACAGATCAGTCTTGCATGCTCCTCTGCAGCATATACCTTGGGGGAATAGAGAAATGGAGCTGGGAAACAGTGGGTATGTTAGAAATGAATGCTCAAAGCCTAATTTTCTTTCTCACATACACAGAGGAGAGACTGAGTGGAACTGAGTACTTGGAAATAGCGCAGATGCACAAAGCAAGAGGCATGTCAATATTAGGCAAGTACCAGGAAACACAGACTAAGTAGCGAGCTGATTTCTTACTCAATTTTCAGCTGGCATCCAAAGTCAGAGATTAGAACTTCATTAAACGTCCAGATCCACACAGACCACAGGCAGAAATGTCACAGCAGGGTAAGTTCAGCATGCAAATGACGTGCAAGAGAAGACATACACCCACTCAGAGGAGCTTTTGTCCAATTGTCCATTCAGTAATGTTCGTTAGGAGTTCTGTTTCATCTTGGCACAGGTGTCACAGGCAACAGAACTCCTGCTTTGACTGAAGAGACTTCTCGATTTGGACTTAGTAGCATTCAGATGCCTTGTGGATATTCCAAGCCCACGCTTACTTTTATCATGAGCACTTGCTTTCTGAGTGTGGAGTTGCTATTATCTCCTACCCCACTCTTCACTGATTGTTTGGACATTGTATTTTGCTTAGCCCAGCTATCCATGGCTTTTGAAGTCCTTTTATCTTGGCTGAGATCTCCTTTTATTTTGCTCAGAGCATCCTCCAGTGTGCATATTAGCAGTGTAATGTACTGATGGCAATGCAATACTGTGGGTTCAAATATGGCACAAATTAGACCATGAGGCAGGCCATTAGATTTAGTCCTTCTCTCCTTTCTCTGTTTTGTCTAAAGCATTCTTTACAGCCTAACATTGGTCTATCTTGCTAACATGAGATTGCCCACTCATATCTCGTTTTCACTTATCTAACACTTCACACTCTTTCATGCTAATATCCAAAGCATCTCTCAGCATCCGCACAGGTGGCATATGACATCAGAATTGAGTTTTTGTATTAGTATTCAAAACAGATCTGAGAGCAGTTGCTGTTCCCAGAACGGTAACCAGCAAGAGAGTCTTTTGTCTATTGAAACCAGCTGAGTATCAGTAAGAGGATAAATTAATTCAGGAGGTGCTCAGCACTGAGAGGGATCAGCCTTCTAAGATAGAAATTCTGGCTTAACTGTTTTAACGACTGCTTCCTCTACCCACTGTCATTGCAGTGTTGGCTGAATCAGGACAGTTCAAAAGAATTGAAATTAACATTTGATCACACTTTTGCAAAAGTTTGCCATTGTTTATTTAGATGATTGTCAGTTTCTCCACCACCTTTGCTATGAATTGGCTCAGGCAATTTGTAGTGCAAAGACCTGTGTGATTAGGCATACTTGAAGGTAAGTTTTCAATCTGAACATCAGGGTGTCAGAGATGAGACCCAGCTGAAACTAAGAATAGTGCCTGTTGTAAGTGAAACGTATTTTAGAGGACACATGTAGTCTGTCCAGTCGTTTGGTTTCCTACAGTCTTCCTAGCACAAGAAGGAAGACATTTCAGCTGAAGTCTTTTAATTTGACCTTAGAATCTGTGTTTTAATAATTAGTGCTTTATAGGAAGCAGCTTTTTTATGGGCTTTTATCAACTGTGTAAGAAGGTTCTGAAATACATTTTTTGTGTTTTCATAACATAGTCAAACATTAAAATCATTCTTTTGCATCTGCCTGAAGGCAAGCCAGCAAGAGAACCCAGCAGGAGGATGGTAGTGGTAGGTGTTTCTTTCCCCTTAATTGCATGTGAGGAAGGTGAAATTCTCTCTGTCCTTGGATCAGATCTATATTTAGTACAAATTCCCCATTCCATAGTGTTACTGGTACCTTGGGTTGACTCTGATTTTCTTCTCTGGCCCTTAGGCTGCTTGCCATCTAAAGAGAAAACAGGTGTAAAAAAACCATAAAGCCAGCAGTGTTCAGGTGCTCGTTCTGTATGGGCAAGGAATGCCCTCTGGCCCATGATTTCCACCAAGCAGAGTCTGCTGTCTGATTTTAAGTGCCACTGCTCATCAGACACATGCACTGGATTTCTGCAAGGATGAGTCTTAAGAAGCCAAACAAAACCATTGACCGAGGGTGGCATGGAGTGGGTAGGGGTGAATGTTCCTGGTGCATCCTTTCAGGCACAGGTAGCCATGTTTGTCTCCCCTTCCCCAGGCACCTCTTTCTTCAGCTGGACCTCTTTTCTCCCCTGTTGTGGATACCCTCCTCCCAGCTCTCAGCATGCCTGTTTTCCTACCTGTCAACAACTAGCACCGTGGAGAGAAAAAGGTGCTGATGCTGGCACTTTCCCCACCTGGGAGGTCAAACTCTCATGTTCTAGATTGCCACTGACCTCCTCAAGTAAGAATGTCGTTGTTTAGAAATCACGTGTAGGAGGCTGCTTCCTGAAAGGAATGACTACACCAATGGCAGCGAGAGCTACCTCAGTTCGGTGGTGGGAAGTAGGGTATTTCTGATACCATGACCTCTGCTGATGGTGTCAGCTGAACCCTACATTTCTTGTCCCCTTCGTCCTTATTTGCCTGAAGCTGTAGGTGCAAACAAGGCTTCTCACAGCCCACCCTCAGTCCTGAAGGGATTGATAACAACGCCAATTGAGTGGCAGTCATCTGTGTACCTTTCTAGGAGGCAGCCTGAAGTCTCTAGTTGCAAGATTCTTCGTTTTCAACTCCTAGGGACCATCTCTCCTTTCACTATGCCTTCTTGGGCTTTCTCCAGCACAGAAACACTTTGTTTGCAAGTGTTTCTACCAAAAGCATGAAGATACTTACAAGTACATAGTAAGAGACAGGAATGTGGAGACATTGGTCCTCTAGGGACATTCCCACAACGAAGAAGAATGTTCTGTCTTCTGTTCATACAGTATTTTAAAGTACTTTTACCTCTTTTTCCTGTGAGTTTGGGGAAGAAAAAAGGAAATGTTTAATTACTTCAGTGAGTGTTGGTTTAGGATTGATTGAAACCTGGTTAAAAAAGAATAAAAAAGAACCATTAGGTATATCATCTCTTTCCTGGAAGTGATTGCCCCACCAGGGCACTTCAAAGACACAAATGTCTTCGGAGGTTCCCTCTCTGGCACTTGGTACTTTGGTTTGCTTGTTCCATCTTCAAATCCTCGCTTTCTTCTGTAAGGGCTCTGAGCATTTCCATTTTTGTCCTGAGACTCACAGTACATAAGGCTTATTTTCTGTGTAAGTAGGCGGTGAAGTTAGTATATTTCCACACCTTTGTTTCAGGCAAGGTTGGGTGATGACTTCCTTTTCTAAAACACTTTTTGTTTTTCCTGTTTTTCCTAAAGCTTTCAAAGACTTTGAACATAAGATTTAAAGCCTGTGGACCCTTAGACACAATAAACCTGGGTGAATTTCAAGGGGATGTTACCTATTGTAAAGCTTGGGAGTCATCTTCTCAAAGAGTAATTTTTCATAGTATAAAATAGCAAACTCTGTTTTTCTAAGTGCCATTACACCTGAAGGTATTTTTATTAAATATTAAAGTTTGTAAATTTTTATAAAATAGTTTATAAATTATTAAAGTTTGGCAGAGGACACCACAATTGAAAAATATCTTGTCAAATTATTCAGATGCTGGCATTCGCACACAATTGAGGTGTGCTTTTTGTAGCACACAGCTCTGCGGGCTCCTGGTCCAAAGAATGAGCTGCACTTACACCACCTCTGAAATCACCATACATAATTCCATGCCTAGAACTTTCCATCCTCTTTAGGCAACTTCTCAAGGAAGTTTTGGGCTTTGGCAGCTCTGAGGCCAAAGCCTCTGGGAAGGTTATACTCTTTTGGCACAGCTTTCCCGAGTGGCGACAGGCTGGTGAAAACCCCGTGGGCACCCCGGTGTGAATACCGCTCCCCCTGCCGTGTTTCGGAGGGGACTCCCCGGAGCTCTGGCCCTCCTTCCCACGGGGTGGGCAGCCCGCAGGCAGGAGGGCGGCAGGCAGGGACCGGGACAGGGAGCCCAGAGGCTGGGATGGGTGATGGGTGAATGGATGCTCCGCGCTCCGCCGCGCCAGCCGAGCTCTGCCGAACCCCTGCCTCAGGCCCCAGCTCGCGAGGCTGAGCTGGGCTCCCG